>JAPPVO010000024.1:52099117-52264382 GCA_030407325.1 Camellia japonica | reverse complement strand
TTAGAGCCATAGTGGGGTGTCAGATTGAAGGATGCATTGAAGAGGTTCGGTATGTTGAATTGGTTCCAAATTGCCAGGAAGATGGGCAATCACGAGGGTATGAGTAACAGTTTCGAGGTGATTTTTGCATCTCAGGCAAGTGTGTCAGTGGTTATGTTGCGATAAGTAGGGTGGATTTAGTGGGAAGCCTGAGTTGGGATACAAGCTAGAGGAAATGGTGAATTCTAGGAGTAGTTGGAGTTTTCCATAACCAGTTCTAATTTTGGAAAGGCAACGAAGAAGAAGGTTGTAGAGCAAGATGATAAGCTAATTTATTAGAAAAATCCCTATTCCTAGAGTAGGCCCAAGTGATGTTGTCCTCACCATTTAGATGCCATTGGAGGGTGGTGCTACAAATTTTGGTTTTGATAAATTCCATTGATTTCCAGCCCAACAATCACTAACTTTAAGTTTGAGATCATTGAGAGTGAATGGGCCTTGAATGTGGTTTCTAGGATCCCCATTCCCACCCAATCATCAAGCCAAAAAGAAGTGGTATTACTATTTCTAACGAGCTTTCGTGAACCTCTCTTAAACAAATCCTTGGCTTTTCTAATGCTCCTCCAAGTGTGGGATTGCCTACTAGTGATTTTGGAGCTATCTGAATACTTGGCTTTGAGGATTTTTGTCCAAAGAGTATCCTTTTTTGTGTGGATTCTCCAGTTGACACTATAAAAAATTAAGGTTTTAGAAACCAAAATTTAGGGACAAAATAATTTTTGTAATGCCCTAAAAAAAACGAGGATAATCCAACCCATAAGATTCATGAACATAATAGAAAATGTCATATTTTCATTTATCAGAGTTTATATTATAAGAGATATTACATGCATTATACTTTCATAAATGTTCATTCTGAAACTACAGCATGTAACATTAATTCATTACAACAAAATAAACGCCCTACGGGCTTACATCATTCCAAGATATCACTTGGTTACAACAAAAGAGTCCTAAGCTCTATACATATAAAGCCATTGGCTTGAATTAACATTTAAACACAAAAGTAACAAAACAAAGCCTCCAACTCCTAAGTCCTCCCAAACTACGCCCTTGGAGAAGGCATGTCATCTGTACTTGAAAATGGTTTCCAAGTAGGGTGAGCCAAAGCCCAGTGGAGATAATTTAACACAATATATGGGATTTAACTAAGGTATAAATGTCAGATAAAAGTCTAATACTCAAGGCCAACTTACATTCTCCCTATTGCCATTCAATATTGATAACTACATCTTAATCCATTTCCATTCATTCATTTCAAATCAATGCATAAGTATAGTTCCTTATCATTTAAACAATTCCCAAATGAGACTACAACTCATTCATTCACAATTCAATAACATTCATTATTCAAACACTTCAATCTTCTTGCCATTTTACGGATTCTCGTTCGAGGGAATCGGCACCTAAATATACACATATAAGGTTTCGGGACTTTCACCTTGGACACTCTGACCACCTTAATTTAAAATGGAGTCCATCCACTATCTCCTCTCAAACAATGGAGTACATCCCCTATCTCCTCCCAAACAAAGATACATATATAATGTATTTAAAGGCATTGTCATATATAATGACTATCCAAATCACATATTCAATGGTTTAATCAAACCGTCATATTCAATGACAGAATTCAAATGATCAGTTTCAATTCACCTAGTCCTCATACAGTTCCTACAACAATCATAGTTATCCTCCATCGATAGTCCAAAACAGATATTTCTAAACAGATGTACAATTTATCAAATAGATAATTTATCAAATTTTTCATAGGTGAGTGATTTATCAAATCCAACTACACCATTCATTCACACATCTTCCCAATTTCATATTTCCGATATCAATTTCATTATTTATACAAAATAATTATTTAACACAAGTAGGGCAATTTTCCCCATTTTCTAAACATCAATCCCAACTCCAAATTTCATCATTTTAACGCACATAACCTCATATTCAATACCCTATATATTTTCATGGAACCCAATATAAAAATCCCTCTTTTAAATTTTAGACCCAAACCCTAACTTTACCCAAATCCTTCCAAATTCCACCACTTACACAAAATGATAAATATCTAGGTTAAAACCTATATCAAGGTATAGAATGTCCCTACCTCAAGTGTAGAAGCTCAAAGGAGATGATGAAGAACTTCAAAAATGCAAAAAATCGAGCTTTGTTCGATTGAAATGGAAGCCCACAAGATGCTCCACCTTTTTCTCAAAGGAAGTAGGGTAGTGGTGCTTGTATCAAAGAGTATTTGCAGAGAGAGAGAGAGAGAGAGAGAGAGAGAGAGAGAGAGAGTTTTATAGAGAGAGAGTGCCAGATTAGGGTTTTTAGGAGAATGGGAATCAAAAAGTGATGTAAAATCACCCTGTTGCGAACTGATATACGCGACCTTCGCTCGAGCGAAGGAGTTGTCGCTCGAGCGACTAGACACAACAAGTGACCTCGCTCGAGCGCAAAATGCAAAGCTTTAGAAGTTTTACAGATGTACACGCTCACTTGAGTGCAAGAAGTCTCGCTCGATCGAAAAACTCCACATTTCCAGAAATTCTATGTCTGGGAAAAAAACCTGAAAATTCTCAAATCTCGCTCGAGTGAGCGCTTGAACGAAAGGGCAAATTTCACAAGGCTCGATCGAGCACAAGAAGCCTTGCTCGAGCGAAGAAGCTAAAATCTGGGTAACAACAATCTAGACCAACTAACAACCAACCTGTTCCAAACACGCCCAACATATTCCAAAACTCAAATTCAAAGAGTTAAAGGAGGAAAACAAGACATGGATACAATATTAAACCACGAAACCCGAGTCTAGAATGTAACAAAGGTCGGGTCAAAACCAGGATCGTTATAATTTTTTAGGGACTAAATATTTTTGTTACGAAAAGTATCGTCATTATATTTTTAGTAACGAAAATTGGACATTAGTGATGAATTATTATCTTTTTGGAATCAAATTTTTTGTCTAAAAAAATAAACCCTTTTGAGATCAAATTATTTGGTCCCTAAAAGTGTATTTATTGGTGACATTTTTAAAATTTTGTTACTAAAAATCTTATTTTTGACTTTTTAGAACGACCTTTTAGTAACTATTCTCATGACGATAGAAATTGGTCCTTAAATATCTTTTGTAATAAAATTTTTACTTTTAGAGACAAAAAAATTTAATTTCAAAAACTCTTGTAATATGAGTTTAGCCATAGAGACTTTGAGGTGGGCTTGGTGAATGCCGAGACCTCCAAGGCTTTTAGGCTTGGTGACATCACTCCATTTGATTGCATAGATCTTGGGGTGGTTAGGAGTGAATCCCATAAAAAGTCCCTA
Source organism: Camellia japonica (assembly GCA_030407325.1). Lineage (NCBI taxonomy): Eukaryota > Viridiplantae > Streptophyta > Magnoliopsida > Ericales > Theaceae > Camellia > Camellia japonica. The sequence continues at coordinate 52,261,016 of JAPPVO010000024.1, read as the reverse complement.
TCACTACAACATTTTCTTAGTTTAGTGACATTTGAAAGTGCCACAAAACTATTCTTCTAATGACATTTTTTGGTCTTGTGGCATTTTGAACAAGTGACACTTCTATCGGTGCCACGGTAGATACGAGTGCCACGGTAGATACTTGCAAGTGCCACTGCACCATCATGGCTAAAAACTTTCAATGACATTTTAATGTCATGGTAGATATTATTTGTGGCACTATCAAGCGCCATTAAAAAAAGAGTTAGTGACACTTGTAAGTGTCATTACACCATCAAGACTAAAACCTTTCAGTGACACTTTAATGTCATGGTAGACACTATTCGTGACGCTATCAAGTGCCATTCATGACGATAATTCGTTGTAGAACAATTTGATCCGCTCTTGCGGAGACTCGAACCGCCAACCTTCCGCACCATAAACCTTATACACCACACTCTTCCCACTACACCTCTATAGCAACACATGATTATATATGCACCATATATTATTTATATAGTACATACATCCATATTAATATAAAAGTATATGTATAAACATAATTATTTTATTGAACATAATTTATGTAAAATAAACTATTTACTACCAAAATAAAAAAAAAAAGACCACTTTTGGCGACTAAAAATATTTTTTAGTCGCCAATTCTATACTTTTGGCTACTAATTATTTTTTAGTTGCTAAAAAACTTAACTTTTGTCGACCAAAATCGGATTTGGTCGCCGAAGATGCACTTTCAGCTACCAAAATTTTGGTTACCAAAAAATTTTATTCCCGCCTTAGGATTTTAGTTCTCCCGCGCTAAAAATGATCACTTTTGGCGACTAAACTTATTTTTTAGTCGCCAATTGTAGACTTTTGGCTACTAAAATTTTTTTGGGCACCAAAAAACTTTACTTTTGGCTACTAAAATTTTTTTAGTCGGTAAAACCCATATAATCAGCGACCAAACTTATTTTTAGTCGCCAATTGTAGACTTTTGGCTACTAAATTTTTTTAGTCGCCAAAAAGCTTTACTTTGGGCTACTAAAATTTTTTTAGTCACTAAAACCCATATAATCAGCGACCAAACTTTGTTTTAGTCACCAATTGTAGACTTTTGACTACGAAAATTGTTTAGTTGCCAAAAAGCTTTACTTTTGGCAACTAATGCTGTTTTGGTCGCTGGAAGCTATACTTTCAGCGACCAAATTTTTTTATTCAGGAAATTTAGTTGCCGAATATGCTTTTTTCTGTAGTGTATATTGAGTTTAATTCATTTATTTTTAATCATTTACTGCATTTTAAAAATTTAGAAAACATATTATCATTTTTTGTTTTTTCAAAAATGTCATTATAAGCTTGGAAAGTTTTTGGCTTAGTGGCATTTCTCAAAATGTTATAAAATATTTGTTTATGACACTTTTCACCTAAGTGCCATAAAAAGTAATTTGCACCTACCTAGTGTCCTGACATTTTTTAAAAAATGCCATTGCAACTAAAGTTTAGTGGCATCTGTTGGTAAATGTCACGAACATAATTTTTTGTGTCATTATTTTATAAAATGTCATAAAATTGATGTGACATTTCTTTATTGAAATGCCACTAGAGCCTTATATGTTTTGTGGTTCTGTGGCATTTTTCTAAAACATTTAATGCCAATTTTTATTTTTGTGGCATTTTCTAAAAACATGCTACTAGTGTAGTGTCACTAAAGTGTAAATTTGTTATAGTGACATTTTTGTTATAGTGAAGTAACACTTTTTTTAATTGAAATGCCACTAGAGCCTTGTATATTTGTGACTCTATGACATTTTTCTAAAAAATGCCACAAAATATTCTTTTTGTGACATTTTTTAAGAACATGCCACTAGTATGGTGTCACTAAAATATGTTTTTGTTGTAGTGCTGTGACACTTGTTCATTGAAATGTCACTAGAGCATTTTATGTTTGTCGTTTTGTGGCATTTTTCAAAAACGTGCCACTAAATATCATTTTTGTGGCATTTTCTAAAAATATGCCACTAGTGTAGCGCCACTAAAGTATGTTTTTGTTGTAGTTTTGTGACACTTGTTCATTGAAATGTCACTAGAGCCTTTTATGTTTGTCGTTTTGTGGCATTTTTCAAAAACGTGCCACTAAATATCATTTTTTGTGGCATTTTCTAAAAATATGCCACTAGTGTAGTGCCACTAAAGTATGTTTTTATTGTAGTGTATTAAGCTTGTCAACAAGGTTGGTTACGGATTTAGGCCTCGTTTGGGAACATATTATTTTAGTAATTTTTTAATTTTTTGACTAAAATATGAGATAAAAAAAACTAGTATGTTTGGAATGATTTTTTGCTTTTTTACGAAAAGATGTGCAAAAAGTAGAGAGAAAAGGGAATCTTTGACTTTTTGGTATATGTTATAGGTTTTTTGATTTTTTTAGTAACTTTTTTACTTTTAAACTAAAACATTGACATGCCAAACGAGACCTTAGTAAGGAAATGGCATTGTATGACATTAGATGTAATATTTTGTTTTATTAACTTTTTAATTTATGTTATCTTTTTATGACTAATTTAACTAAGAAGTCAACTCAATTTTCATGCCAAATGACAATATATGTATATATATATATATATATATATATATTTTAACAGCTAAACCCTTGATGATTGCTCAATGCAATTGTTCTAAGTTGGGAAACTGAGCATAATTTCTTGTACATCCTTAACCGCGGGCCCAAGGCTTATTGCTCACCATTCTCTCTCTAGTTCCTCTCGCTGTAACACCTGCCTCCCATTTGACTATAATTTTTGTAATTTAGTATAAAATATTTTAGGATTATTTAATTTTTAAACTAAGATTGATTTATTAATTTTAATTTTTAAGTTACCTGTTTTTTAAGAATTAGAATAGTTGATTGTTTTCTAATTTTAGATTTCTTATTCTCTAAGATTACTTGATTTTCAAGTGAGAATTGTTTTGAGAATTTATTTTTTTTTAGTGATATTTTAAATTTTTTATAAAAGAAAATGTTTGGAACCCCCACAAAAGAGGACCCTCACGACTCCTACTGATGTATTGACCATTGATGTGTTTGAATTTTTTTTGACAGTTGTGTTTGACAGTGACATGAATGGTTCAGATTATTTTAAGAGTTATGGGGTTATGTTTTGTGGGGTATCTATCATTATTGCTTTCACTTTGTGCTAGAAATCCTTTTAAGAATCTCTATCAAACAAATATTTTTTTGTGAAAGGTCTTTTGTATCTCATCAAACAAATACTTTGCTATTAATTTTTTTTTTTTTTGGTGCTAGTTTTTAAAAAATTTGAAGTGCTATTTCCGTACGACTTGGGTGTGGGCCCAAGTGACTTTGTTAATATATCACATTAAACTTTAAAAAAAAAAAGAAAAAAAAAAAAGGGAAGAAGGTTCTACTTTCTCCAATTTTAAGCATGTGTAAAATAAAATAGAATTAAAATATAACATTATTTTACATAATTTTTTGTATCTCTTTTAAGGAGACAACAACACGAATTGAAAACAATATGCCTCCAACAAATCACATGTCTTTCCTGTGATGAATTTGAGGACTTATTTATTTATTTATTTCAATAATCAAACTCTTGTAATTTTACAACAATTTTTCAAAAATTAAATAGTTTTGAATTTATTTTTAATTCATATTGTTTTGTAAAGTCAAAATACGATTGAAAATAGGAATTTAATGAAATTGTGTGGAGCCAGAGTTCATATCTTATTTGACATCTAAGATGAAATGTGATTTTCCGGTGAGGATTGAGGAAAGGGTTGAGAATTTCTAATGATGATGACTTTGGTTAACTGATATAATTGTGGCGGGTAGCATTATATGGAGTGCTGGGCAAGAGTTGTATTTGATAATTTCTTTGAATATATATTTACTCTGTTTTGAATTATTGGTTTTGTTTTTAATAAAATTATGACCTTGATTAATCTTTGCGTCGTAGGATACATCCAATTATTTAAAAAATAAAAATATTATTTTATTTTTATATCAAATTTTTAATCACAATATTGAATTTTGAAAATGATATTGCCACGCAAATGGTAGGTGTTTTTTTAATATGGGGAAATACTTTTAAGGTGGAAATTAAGAAAAATATTTTTAAATTAAAGAGAAACTTTGTAATATTAAAAAATTAATTTATAAACTTTTTCATGAAAGTGATAATATTTTTTAAAATTATCACTGAAATGTTATTTCCTTTTTTGTATCCCTATGTTATTTAGACTTGGCTAGGGGTATAAAAATGACCCGAAATCCATGGGTGGCCCGAAATTCGGCGAGGCCCGAGGTGGGCATGACCCATTTCGGCCCTGGCCCGAGCCTAGTACCTTGGGCCTGGGCCTTCTAGTTGAAGCTCGGCCCGTCGGCCCAAAAAAATTTAGAAAATTTGGAGTATTGCCAGTAACTTTCTATGAAAAAAATCGGACGGTTTTGGAATTGTTTGGAAGAGCTGGTCGTCTTTGTGTTTGTTAAAATTGGAAGGAGGATTGGGATTCCGAGATCTGGGTTTCCTCAGTCAAGCGCTTTAGCGAAAGTGGCCTGAAGGATATTAAAAGAACCTCAATAGGTTTTAAGTAAAGTTTTATTAGCGAAGTATTGCCATAGAGATGCTTTCCTCCAATCTAGACCAAAAGGGAGTTGTTTCTGGGGTTGGCGTAACATTTTGCGGGGTAAGGAATTACTTCTTAAGGGTTTGCTCTAGGTTGTTGGTAACTGTACGAGCACGAAATAATCTTCTCGTATAATCCTATTGATCAAGTTTGCGCTTCTCCAAACGTCGTTACTTTACTCCCTGAAAACACAAATGTGAGCTAGCCGGCGGGTGTGTGCCGAATACCTCTCCGATGCTTAAGTCAGCAAAAAGGCAATAGACAAAAACTCTGTGTATTTGAGAGTCAAAATTGTGATACCTGTACGTAGGTCCTGCTATGAGCTTTTATAAAATCCATATGGCACAATCTTAGTAGGACTTCAACTCTCTTTAGCAGAGTCCTCCTAGGAATCAGAAAGGTAATGCTTATCTTTCTACACCCTCCCCACTGCTTAACCAAGTGAGATGGTTTTACCACGTAAAATAACAGCACAATCGAGCTTAAACTAGCCCTCTGGCACTCAGCTCGGTACTTTCATAGATAATGCCTAGCTCGATCCTCAGACCGAGCTAATTGCAACTATCTCTGACCGAGCTAACAGAGGGCAAGGTCCAATTTGCGAAGCCCATTCACCTCGGCCCACAGCTCGGTCCATTACGATATCTGGACCTAGCTCGGCCCCGGTTCACATAAACTCTCCCTCTCAGTAACGGTATGAGTATTGATCCTTTTGAGGATAATTGGATTCTTATTTGTAAAAATCTTTTAGTGAGCAAAGGGGTAGGATCTTGTTTTTATCCTTTTAAGGTGGTATAATTGATTGATTTCCACAAAAAAGAATGGAAGGAGCCGTTAATTAAGGTCTTGTTTCCTCATGATATGGCCAACCACATTTGCAATATTCATATTCCTTTGAGGGAGAGCGAGGATAATTTGATCTAGCAACCATCTAAACATGGGCAATATTCGGTTAAGTCGAGGTATTACCAGGCTACTTCTATGAATCCGGTTGTAATTACACAAAGACAGGGGGCTAGAAAGAGTTGTTGGAAATACCTATGAAATTTTAATATTCCTCCCAAATGGGCTACCTTTATTTGGAAGCTTCTTCATAGAATTTTACCAGTTAGAGCTCTTTTTCGGTCTTGAGGTATAGAGCTTGATGTTTCTTGCCCACGATGTTTAGGAGAAGAAGCATCTCTTGAACATCTATGTTTTCAATCCTTTTTCGAAACACATTTGGCATGGTTCTAAGTTGGGTTTGAATTTTGAGGGTGGTGAGGTGATGTTAGTCCATGAGTGGTTAGAGAATTGGTTTCAAATAGCTCCGGATGTAGATGTAGTTCTGGAATCTTTTAAAGTTTTGTGGTGTATTTGGAAGCATAGAAACAAAGCTGCATTTGAGGGTGTGACAGAGGACCCAGCACAAGTTGTTTCATGGATAATGCCTAGCTCGGTCCTTACCTATCCCTCGGTTCAGAATTCTCAAACCGAGCTAATTGCAACTATCTCTGACCGAGCTAACAGGGGACAAAGTCCAAGTTGCGAAACCCATTCACCTCGGCCCACAGCTCGGTCCATTACGATATCTGGACCTAGCTCGGCACCGGTTCACATAAAATCTCCCTCTCAATTGCCCCTTAATCCCATCTGCAACGCATGATTTGGGTTTTCTTGTTACCAGCTAAGCTAAAGGTCCAAGCCTCCAACCGAGCTCATTTGTTATCGGGCTACTGATTTGTCTAGTCCAAAAACGTCTTGTCAATTGCTCTGCACGTCGTTCCGCCTCTCAAGCACGTTGTAGCGACCCTAATTTTCTTAAGTCATTATTTAATATTATTATGATTATTCTTATCTTATTTTATTTTTGGCTTCATTAATTACGTGATTACATGAGAATTTAATGTGATATTTAATGAATTTAATGTGGTGATTAATTAATTTAATGTGTTATTTAATTATATATGATTAATCCAAATCTTTAAATATTTATGTTTGTCATATATATAAAAAAAAAGAGGTGATATATATATATATATATATTTAATTTTATATTCATATTTATATATATTGTAATTATGTTATGTTATATTATATAATATAATATTATATAATAGTCATATTTTCTCAAAAAAATATAATAGTCATATTAGATTAGAATAGGAAATTAGGTTATTATATATATATATATATATATATAATACAATATGTAATCAATTAGGTTAGAAGTTATTGAGAATAAAACAAGGAAAAAAAAAGAGAGGTGTTGGGTGCGGCTGTGCAAGCCGGCCGAGAGAGAGAGAGAGAGAGAAATCAAGAAAAAAAAAGAGTGATCAATCAACAAAGAGAGGTCTGTGTGAGGCGTGCGGCGGGAAGAGAGGAGGAAAAGGAAGAAAAAGATTAGGGTTTTGATTTGATGATTTCATTAGTTTAATTTTTAAAAAAATATTGTGAGTATAAAATTTACTTTTCTTGATTTATGTTTAATTTATTGTTTTTATTTATTGTTTTTATTTATTTATTTGATGTTAGTTCGATTTTATATTTGTATAAAGATGATAGATTAATTTTAATTATTTTGATTAGTTGTGTACGTAAAGTTTAGGATTTTTAGATGATTGATTGATTTTAATTATTTTGTATTAGTGATGTAGGTAAAGTTTAGAGTTTTTAGATGATTGATTGATTTTATTATTTTGATTAGTTGTGTATGTAAAGTTTAGGGTTTTTAGATGATTGATTGATTTTAATTATTTTGGATTAGTTGTGTACGTAAAGTTTAGAGTTTTTAGATGATTGATTGATTTTAATTATTTTGATTAGTTGTGTATGTAAGGTTTAGGGTTTTTAGTTGATTGATTGATTTTAATTATTTTGATAAGTTGTGTATACTAGGTTTTTAGTTGATTGATTGATTTTAATTATTTTGATTAGTTGTGTATGCTAGGTTTAGGGTTTTTATATGGATTTATTTTATGGTTGCAATCACCTTTATGGTTATATGAAACTAAAATTAATATGGTTATATGAAATTAAAATTAATTAAGGACCTATAGATAAATTCCTTATACTCTACCATGACTTCATGGATTGTTGTTTTATTTGAGTGATGGTGAGAAAGAGTGTATAAAAAAAAGTGAGGTTTATGAGATTTATTTGAATGCCTTAGGCTTGGCATTGTTATGATTATTCTCATGTGTGAGATGTTGTGTATATATATATTGTTGCCTCGTTCTCATGAGTAGACGAGTGCTTTGATTTGCGCGCGTACGTATATGTTAACCATCCGGGGAGTGTGAGTCAAACTCGGGACGATATCCCCGTGCAAGTTTGGCTTCGGAGTGGTATTAGGTATACGAGAGGCACATGGGATATATATGTAGGCCGGAAGGGGAGGGCCGAAGTGGTGGAGTTAAGGTACAAAAATTTAATTATGAATTTATTGATTTGTACATCTTGAAAAATAGTAATCAACCTCAATAAATTATGAAAGTTGAGTAGAAGTATGTATACGTGATTTTGGACAACTTTTGTGTTGTAGCTTTTTATTAAAAAGATCGATTAGAACTTATAATCGGATGACCTTGGTTATTGTCGGTTTGATTCATTTTGGTAATGCAGATTTTATAAGCTGTTTTAACCCACGAAACGAGCTCATTTTTATTGGTTTCGCGTAAACTAAAGTAAAACATTATTCTGCACACTTTTCATGTTTTGAACTTTTTCGAAAAAAATCATCTTAGGGCAATTTTTATTCGTTTTCAGATTCAGATTTTTTGATTGAATTCCGTCTAGATTTTTAGATCAAGTTTTTCTCTTAACCTATTCAGTTTCTGTTAAATTCCTTCACGTAGTCTTTTAGGAAATTTGATTCTGTACAACTTTCGTTCTTTGAGTTTTGGTCAATTCAAATTATTTAAGTAGGAAACGGTGCATTTTTATACTTATTCAGTAAGTTACTTATGATTAATTTATACTAACATTATTTTTTTTGCAGGATGGTAGGTCTTACTAACTTTTTATGCAGGGCTGACCTACCATATTTCTATTTCTATTTTGTTTATTTTATAATAAATTTATATTTCGTTGTATATGGACAAGAAACTAAATGCCACCGTATCTCGGGAAACTACCCATTCGTCTTGGTGCGGTTGGAACTACTTGTCTTGTCCTGTAATAAGAATTAAATGTATTTTTGTTTGTGTCTGATGGACACGTGGGTGTTAGATCTTGTATTCATACCAGTATACTTGTATACTGACCCGTTTTGTCTCTTGACAACTCGGGTGCGTTCTGTTTGAGCGCAGCCGAGCTTCCTTTGCAGGATTAGTTGAGGCTATGGTGGTGACAAGAAATAACTATGATCGTAGGACATGTCGTTTGGACTTCTTTTGTTTTTCTTGAGCTTAGGGTTGTTAGTAGTTTATGTATTTTTTAATTTTTTTTATGACTTTAGTATTGGAATAATTTGGCATGGTTTATAACTGTACTTTATTTAAGTTGTTTTGACTATTTATTGTTACCTTGATGTTGAGGTATTGGTCAGTTATGAATTTATGGTGGGTGGTTTGGTTTGCGTTTAGTTTTTTTTTGTTTCACCCCTAGGATTTGGATGATGGAATATTGATTGGGGTTAGTCCTAATATAATATTTAATTGTCTGCATTTTGGGGGGTGACACACGCCTGAATCGATAGCTATTCCCCTGGATATGGGCTTGTTCCCACTGGTCAAGTACACCTGTCTCAGCCGTCTTTGTACCACAAAAATTTTGAACAGTCCTGCCCATTTTTATGTTTTATACAAAAACCCTCGTTTGAACCAAAGCACTCCACTGTTCATATTCTCTCCCTTGCCTTTTGAGTCTCCATTTTCACGACCATAGCACCTGCAAAGCTTGTGTTCTAGCTGGTACTTTTTTGATCTCCGCCCTTTCATTTTAAAACTGTAAGTGGCTTAATCATTTTCTTTTTTCATTTATTCTGTAAGTATGTATAGTATAGAAATATATACACATGTTTTTTGAAACGCACTCATGTAGTTTTAACATAAATGGGTAAGAACTACTAAATCCCCAAAAACCACATGCCCAGACCTTAATCACACTTTAGCTGGATTTCTCAATCAATCTGGAATGCGATCTTTTTAATCCAAAACAACACCACGACCGAGTTAGGAACCTGTTTGTAATAGGTGCGTACACGACCGAACTAGAAAACCTCACCCAATAACCGAGCTAAAACCTTGAGCCACTCCCTGTGTTACGACCGATCTAAGAACCTTCCTGTTAAATAACCGAGCTAGAAACTTGTGCTAATACCGAACTAAGAACGGGTTGCAACCCATTTAGCCGAACTAGGGTTATATTTATTTTGCCGTTTTACTTAGCCCGGTCCAGTGATCTGGGCATAACACTTTTTATCTCCATTTTGCAGACTTGACTAGGTTGGCCAGGCACACCTTTGCACTATCGCTCAACCAAGACATTCAACGTCATCTCAACACCGAGCTAGGCTATCGTGCTAATTGGTACCCAATTTAAGTTAAATGGGTAAATACCGGTTCTTGGTAGACTCACCTGGGGCTATTGCCGAATTTCGTAAAGATTATAATATTCTTGACGATGTCCATCTATTTTTAGCCGAACTAGATACCATGCCCTGGGAAAAATCGGGCTTCGTTCCTTTTACCGTAATATCAATAGTAGAGGCCGGTCTCCGATTCCCTGTACAACCACTGATATGCGAATTCCTCAGGCAGACAAGACTATGCCCAACCCAACTCAGCACTAATACTTACAGAATAATAAATGGCATTGCTGAGCTAAACCGTCGGCTCGGTCTCAACCTCGGATTGGCCGAGCTTTTTTATCAATATTCGCTCGGTCAAAATAATGATGGTTGGGTGTACTATTTAAGAGTATAGAGAGGCCAAGAGAAAATTATAAAAAGTACACCGGATAAGGATTTAAATGATGACGATTTTTTCTGGGTTTCGGGCAATTTTGAAGACCAAGAAGCCCAAATACCGGCTATAACATAAATTGGAATAAGGGGACTGCTGGTAAGGATACCTCGGTTTACTTTTTGTTTTGCTATTCCCGGCTATAACTTTACATTGTGCTAACCGTTGCCTTTCTCATTATGCAGACTTAAACCAGCTAAAATCACAATACCAATATGCCAACCAAGACAACTAAGTCAATGGTGTTGGTAAGTGTTCCCTCTATTTGTTTTCCATTTTACACAGTTTGTTTGCTCGATTTTAGTCATAATCGCTGCTTCTTCTTTTGTGGGCCATGCAGAAGAACCGTATTGCATATAAATGCGTGCTGGAGCTTCGTGAGATAGCGTGGCTGGCTGTGGCAGACACCAGTACTAAGACGGCCGAGCTAAACGAAGCCAAACAAAAAATGACCGAGCTCGAAACTGAAAACGCACGACTTACCGAGCTGGTCAACTCGACTGAAGCGGACAAGCAGAAGGCTTTGGCCGAAAGGAAAGACCGCTATCTGCATGAACTGGCCAAGCTTGAGAAGAAAAAAGATTTCGAAATCACCGAGCTAAAAAAGAAAATGGAGGATGCTGAAGATAGGGGCTACAAGGAAGGGGAGGCCACCTACATCTTGTAATGTGAAGCAGCGAAGGATATTTTTTTCAAATGTGGATGAAAGGCAGCTGTCACTAAGCTCGGTCCAGGGCAAGAAGCCGAGATCTTTCAGAACCCTCCCCCTTACTTCATTCCAAGCTACATGGCGGACTACGCCAACGCCATACAACAGAAGTTTCTCCAAGAGGAGGAGGAGGAAGAAGGATCACCTGATCCAAACAATGCCCCATCTGCTAACAATGATCACGGTCTCCAGACCAGTCAGACAGCTCGGGTGGAGCCATCGGTGTCAAATACGGTTGATGATGCGTCTGTGACCGACCTACCTGCTGGAACCGGGCTACCGAATGGTGAAGCTCGGGTTGACCTGGATGCAGACTTGGACGATCTATTTGCTTGATCTTGTCTTTCTTCTTTTGATGCTTACTTTTGAAAGAATTTGTAACCGGGCTTAAGCCCCTTCTTTTGTAATGCACATTCTTCAAATAAAATTGAATGAAATCTGCAGTTTTCCAATCTTTTTGTTCGGTTCACACCCTACTTGTAATTATCTTTCAATTTTGATTATGTTAGGTTTGAACTCTTTGCTCGGTTGCTAAGTTTAATGTTTTTCTGGCCGAGATAGTTATCCCGGCCCAAGAGCCCGGTAATTTGTTAGTCATGCCTACCAACCTTCTTCAGCCTAGATCCTTATCTCGGCTGAAGAGAGCTAAATGTTGGTCATACTTGCCAACCTTTTTCAGCCTAGATCCTTATCTTGGCTGAAGAGAGCTAAATGTTGGTCATACCTGCCAACCTTCTTCAGCCTTGATCTTTATCTCGGCTGAAGAGAGCTAAATGTTGGTCATACCTGCCAACCTTCTTCAGCTTAGATCCTTATCTCAGCTGAAGAGAGCTAAATGTTGGTTATACTTGCCAACCTTCTTCAGCCTAGATCCTTATCTCGGCTGAAGAGAGCTAAATGTTGGTCATACCTACCAACCTTCTTTAGCCTTGATCCTTATCTCGGCTGAAGTGAGCTAAATGTTGGTCATACCTGCCAACTTTCTTCAGCCTAGATCCTTATCTCGGCTGAAGAGAGCTAAATGTTGGTCATACCTGCCAACCTTCTTCAGCCTAGATCCTTATCTCGGCTGAAGAGACCTAAATGTTGGTCATACTTGCCAACTTTCTTCAGCCTAGATCCTTATCTCGGCTGAAGAGGGCTAAATGTTAGTCATACCTGCCAACCTTCTTCAGCCTAAATCCTTATCTCGGCTAAAGAAAAGAACTGAATGTTTGGCTAATCCTGCCAAACTTCTTGATTGCCCTTTGCTGGCAATGACTGAGAACAACTTTTACAGTAGAAAGAATTATACTGAAAAAACTACTTGTTTTATTTGAAAAAGAAAAAAAATACAAGTATTTTAAGGAAAAGCTAAAATTAAAATAATTTGAGATTGGCAGTGTTCCATGTCCTGGGAATAGCCTTATCGTCTCCATCTTCCAAGTGATATGCTCATTTTCCTGCTAAACCAACCACTTTGTATGGTCCTTTCCAGTTAAGTCCTAACTTGCCATCTCCAGGTACTAAAGTGTTACCCATTACTTTGCGCAATACCCAATCTCCAATCTTGAATTGCCTCGGATGCACTGTTTTGTTATATTTTCTGGATAACTCCTGCTGGTATGAGGTAATGTGAACTAGTGCTCTTTCCCTTCTCTATTTTGTAAGGTCGAGTTCCAAGGTTATGGCTTCTTTATTCAAGTTTGGGTCAAAATTTTCACTTCTAATAGTGGGGAAGCCTACTTCCAGCAGGGTTACTGCCTCTATGCCATAGGCCAAGGAAAAGGTGTTTCTCCGGTTGACCGCCGAGGTGTGGTACGATAAGCCCATAAAACATGAGGAAGCTTCTTAGCCCACTTGCCTTTTGCTCTCTCCAACCTTTTCTTCAAACTATCTAAGACGACTTTGTTTGATGCTTCTACCTAGCCATTCGCTTGAGGGTATGCTGGTGTAGAGTTATAGAATTCTATCTTGTATTCCTCACAAAAGCCCCTGAAAATTTTGTCATCGAACTGAGTGCCATTATCAGATATTAGAGCCTTGGGTATGCCGAATCGAGTTATGATGTTCTGCTAGACGAACTTCTTAACATCTTTCTCCTTTATTGATGTGAGTGCTTCTGCCTCCACCCACTTTGTGAAGTAGTCTATTGCTGCGAGAAAGAACTTTCTGTTGCCGGGTGCAGTTGGAAGTGGTCCTACTATGTCTAGGCCCCACATTGCGAAGGGCCATGGGCTAGTTAATGGTAGAAGCTCTTTGGCTGGTTGATGTATTTGGTGTATGAGCTTCTGACATTTCTCGCACCTCTTAACATATTTCTTTGAATCTGCTTGCATGTATGGCCACCAATATCCTTGTGAAATTGCCCTGTAAGCCAATGGTCTTCCCTCTTGGTGGCTTCCGCATACGCCTTCATATATCTCGAACAAAAATGCCTTGACCTTGCTAGGATGGACACATTTCAGGTAAGGCCCTGTGAAGGATTTTTTGTACAGTGCTAATGATGGAGAGAGCCGAAATCGCTGTGATTTTGCTCTAATTTTGTTGGCCTCTTTCTTTTCTTCAAGCAAGATGCCATCTTTTAAAAATACTATAATGGGATCCATCCAGGATGGGCCTAGTTCGGCGCAACATGCCTCGGTTGCTTTGGGTTCCTCAATACTTGGTCTAGGTAGGAAGTCGATCAATAATGGGTGTGGGATAGATGTATCTGCTATTGGAGCAAAACTTGCCAGCTCGTTTGCTCTACTATTTTCTTCTCGACCGATTTGCTCTATCCGAACTATTTCGAACTTCATGATCTCCTTTCTGACTAACTCTTGGTACTTAGCCATCCTCTCATCTTTTGCCTCGTAGTCGCCTGAAATCTGGTTTACTACCAGCTGGGAGTCACTGTAAACCATCAGCTTGGTGGCCTTTATGTAAAGTGCTGACTTTAAGCTTGTTAACAGTGCTTCATACTCCGCCTCATTGTTGGATGCTGAGAAGCCTAGGTTGACTGTCTATTCAATTGTTAGACCATCTGGTGAGATGAGGACTATGCCAAGTCCTGCACCGTGCCTGTTGGATGCTCCATCCACGAAGAGTTTCCACATCTCTCCAACGAATAGTTCCCAGCAAATGGAAGGATCGGATAATGTCTTAGGATCATGGGTGTTGCTAAATTTTTCTTCCAAGTTGATGTCCGTTGTTGGGGTTTGAATTTCACTGTCTGACTGCCTCAAGTCTTTAATTTTTGAGGAGTCCGCACTAGGAATAGCATGGTTTGCTCCTTCCTTTCTGTCCTCAATCCTGTATGGCTTGCAATGTGGCTGGGCATCCTGCATTAGGGGCTACGCAGTTCCCGCGGCACTTTCCCTTTTACTTTGGTTGCGTCGGTCAAATTGACCGGGCAGATGTAACGACTTCCTGGTGTGAACTTCAGCCACAAAGTCTGCTAAGGCTTGGGCTTTTATTGTGGTTCTGGGTTGAAACTTGATATCGAACTGCCCCAACTCTGCTGCCCATTTCAAGATTAGTCCAGAAAAATCCGCCCTCTCAAACAAGGCCTTTAATGGAAAAGCCGTTAGGACGATCACGGTGTGGGCATGGAAATAGTGTGACAACTTTCTTGAGGCTATCATCAAAGCTAATGCCAACTTTTCCAATGGTAGGTACCTTATTTCAACGCCCAGCAAGGTTTTGCTAACATAAAAGATAGGCAAGTGTTGGATTCCTTCTACTCTGACCAACACTGCGTTGACTGCATGTTGTGAAACCGCTAAGTACAAAAAGAGCTCTTCTCTTGGCATCGGGGTTACTAACAACGGTGGAGAGGACATGTAGTCTTTCAAGCTCTCTAGGGCTTGGTCGCATTCCTTATTCCACTCAAATTTAGCCTTTAATGCTTAGAAGAACGGTCGACATCTGTCTAATGACCGACTTATGAACCAGTTGAGCGCGGCTGCTAGGCCAGTGAGATGCTGTACCCCTTTGACTGTGTTGGGCCTCTCAAGATCTTGGATTGCTTTGATCTGAGAGGGATCAGCTTCTATACCCGGGTTGGTTACTAGAAAGCCTAGGAATTTGCCTGATCCTACGCCGAATGCGCATTTAGATGTGTTTAGACGCAACTTGTGGGACTTCAAAATTTGGAACATTTCATCTAGGTCCCTGAGATGGTCCTTCTCATCCTTGCTTTTGACCACAATGTCATCTATGTAAGCCTCCATTGTTCTGCTTAACAATGGTTCAAACATTTTGGTGACCATCCGTTGGAATGTAGCCCCTGCATTCTTTAGGCCAAAGGGCATGACTTTGTAACAGTATAATCCTCTAGGCGTTGTAAATGATGTGACCTCCTGGTCTGGTTTATACATAGCGATCTGATGGTAACCTCGATACGCATCAAGGAAGCTAAGTTGGTTATGTTCTGCCGTCAGGTCCACCAGTTGGTCTATCTGTGGTAGGGGAAAATTGTCTTTTGGGCATGCTTTGTTGACTGTTTTGTAGTCCACGCAAACACGCCATTTTTCGTTCTTCTTTGGCACTACTATAGTGTTGGAGATCTACTTGGGATAGTGTACTTCTCTGATGGCTGCTGCCTCCAGCAAGTTTCCCACTTCCTCCACCACTATCTCCGCGTGGTGGAGTGTCGATCTACGAGTGCGCTGTATAATTGGTCTGGCAGTTGGGTGGACATTAAGTTGGTGGCAGATGAACTTAGGGTCAATGCCAGGCATGTCATATGGTGTCCAGGAGAACACTTCGATGTTAAAGGTTAAAAACTCTATGACCTCTATTCTCTCAATGCTAGACAGAGACGAGCCGAGTAGAAAATTTTTTTCTTGGTTCTTTTCATCTATCCTTACCGCTACCAAGTCTTCCACTGCCTTCTGTTCAGCTGCTTTGCCGACATCTGCAAACAATTCATTGCTTTCTGGCTCTTCCACCATCTGTACATAACCTTTTGCAGCCCGACTGCCATTTACTATGACGAAGCACTGTTTTGACATAATTTGGTCTCCCAAGACTTCTTCGATCACTCCGGCTTCGTTGGGGAATCGCAATGCCTGATGGTAGGTTGACGCTACTGATCGCATGGCGTGCAACCATGCTCTCCCTAAGATTATGTTGTAAGTGGAAGGGACCTTCAATACCCAAAATTCCACCTGTTTTGTCATGGTTCCTGCCTTGACTAGGAGGATTATCTTGCCCACTGGCCACTCTAGCATTGACTTGAAACCGACAAGGGGAGATATCGTACGTGCCAAGTCTTTGTCCTCCAATTTCAGTTGTTTGAAGGTCTCGTAGTACATTATCTCACATGAGCTTCCTTGGTCAATCAGAATCCGCTTAATGTCGAAATTCTTGACGCGCAAAGTGACCACCAGTGCGTCATTGTGAGGGCAATGTAGCCTTGCTAGATCCCTGTCTGAAAAGGATATGACGTTCGTAGCCTCTGTTCTGCTCTTTTTGGCGGTAGGTTGTGTACTTAATACCTCTCTCAAGTGCTCAGCCTTTTTGATCATCCCCTTGAGCTCACATACCTGCTCAGGTTTGACGATCCCACGTATAACGTTAATTATGCCTTAGGGTGGACCATCGACCAACATCTCGTTTGGGCTGTTGAGGTCCTGGGTGGCTGGCTGTGTTCCCCCTTCTATATACTGGTCCAGGTGTCCAGCAGTCACTAACTCCTCCAGATGTTGCCTCAATGGTGTGCAATTTTCAGTGCGGTGCCCCTTCTCATCATGGAAGGTGCAACGGGACCTCTTATCATAGCCCCTTTGTGCTTCTCCCAACTTGGCTGGCCGTCAAACCAAGGGTTCATCACGTATCTCACTAAGAATCCGGTAGATAGGTTTATTGAATATGGTAGTACTAGCAGTGCGAACTCTTAACTTTCTTTTTTCTGGGTCCTTTCTGTTCGCTCGCCTGCCTCGCCCATTCTTGCTTGGTTGTTCCACTGTGTTGATTTTCACTGCAGTCTTTTTATCTGGCATCGCTGTTGTGCCAGATCTTGCTTTAGCACTGGCGCTATCTTCCTCTACTCGGATATGTTGATGCACTCTCTCCATTAGGGCCTCCATCGTGAGAGGTGGCATCATTGTCATTGAGTCCCTTAATTTGTTGCCGACTGGTAAATCTCGTTTGTATTGTGCAATGTCGAGATTTGTAGGGCAATCCCCAATCTGGTTGAAAGTCTCCCAATAGTGACTATTGTAAGACCTCAATGTCTCATTTTCGCCCATGTCAATGGAGAGTAGCTGGTCAATCTCCACTGGTGTCTTAGTATTCGTTCTGAATCTAGTCACGAACGCTTCTGCCAACTGTGCCCATGAGGTTATGCTGCTTTTTGGCAGTCTTTCGAACCAGGTTAGACCGAGGTCGCCAAGGTTGGATGGAAACAGGATACACATTAGGGCCTCGTTTCGCCGGTATACTGCGATAACTTGGCGAAAGTGGCTTAAGTGTATGTAAGGGTCTGACTTCCCTCCGTAAGTGGTGAATTTGGGCTGGTGGAAGCCTGAGGGTAGTGGTGCATTCTCAATTGCCGAAATGAACGGCGAGCTTTGTAACCTTGCTAATACTTTATCTGCTGGTTCGTAAGCAAGGAGCAGCATTGGCATCCCTATCTCGACACTCCTATGTGTCCTAGGGGCCAATCGCTGCAGGGCTGAAACTCTCCGAGGGTCACGAGCCCTGGTGTCCTCTTTCCATCGGGCTCTCTCCTTGAGCACTGTTCGCAGGTCCACTGACCTAGGCAACTCTGTGTCCTTAGATGTCGTTTGGTACGTGTGCGAGGGCCGATAGCTGCTTCCCTCTGTATATGACCTTTCAATCCTCGTTCTCTCAGACCTGGAGTAACGAGTCATGGAAGTCCTTGATTGAGTGTCGCATGTTCTAAGGCTCCTACTTTCTGCTTGTGATGGTGTGACATATCTGTCACAATCTTCCGAGTGGTAAGGGGGTGTGTTGCCTTTGCGCCTCTCTTCTGTTGCCACCCCTTTTTCTTTTATCTAGCGCTTCATTGTCTCAATGTCTACCGCTATCCTCTTTATTAACTCGTCTTGCTCCCTCACGCGATTCTCCAGAACTTGAGGATCCAACTTCCGCTGCTGTCTTTCACGGGGCACTAGTCCCGTCTCTCCCGTATGTCCCTCCGGGAGTTCCGTCGCTGGGGTTCTAATTCTGCCATGGATGGGATAGAAGGCAAACCTTCACGCCTCCCACCCCCCTCCGGGGTTTGCCCATCAATAGCGGATTGCGACAAGTCCTCATTGTGCGTCATCGATTTCAACTAGAGAGGAAAACTCGATCAAAAGGTTTTGTTCTCTGTGCAATTCCCACAGACGGCGCTAATTGTATGAGCACGAAATAATCTTCTCGTATAATCCTATTGATCAAGTTTGCGTTTCTCCAAACGTCGTCGCTTTACTCCCTGAAAACACAAACGTGAGCTACCCGACGGGTGTGTGCCGGATACCTCCCCGATGCCTAAGTCAGCAAAAAGGCAATAGACAAAAACTCTGTGTATTTGAGAGTCAAAATTGTGATACATGTACGTAGGTTCTGCTATGAGCTTTTATAAAATCCATATGGCACAATCCTAGTAGGACTTGAACTCTCTTTAGCAGAGTCCTCTTAGGAATCAGAAAGGTAATGTTCATCTTTCTACACCATCCCCACTGCTTAACCAAGTGAGATGGTTTTACCATGGTAGAATAATAGCACAACCGAGCTTAAACTAGCCCTCTGGCACTCAGCTCGGTACTTTCATGGATAATGCCTAGCTCGGTCCTCACCTATTCCTTGGTTCAGAATTCTCAGACCGAGTTAATTGCAACTATCTCTGACCGAGCTAACAGGGGGCAAGGTCCAAGTTGCGAAGCCCATTCACCTCGGCCCATAACTCGGTCCATTACGATATCTGGACCTAGCTCGGCCCCGGTTCACATAAAATCTCCCTCTCAGTAACGGTATGAGTATTGATCCTTTTGAGGATAATTGGATTCCTATTTGTAAAAATCTTTTAGTGAGCAGAGGGGTAGGATCTTGTTTTTATCCTTTTAAGGTGGTACAATTGATTGATTTCCACAAAAGGGAATGGAGGGAGCCGTTAATTAAGGTCGTGTTTCCTCATGATATGGCCAACCACATTTGCAATATTCATATTCCTTTGGGGGAGAGCGAGGATAATTTGATCTAGCAACCATCTAAACATGGGCAATATTCGGTTAAGTCGGGGTATTACCAGGCTACTTCTATGAATCCGGTTGTAATTACACAAAGACAGGGGGCTAGAAAGAGTTGTTGGAAATACCCATGAAATTTTAATATTCCTCCCAAATGGGCTACCTTTATTTGGAAGCTTCTTTATAGAATTTTACCAGTTAGAGCTCTTTTTCGGTCTCGAGGTATAGAGCTTGATGTTTCTTGCCCACGATGTTTAGGAAAAGAAGCATCTCTTGAACATCTATGTTTTCAATGTCCTTTTTTGAAACACATTTGGCATGGTTCTCAGTTGGGTTTGAATTTTGAGGGTGGTGAGGTGATGTTAGTCCATGAGTGGTTAGAGAATTGGTTTCAAATAGCTCCGGATGTAGATGCAGTTCTGGAATCTTTTAAAGTTTTGTGGTGTATTTGGAAGCATAGAAACAAAGCTGCATTTGAGGGTGTGATAGAGGACCCAGCACAAGTTGTTCATGCCATCACCCAAGTGCCTTGGGGTTGTCACGAGACCATCAGCAATGTTTTACGGGATTGGGTGAAGACTCCAATTTCTAGTAATTGTATACATTTTGATATAGCTTTATTATGAGTAATAATCTATGTTAGTGACCAGATTGGTGTTTTGACAGGATTTTGATTGATGGCTCCTGGATGAAGCGGACAAATCAAGCAGGTGCTGCACTGCATGGGTTGCCATGGACCACAGAGGGCATATACTAGCATATAAGCAATTCTCTTTTGTGGCTCTTTCTGCCCTCATGGCAGAAGTAAAAACTTGTTTTGAAGCTCTACAATGTTGTGTTCAGCAGTATATTAAGGCTATTAATATTTTTACGAACTGTCAAGTTCTAATCCACAAGCTCAAGGAGGAGAGGATTGAAGATTGGGAAATTATGCACTTAATTTTAGATATTAGATCGCTTTGTACTAAGTTTGATTATGTTTGTATGTCTAAGGCTCCAAGAAAGATATGGCAGTAGCACATGTAGCTGCCAAAACTGCTTCTCTTAAGAGCTAGAAGTTCCTATGTTAATTTGGAAACTTGACTAAAAGTTAAAAATCGGCTTTTAATCTATTTTGAGTCACATTACCATTCTAATTTTTTACACATTTTTTTTTCATAAAAATCCAAAAAAAAAAAAAAAAAAGTCAACTTTTAATCAATTTCCCCAAACAACCCATAATGTTCTCATCTATAATAGTTTATCCTTTCTAAATAAAAAAAAAAAAATAAATAAAAATAAATCTAATCCTAAGTAATCACCCAAAAAATACTTAAATATATGCGTATCAAATCTATTTTAAATATAATCCATATCATATCAAATTTAAATTTGAAAAACTTTGAATACTTTATTTTTTAAAATAATGATATACAAATAGAATTTTTTTACATAATTGTTATATAGAATAATATGATTACCATTGTTCTCATATTTTTTTTTAAATGTCATTGACACATTGTTTAGAATATATATTTTTTTATATACATCATTTATTTGTAAATCATTTTTCAGTTTTTTATTGCATAACATTTTTATATCCATCAAATTTATATACTAAATTTACTTACTAAATCACATGTTGTAATATTGATGCAATGGACGCAAGTGACATGTCCGATATCACTATGTTTATTTGATAAGCAAATTTTGTTCACAAATTTATAGGGTCAAATTTACTGACACTTACCACTTTTATAATAGTGTTTGATAGATGAAACATGTAAAAGATTTTAAAAGATTTATCAAAATTTTTATTAAATATCTTACATATGAGAGTTAATCATATATAATCAATAGATATAATATTAATTGGAAAGGGTTGGGGCCTCAGCTTAATCATATAAGCGTAACACATCATATGAGGCCCATCGCAGCTTAGTGGTTCATATAAGAGATTCTACAAAAAGTCAAGGTAGGACATGAACAAAGTAAGTAGGAGATGACTTGTAGCACGTTGGTGATTATTTGAGAGGAATTTTTGGGTTCATTTCAGGACTGAGCTCAATAATTTGTACTGTTTATTTTGTATGATTTATTGAGAAGATAATTTTTATAAAAAATTAAATTGATTAGATGTTGCTAACTTTATAAGCTTAGATTATATTTATTATATAAAAGATGATAAATATGATTTAAAAAAAAGATTGTCTATTTTATTTTTCTTTTTAAATTAATGTAATTCGATCATTTGACTACTGATATCAAATTGATCTAATTTTTTACATAAATATTATTCTCAATATAGCCTACAAAGTAAATAGCTCAGATGATTCGCGGTTGACCTCGAAATAGACTTAAAAAGTCTAATAACACCTATCCGGTTAAAACACCCATTAGAGAGAGGTTCAACCCAAGTAAGTAATACTCTAAATCTTATGATTTAGAAAACCAAAAATGAGGTACTTAAGTTAAACTAATATCGTCAAACTACAATTACTTGGAAAATTCTCTTTATTTGAGGCTAAGCAAGATTAGTTTAAGTCAAATTTGGCCACTTAAGTCTCTCATTTTCAATCTCTCTATGAATTTATTCCATTATAAGGGAACAAATTGTATCATTGGAGGGTTTTTGGATAGCACCACACTGGTGTTACTAGAGATTCATCTATTCCTGTGCAAGTTCATCGGATCAACTCAAAATCATATAGATGTGATCTTCATCGGTATTTATTCAACAACATAGAGAGTAATTATTACAAACTTATAATTTAAATTCTTAAATTTATCAACAATTTTTACAAAGTATTAAACTTTTGATTAATGAACGAATAAAGAAAAAGAAAGAAATATATATCTATTATTATCTGAGAAAAAAAATGAGAAGTGTATATATTATTACAAAAATTCTACTGTGCAAAAAGGGGATTACAAATAAAATAAGAATATCAAATCTATGGTTCACATTTGAAGTTAGTGGTGTGAGTTGTACCTGTGTTTGATTTATAAATTTAGATAGAAATGTAAAAAGAAAAATAAAAAAGGTAGATGAAGTGTGAATAAAATATAAATACATTTTACTTATATTTCACACACATTTTCTTTTTATTTTCTAGGTTCTTATCCAAATCCGGCCTAAATTCTCAATATTTTTGAAGTTTTAAATTCTGAATTTTTTTTTTTTTAAAAAAAAGTTGGTGTTATAGTATTGCTTATATTATTATCGTTCTATTGAGGAGTATTTTGGAAAGTTAGTAAAAAGTTGACTTTTTTGACTTTTTTAGCTTATTTTGTCTTTTTGTGAGTAAATTATGTAAGAGATGATGTGACCCAAAATGGATAAAAAGTTAAAAGCTGACTTTTTACTAACTTCCTAAAAGACTCCCAAATTAATAGTTTAATACTTTTATCGATAGACCAAATGAGAATATCACCTCCATTATCATCCCAAAAAAATTAAAAATCACCAAGTATTAAACTATTAATTAATGATTTCTATGACGCAATGATTGGCACACTATCTAAATTTTTCTAAAAAATGTTATAAGTTCCAAATTTCTTATCAAACAAATAATCAAATGTTTCACATAGATATGAGATTCACTTTTTTGTAAGATTCACACTAATATAAAATATTTAATCATTTGTTTGGTAAAAAATTTAGTATGCTGATATTATCCAAATTTCCCCCCTATAAATGCTCGTTCGTCTCTTCCACTAATCTTCGGTGCAACACGGAGACTATTAATCCCTGTTTTAGTACATCAAATTTCACAGTAGCCATGTTAGACCTCAAGCTACCAACTTCATTTCTCTTCTGCATTCTTTCTTTGCTCTTCTTGTTCATCATCAATTCCATGTCCATTTTCACAACCTTTTTTTCCTCCACTTCCAAGTCCTCTAAGATTTCCTCTAAGATTCCAAGATCATACCCACTTATCGGCTCTTTCCTCGCATTCTATTCTAATCGGCACAGGGTCATCCAATGGACATCTGATGCCGTGACCAGCACACCCACTTCCACTTTCATCCTCAACCGCCCTCTCGGCCGCTGCCAAGTCATCACAGCCAATCCTTCCAATGTTCAGCATATTCTCAAAACCCATTTCCATATCTACCAAAAGGGTAATATCATTCGAACACGTATCTCTGACCTACTCGGGGATGGCATCTTTAATGTTGATGGTGAGAACTGGAAGTTCCAGAGACAAGTTGCTAGCCATGAATTCAACACCAAATCTTTATGCAAATTTGTCGAGACCGTTGTCGATACTGAGCTCTCAGACCGCCTCATTCCGATCCGATCTTATCCTCCGCTGCTGCAAACAAAACTGTGATTGATTTTCAGGATATTCTTCAGAGATTTGCCTTCGATAACATATGCAAGATCGCTTTCGGACATGATCCTGCCTATTTGCTACCATCACTTCCGCAGGAGAAATTCGCGGTAGCCTTCGACACTGCTGCTCGAATCAACGGGGAAAGGTTCAGAGCCTTTCATCCCCTATTTTGGAAAACTAAACGGGTTTCTCGACATTGGATCTGAGAAACAGCTTCGAATTTCTGTTAATGAAGTTCGGGAATTCGCCAAAGAAATAGTCAAAGAAAAGAAGCAAGAACTGGGTGAAAAATCATCGCTCGAATCCGTTGATCTTATTAGATATTATTAAATTTTGGGTTTTGTAATCAAACCCTAATTGTATCCAAATTGAATTGGGCCTCCACAAATATAATATATAAAAATATTACACCTAAACCAAACCAAATTAAAACTCTTTTTCCAAAACCAATTGGGTCCCACACTCCAATAAGGAGGTATACCCAACAATTCTCCCCCTACCGACTTAGGTGGAGACATCAACCATACCCGCCAAAGTTCGACACTTTAAATGTTTGTCCCTCGACAACGTCTTAGTCAACATATCCGAAATATTATCATCTGTGTGAACCTTTTCGAGTTGTAACAATTTCGAATCTAACACATCACGAATCCAATGGTATCTTACATCAATGTGTTTTGATCTCGAATGAAAAGTAGAATTTTTACTCAAGTGAATAGCACTTTGACTATCACAATAAAGCACATACTTTTCTTGCTTTAAACCCAACTCTTGCAAAAATTTCTTCAACCATAACTCTTCTTTGCAAGCTTCTGTAATGGCAATAAATTCAGCTTCGGTAGTTGAGAGAGCAACACATTTTTGTAATTTAGATTGCCATGCCACAGCTCCCCCTGCAAAAGTCATCAAATACCCCGAAGTAGATTTCCTAGAATCAACATCACCAGCCATGTCAGAATCTGTGAACCCATCAAGCATCGGCTTACCATCCCCAAAACACAAACACACCTTTGAAGTCCCTCGAAGATATCTTAGAATCCATTTCATCGCTGCCCAATGTTCTTTACCCGGATTAAAGCGAAACCGACTCACCACACCAACGACGTGAGCAATATCCGGCCTTGTACAAACCATGGCGTACATCAAAGAACCAACTGCTGAAGCATAAGGAACTTTCAACATCTCTTCTTTGTCTTTCTCACTTGTAGGACATTGATTCGAACTAAGTTTGAAGTGACCCGCAAGTGGACAACCAACCGGCTTTGCTTTATCCATGTTGAATCTCTCAAGAACTTTTTCAATGTAGCTCTCTTGAGACAACCAAATCAGCCCCTTTTTGTGATCACGAACAATTTTCATACCAAGTATTTGTTTTGCCGGTCCCAAGTCTTTCATAGCAAAAGATTTACTCAACTCCAATTTCAACCTGTTAATCATGGTAGAATCTTGACCCACAATTAACATGTCATCAACATAAAGCAAAAGAATAATAAATTTGCCATCCAGGAAATTTTTCACAAACACACAATGGTCCGAAGTGGTTTTAGAAAAACCATTATTCATCATGAAAGAGTCAAATTTTTTGTACCATTGCCATGGAGCTTGCTTGAGGCCATACAAACTTTTCTTCAATTTGCAAACAAATTTCTCTTTCCCTTTTTCCACAAAACCTTCCGATTGCTCCATGTAAATTTCTTCTTCAAGATCACCATGAAGAAATGCGGTCTTCACATCAAGTTGTTCAACTTCAAGGTTCATACTCGTAGCCATGCCAAGTACAACCCGAATAGAAGACATCTTCACAACCGGCGAGAAAATCTCATCAAAGTCAATACCTTTCTTTTGCCCAAAGCCTTTCACAACAAGACGTGCTTTGTACCTCATATTCTTCCTATCATTCTTCAATTTGAAGACCCACTTATTTTTCAGAATTTTCCTCACTTTAGGCAACTTCACTAAATCATAAGTCTGGTTTTCAAGTAAGGAATTCATCTCCTCGTCCATGGCTTTTTTCCAATCACCTTTCTTTGCATGCTCAATTGCTTCTTGGTAGCTCTCCGGCTCCCCTTGATCAGAAATCAACACAAATTCATTGGGAGGATACTTTCTTGAAGGTTGTCGGTCCCTTGTAGATTTTCTCAACTCAAGTTGTGGTGGCGGTTCTTGAGTTGGATGCTCTTCCTCAATTTCTGGCTCAACTTCATTAGGATTAGCATCATCTTCTACATCTTCAATAGGTGGCTGCACATCTCCCCCATTTTCATCATCAACTGAAGATGAAGGAGATGGATCTATGTCAATGAGATCACTAGTTTTTGGCTCCGGTTGATCACCTTTGCCAAAGTCTTCAATTGTTTGGTCTTCAAGAAACACAACGTCACGGCTTCGAATGACTTTCTTGTCGACCGGATCCCACAATCTATACCCGAACTCATCACGCCTATAGCCAAGAAAAATACATTGTCTTGACTTACTATCAAGCTTGGACCTCTCATCCTTTGGAATGTGAACAAAAGCTCGGCAACCAAACACTCTCAAGTGCTCATAAGACACATTTTTGCCAGTCCAAACTCTTTCAGGAACATCACCATTCAAAGGATAGCAAGGAGATAAATTGATCACGTCAACCGCTGTACTCATTGCCTCACCCCAAAAGGATCTTGGCAATTTAGCTTGTGAAAGCAAACACCTTGTTCTTTCCACAATGGTGCGGTTCATCCTCTCGGCAACACCATTTTGTTGAGGAGTCTTCTTAACTGTCTTTTGGTGCCGAATACCTTGGCTGCAACAATACTCATTAAATGGCCCAATGTATTCACCACCGTTATCTGTTCGGATGCACTTCAATTTATGTCCTGTTTCTCTTTCAACCATGGCCTGAAAATGCTTAAATACTTCTAGAACTTGATCTTTAGTTTTTAGTAGAAAAGCCCAAACTTTCCTTGAATAATCATCAATGAAAGTAACAAAATAAAGTGCACCACCATGTGTTCTAACTTTTAAAGGACCACAAACATCCGAATGAATCAACTCCAAAACATTTTCTTTCCTAGAAGCAACATTTTTATGAAAAGAAACTCTATGTTGTTTACCCGCCAAACAATGAACACAAGTTTTAAGATGTGTACCTTTCAAACCGGGTAGAAGCTCTTTCTTGAACAAAACTTGTAGCCCCTTTTCACTCATATGGCCAAGCCGCTTGTGCCACAATTCGGTAGAAGTATCATCTTCAAGTGCATTGACAACACCTTTACAAATTTTCCCTTGCATCAAATAAAGTGTATGAGTCTTCTTGCACTTAGCCACTACCAAAGAACCCTTTGTGAGCTTCCATATTCTATCACCAAATTTGTTGTTGAAGCCTTCATCATCTAGCTTCCCAGTAGAGATCAAATTAAGGCGAATGTCGGGAACATGCCTCACATCTTTAAGCAACAACTTACAGCCCAAATTTGTTTCCAAGCAAACATCACCCATGCCGATTATCTTGGACAAACCTTCATTACCCATTCGAACAAAACCATAATCTCCTTTGGTGTAGGTAGTGAAGAAATCAACTCGAGAAGTCACATGAAAAGAAGCACCGGAATCAATCACCCAATTACTCTCTTGGCCCACAAAATTGATGCAATCATCTTCACAAACGACCATGAGATTATCGGTAGTAACTGCTGTTGTATCTTCTTACTTCTTATACACAGTTTTGTCATGCCTTTTCTTCTTATTCTTGAGCTTTCGGCATTCTCGCTTCATGTGCCCTTTCTCATGACAATAGTAACACTCAATGTCTTTCTTTGAAAAAGAACCATCTTTTGATTTGTCACTATCACCCTCAATGGGTCCATACAAATCTTTACAAAATAATAGGTCCTCTATTTTAGTTTTCCAAGTTATCCAACTGCTTCCATTGAAGCTAGACATATGACTCACATTCCCCTCCATTGATTTACACAAATAAATAGATCCAAATAAACCGTAAGCTCTGATACCAGTTGTTAGGGAAAATCGATGTGATTCCCCACAAGTAAATCAATCAATGGAAATAAAAACTAATGCGGAAAAATTAAATAAAAAGCAACACAAGAATTTTTACGTAGTTCCCTCAATGTGAGGAACGTCCACGGGATCGAAATCCGATTCTACTATCAACCAAAGTGTTTCAAATGATTACAAACGAGACACTAATGGTCTCACAAAACCACCCTTAGGTGAATTCCAAATAATCACAAATAAACAAAAGGAAAGAGCTCACCAAATAGATGAACCAAAATTTTCAGAATCAGAATTGTAGAAGATTCAAAATAACTGACCCAAATCAACTTCACCAAGCCAGCCGAAACAAAGCAGAGAATCAAACCAAACTCTTACTGAAAAACAATACACCCAAGCCCTGTTTTCTATGGCAGCCGCACCTTTTTGGTGTGAATAGAACAAAAATAATATATATATATATATATATATATATATATTAGATATTATTAAATTTTGAGTTTTGTAATTAAATCCTAATTGTATCCAAATTAAATTGGGTCTCCACAAATATAATATATAAAATATATTATACTAAACCAAGTCAAATTAAAATTCTTTTAACAAACCAATTGAATCCCACACTTCAATAATGAGGTATACCCAACAGATCTTTTATCACGATTCTTAAGTTCTGGACATTCACATGAAAACTTCGTCACCGATATAGTCATTAGCTTCATATTGGCGGGTCGCGACACCACATCGGCGGCCTTGACATGGTTCTTCTGGCTAATCTCCAGACACCCAGATGTGGAAAATGAGATTCTGAAAGAGATCAATGAGAAGTCGGAAGCTGCGAGTTTTGAGGAAGTGAAGGACATGGTTTACACGCACGCATCGTTGAGCGAGAGCATGAGACTCTACCCGCCGGTCCCAGTTGACGGAAAACAAGCGGCGGATGACGACGTGTTACTGGATGGGACGGTAATCAAGAAAGGTATGAGGGTGAGTTACCATCCTTACGCAATGGGGCGGTCGGAGAAGCTGTGGGGTTCGAACTGGGCAAAGTTTCGCCCAGAGAGGTGGTTGGAAATGAGAGACGCGGCGGCCGGAAAGTGGAGCTTCGTGGCGAGGGATCCATACACATATCCAGTGTTCCAGGCAGGTCCGAGGATATGCCTGGGGAAGGATATGGCGTTCTTGCAGATGAAGAGGGTGGTTTCGGGTGTGTTGAGGCGGTTCAGGGTGGTGCCGGCATTTGAGGAAGGTGTGGAGCCGGTATTCATGGCTCATTTGACATCGAAGATGAAAGGTGGTTTTCCGGTGAGAATTGAGGAGAGGGCTGAGAGTTTCTGAGGCCGGCATTGTTCAATTGACTGATGTAACTAGTGCTATTCTTCTCCCTCTTCCAAGTGTCAAAACAGTATAAACACGCTAGTAAAGAGGATTTTGGTGGATTGGTTTGATTCTTTTCCATCAAACGTGTCTGCATGTTTTTATTTATATTTTTATTTTGTTAATCTTTACTTTTTAATAGTGAATTTCGATTAATTGCCGGTTTCATATTCGTTCATTTCATGCACGATTCTTTACAACTTATAGAAGTTCCTCGTCTCTTCAAATGAAAATTTTACTATAAAATATAATATATTACGACACCAATTCCAGTTGCTATCTAGGCGTTTTGAAAAATACAAAAATAATTTTTAGTCATGAAATTTAGAAAATAATGCTAATAAATAAAAGGAATAAAATAATTTGGTGTTAAAAAATGTTTTTATATATAGGAGGCATATCCCCTCAAGTCCAATTGGATTGGAAGGTATTGCTTGGGACGGTGGGACATATTACGAGTCATGTTTCGATGATCTAAATTGTTATTTTGTTAAGAACTATGTATATTTTATTCACAAAAAATATTAGATCGATTAGATAATTGTAATTTGTTTAATTTATTATGTTTTTCACTAAAAAAATAGATGATAGTTGTGTTTTTAAAAATAAATCATATATTTTTTTTTATGAAAAACATAATAAATTGAACAAGTTATAGTTATCGGATCGACTTTTTTTTTTTGGTTGTTGTGTGTGTTTGTATTTGTGTTTGTGCTTGTGTTTGTGTTTGTGTGAATGAAATATACAAAATACCTCACAAAATAAGTTGAATCATCAAAATGGGGTCCGTAGTGAGCCTCATAGGCCCAAACAACGCCCTTCAGTTTAAATTATAGACTAGAGGGGATTCTCTCGGTAAAGAAAAATAATTTATTATTAAATGTTAAATTTTCATCACTAAAAATACAACAATAACACTTATAATAACAAGATATTTGATTTCTAAAAACTGATTTAATCTTTAAAATATCCCAAATATTAATTTATTGAAATGATTCGTGGATTTATGTCTTTTTTCATTGAAGCATTGTTGGATATGCTTTCTAAAATTCCGAATAAGAATATTATTACGCGTTCGTCACTCACAAGGACCTATTCTCATTGCAATAAGACATGAGATTACAACAACCAACTCCAGTTGGGTTTAGGACTATTAAACTTAGGTGGTGGTGTTTGTTTTATTTGGATAGAGTGAAATGAAATCATAATTCTATCAAAATGTTGATTTTATATTTGGTTGATTAAAAAAATAATAAAATACATATTGAAAATAGAATTATCATTCATCATTATAATGGAATAATTATTTAATTTTTTTTTTCCCAATGAACTAAATAATATAGGTGCCATGGCCAGTGGCAGAATCAGGAATTCAGTGAAGAGGAGACACAAATTAATGACAATATTAATTTTGTTTTTTTCTCATAATAAATAATAATGAGATATTACTAAACTTAAATATTAAGAGTCTATAATGCCGTCTCAAAAAACTTTTAGCAACGGCAAATGATTTTTACCGACGGTAAAGGCGGGGTCACAACAAAGGGCGTTGCAAAAAAGTTTTAGCGACGACATCATACCGTCGCCTTTTTTTTGCAACGACAATTGTTGCCTTTTGCGACGGCATTTAATTATCGCTTATAATATGTAAAAAATTGAAACCTTTTGCGACAGCACTGTTTTACCGTCGCTAAAAGTTTTATTTGAGACAGCAAAAAATGCTGTCATGAATTGTTTTTTGTTGCAACGACATGACCACTGTCGCCAATGGTTCTAATGTTTTTTGCGACAGTGTGGTGCCGTCGCCAAAAAAAAAAAAAAAAAATTGCAATAGAATTATTAAAAATATTAAAATTACCTGTATTAAATGAAAAACAATTGAAAAAGAAACCAATAATTGCATAATAATATAAAAATTCCTGTGAAGAAATAATAATTTCTCCATAATAAAAATATTTTTGCATTTATAATTACACATCAACAAAATTACCCCACTACAAAATGTTTCATAATACATATATAATGTTTAAATACATAATGTTGTTCATAATTCAAATTAACATTAACCAAATTAAAAGTTTTCCTCATCATTTTCTGTAGGTAACAAAAACAAAAGTTAGTCACATTCTTCACAGGCATGCATTCCACAAGAAGCAAACTCCAACTCGGGAAATATTTGAAAACAAAAAATAAAAAAAATTAATGGCAATATAATTATGTGTTAATATGTTAATTACAAAAAAACATAAAAATTTAACTACTATACAATTACAAAGATAATTAAGTAAATAATTTTACCCAAACCGAAATCCGGCACTAACTCCCAAATTGGGAACCCGATTCGAGTCTCGTATTCTCCCACAAGTCTTTTGTGCTTAGGCTATTGTGTGTGCCAAGTTTCGTGCTAATCCAACGCCGTTTGGTGATTTTGGGGCGTCAACACCTCAAATTCTAAATTTCTTAATGAACTAATTTGCCTAGACCGAAATCCGGCTCTAACTCCCAAACCGGGAACCCGATTCGAATTATGTCTTCTTCCACAAGTCTCTTGTGTCTAGGCGGTCGTGTGTGTCAAGTTTCGTGCTAATCCGACGCCGTTTGGTATTTTGGAGCGTCAACAACTCAAATTCTAAGTTTCTTAAGAAACTAGTTTGCCTAGAGTGAAATCCGGCTCTAACTCCTAAATCGGGAACCTGATTTGAGTCCCGTCTTCTCCCACAAGTCTCCCGTGACTAGGCGGTCATGTGTGCCAAGTTTCGTGCTACTCCGACACCGTTTGGTGATTTTGGGGTGCTAACACCTTGAATTCAAAGTTTCTTAAGAAATTAGTTTGCCTAGAGTAAAATCCGGCTCTAACTCAAAAACCGGGAACCCGATTCGAGTCCCGTCTTCTTCCACAAGTCTCTCGTGCCTAGGCGGTCGTGTGTGCCAAGTTTTGTATTAATCCGACGCCGTTTGGTGATTTTGGGGCGTCAACATCTCGAATTCTAAATTTCTTAAGAAACTAGTTTGCCTAGAGTGAAATCCGGCTCTAACTCCCAAATCGGGAACCCGATTCGAGTCTTGTCTTCTCCCACAAGTCTCTGTGCCTAGGCGGTCTTGTGTGCCAAGTTTCGTGCTACTCCGACGCCATTTGGTGATTTTGGGGCGTTAATACCTTGAATTCTAAGTTTCTTAAGAAACTAGTTTGTCTAGAGTGAAATCTGGCTCTAACTCCCAAACCGAGAACCGATTCGAGTCCCGTCTTCTCCCACAAGTCTCCCGTGCCTAGGCGGTCGTGTGTTCCAAGTTTCGTGATACTCCAACGCCGTTTGGTGATTTTGGGGCGTTAACATCTCGAATTCTAAGTTTCTTAAGAAATTAGTTTGTCTAGAGTGAAATCCGGCTCTAACTCCCAAACCGGGAACCCGATTCGAGTCCCATTTTCTCCCAAAAGTCTCTCGTGCCTAGACGGTCGTGTGTGCCAAGTTTCGTGCTTATCCGATATCGTTTTGTCAACGCCTCAAATTCTAAGTTTCTTAAGGAACTAATTTTCCTAGACCGAAATCGGCTCTAACTCTCAAATCAGGAGCCCGATTCGAGTACTGTCTTCTCCCACAAGTCTCTTGTGCCTAGGCGGTCGTGTGTGCCAAGTTTCGTGCTAATCTGACACCGTTTGGTAATTTTAGAGCGTCAACACCTCGAATTCTAAGTTTCTTAAGGAACTAGAATCATTTATCTATTTGAATGAAAGGGGAAATGTCCTCGACACTTGAATTGAATGGATTTAGTGAAACAAGCCAATAAGATTTAGTTTGAAACACAAGCACCACTTTGGTGCTTTGCTGCTTCCCAAGATTTGAGCAAAAAAATCAACTTCCATACTAACATAGTTACATTAAAATGTAGGAGTCTGTTTGCGACAATGTACAAAATGGTGCACCCTTGCATATTTAACCTAACCATTTCTGTTAGATCATAGAAAAAATTGCAAATTGGGGTGATTATGGTTTGACATAATGACAACAGTAAGTAGCAAGACTAAGCAAATTCCAGGAAACTAGATGCGAATGTGTTACATTAGCAATCAAAACAAAATATTCGCAAAACTTTAATATCATCATCATCATTTAAACAGTGTTGAAATAAGAACATTAATCAACTACCTCTACGAAAAGTGGCAAAAGAAAAAGCACGATGTACTAATAGAAATTACCTGGAGATATGGTAGCACTAATTTTCTTTGAGGCACTGTAAATATGACTGACAAATGGCATCCGTTTGATGAACCACTCTCCAAGACCCAAAACTGATACCCGCAACCATGATGACATGAACACGCCAACCAAGAAGATGAATGTAATCGAAGTTACAAATCCAAGACCTAACCAAGAGGTACAAGCAAATAAAAGTCAATGAGACATGTATTAGAATCGTTCATTGAGATGCCAATAACATAACCAACCAAATCACACGAAATATAACCCAATATACATGCAAGGAAAAGAAAATCCACATTTTTTAGTACCAGTGTTTGGACACAACAGTTTCTGGGATAATGTTAACACCACAAACTCAAACACGAGTGATGAGGAAAAACCAATAACCAAAATTTTCCTTTTGCTTGGACATTGTAGTTTTAAGTAAGGCAAACCATTCTATTTCAGGGATGTGAAACTCTAGCCCTTCCATAACCTTACTAACAAAAGGCATTACATCATCCTTGGCTAGGGATTGAATTCCAGGGAAGCTGGTGGGTGCAACAGTCAAAACTCAGCCTGATAAAGCATGAGAACATGGGTTCAAGTCTATGATAGGTCTCTTATATGCCCAGCGGACCCCTTCTAGCACTCCGGATTAATATGGAGTAAACTGGGTAATGACCTTATTTAGCTTAAATTCTTGGGCAACTGTTTGAGGGATTTAGGTGACCTATGTGACATTCCAGCATGAAAGTTTATAGGTAAAAAAGTGACCCACTGCACTAAGTCTGTCTGGAGTGTGACAAACAAATAGAATGCACTTTGAAAGTTAAGATAGATCATAGGAAAATGTAACAGTTAGAATCCCTTTCTCGTAAAGTTCAAACCACAGAGCCACAGTTTCCTTTTCATTGTGTTAAAGCACATCAATTGCCACAACAAGGAAAATAAGGATCATAGATATATCTCAAGTCTACCTCAGAAATCAGTAACTTGCATGAAAGCTATAATTTGGTTGTGAATGTTGCTCAAATACATCATTTATTTGTACTTAAAGAACATACTTCATATATCTTGGATCAAAACGAAATCAGAATGCATACATCCTTTTCTTTCCCAAAAGAAGAAAAGAAAACTAAATGTACCTATAAGTAATTCATATAAGTCTCACGCTGCTCGCTGCTTGCCGTCGCTCGACGCCGTCGTCTGCCACTGCTCGATGCCTTCTCACGTTGTCGCTGTCGTCGCTTGACGTCGTCGTCTGCCGTTGCTTGCTATTGCTCGACGCCGTCGTCTTCCCTGCTTACAGTCGCGAGAGAGAGAGAGAGAGAGAGAGAGAGAGAGAGAGAGAGAGATTTTTGGTTCAAAAGATTAGGGATTTGAGATTTGGGAATTTTTGGTTGAGGGGGAAAAACGAGCGCGAATAGATATTTTATTTTATTTATTTATTTTTTACGACGTCAAGTATAACCGTCACAAATGAAAATTTAAGGTTGCGTTTGATAACGTTTACATTTTTGGTTTATGTTTACAAAAATTTTATAAATTGGTTTTTGTTTGTTTTTAGAAAAACATAAATTACAAAAGCGTTTGGTTTGAACAAAATTTTAAAAATTTAAACTAAAAAACATGTTTGTCTAAGCCTAAAATATTTATATTTATTTTTTTATTATTTATGACAATGGGATCATACACATTATAATTGAAAAAAAAAATTGATTGGAAAAAAATTAATTGAAACAAAAATTAATTAAAAAAATTATTTGAAAAAACATTAATTGAAAAAAAAAACTTATTTGAAAAAAAAAATTTGTTAGCCAAATTTTTAAATTTCCATTTAAAAACCAACGTAAACTCATTTTTTGAGTTTACAATTTTTCTTCAAATTTATAAACCGAGACAACCATTTATAAACCAAAAAAATTATTAAACCAGTTTTTATGATAGTTTTGTAATTTTTTGTAAATATAAATTGAAAATTGAAAACGAAATGGTTATGAAACAAACCCTAAACAATGAATCCATGGCTTGTTTAGTAGTTTTTTTATTTGCGACGGGGGTATTGCCATCGCCGATAACCTGTTTTTGCGACGGGGGAAGGTTGCCATAGCAAAAAAAAAAAAAAAACCCATTTTTTGCCAAAAACCTCTGTGTCCATTTTGCTGCGTAATGAAAGCTAGGAAGAGAGAGAGAAACAGAAAATCAGAAAGAAACAAAAGATGATCAACGAGAGAAAGAGAGAGAACGAGAAAAAGAGATGAACAAGAGAGATATAAAAAAAAGAGAAGAGAGATGAGAAAGAGAGACAGAGAGAGATGGGCAAGAGACACAGAGAGAGAGACCCATTTCATTTTTTGACTCTTTCCTCTTTCAACAACAATGGGCTTAGAGAAAGAGATGAGTGTGATTGAGAGAAATGAACGATTGAGACAGAAGAGAGATGAGTGAGAGAGAGAGAGAGAGAGAAAAAAAAAAGAGAGAAAGAAACAAGATGAACGAGAGATAGACAAAGAGAGAGAGAGAGAGGAGAGAGGAGAGAGAGACAACAAAAAGAGCTGAACAAGATATATATATATATATAGAGAGAGAGAGAGAGAAGAAAGATGAGCAAGAGAGATAGAGAGCAAAGAGAGATGAGTGATAAGTGAGAGAGAGAGAGAGAGAGGAAAAAAAAGAGATCAATAAATTGAGAGGGAGATCGGTAAATCAAGAAGAGAGGAGGGAGAGAGTGAGCAATGTGAGCATAGTGTAGGAGAGAGAGAGGGAGAGAGAGATAGACAGACAGACAGACAGACAGACAAACAAAGAGTGATGAGTGAGAGAGAGAAAGAGAAAGAGAAGAGAGATGAGTGAAATAGAGAGAGAGATAGAGACAAGAAGATGAAAAAATGGGTGAAACACTACAAAAATTTCAATTTTTTACAACAGTACTTCTAATGTCGTCTCATCAAAACAGTCTCGCTTTTTCTCTCTCTTTTTTTTTTTCTTTTTTTTTTTTTTTTTGTGACGGCACCTATTACCGTCGCAAAAAACTCTCTTATTTGCGACTGCAGTTCATGCCGTTGCAAAAAATAGCTTTATTTGTGACAACATAGGTTACTGTCGCAAAAGAATGCGCATTATCTGCGACGGCAGTTGTTACCGTCGCAAAAAGTTACTTTTTTTTGACAAGAAGGGGTGCCATCGCTAAAAACCCATTTATTGGCGACGACAAGTGGTGCCGGCACAAAAAATCACTTTTTGCGACGGTAAATGATGCCGTCGCAAATACTTCTATGTTATAATGCCCCTTTTCTTGTAGTGATGAATAGATGTGAATTTAAATTAAAGGATTTAAGGTTAAATTTTATACAAATATTGGGGAGTAATTGTTAGAATTATGATTTTATAAGGCTTATTTTGGGCAAAACTTTGAGCCCAAATTTGAGTGGGTCCCACACGTCTTTTGTAGTGAGTCCAAAGATGTAACGTGTTCCTTGTCGCATGGCAAGACACACAGTGAAGACAGTTCATCAAAACCATTTATAAGTAAATGGGAAGTTGACGTCATTTTTGGGTTCGTGGAATGGACAATTAAAGAAGTAAAATGTGGGTTTCCTTGAAATGGATTGTCCCACATTGAAACTTAAAGTGAACTTATGTGTGTATATAAGTTCTAGGTGGCAACACTTGGGTTGGGTCCTGTAGACCGGCCCGAACTCGCTCCGCGCGAGGGCGCGAATTGGGTTCATAGCTACTACAATTCGGACTCCTGTCACGGTTCTAAATCTAATCTCATAAAGTGCAATGTAAGACTGATAAATCACCAAAGAGTCCAAATCCGGCAATTGGTTTTGAAAAATCAATTTTGAATCAAAAGCACCAAACATGGACTGCTTTGCCAGATTTCAAAGTCGCCACCTAAATGTTTTGTTTTGGGAAATTTAGGAAACCCTGACTCGTGCCTAAGGCCATGTGTTCGTCATCACCAAAGTTGCCTCGGCTCGGGAACTTGGGTACGAGAGGGGCAAGTCCTGAAATGAGCATCCCTGCTTGCCCGATCAAAGATCGACCTCTACTAACATGATATGTTGTTTTTGAAAACACATGCGTTCTTATTCTGGTTATTAATCTATCATTACTACATAATGCGCACAGCATACAAGTATAGACTCAATCGCAAGAATTGGAACAAAACATCTCATGTTTGCTTTTCAAAAATGGTTTGAAAGTGCTACTCGAGAGTAGGCTAAGACGCGGATTTGCCACTCTCAAGTGTGCTTAAAATATGATGATTTGCCACTCCGCAAAGTGGGCTTAAAACACACATTTTGATGAATTGTTCTAATTCAAGCAATGAAGCCTTCATCCACAAGCATTCAAGCAGTTATAGTAGTTAAGCACATAGCCTCATGGCAAGCATGCTATCATAGCAACACTTACACGCATGCAAGGATGCTAAAGCATAAACACTCACAGTGTACTCCAAGCCAAAATAGGAAACTAGTTAGAAATCAATGCATGATCTTAGCTATGTTAAGATGCCTAATGCAACACATGTAAAAATGCAACTAAAGTAGGCTCGGCTATCTAGAATGGCATATGAATGCAACACTTGATAACATGCTTTGAAACACATATTCAAGAAAGTGTATTGAAATACAATGCAGTTTGAATGATGTGCTGAGCCCGGTGCATGCAAGACGAATGAATGATGCACGCATGCAAAGCATAAGTATGCTAATTGAAACATGCCCTAAACTAACCATCGAAAGCTGATAAGTAAAAGGGAGAAAGAAATGGGGTTGGAAGACATGCATCACACATACGCACACTTATTACAACATTTGCCCTCTCGGCGGAGGGTTCGAATAAAAGAGAGCTAACTAGCTACGCTAATTAAGCTAACTATTACAAATCAACTAATTAACTAACTTAGCTAATTAATTATTACAAACTGAATTGAATCAACTAACTATTAAGTTAATTAAGTACAAACCAAATTAATTAATTAAACACTTAACTAATTAATTACAAAATAACTAAGCTAATGAACTAGTTTAGCTAAGCAATTTAAACAAATGGCCTCGGGAAGCGAGGGGGATATGCATGCTCGGTCGACTTTGCTCGAAAATCCATTACTATGCCCCCAATTGCCTCTGTTTGCATTTGATTTGATCTCTGAAAATTGCACAATCTCCATAATGCTTTTTCTCCAACACAGGGACCTCTTGGTGGGCTTCTGACCAGAAAAGGGGGCTGTAGACCAGAAAACTGGTTGTAGACCAGAAAAAGTGGTTTGTCGACCACCCTTACTGGTCGGCCGACCAGAAAATTTGCCAAACTCCAGTTTTGCTGCAGCAGAGAACAACAAGGGGCATAACAGTGTATTTGCAAGATATGTGTGCACAACCACCCTCCCTATCATTTCTCAAGCTCAAGCGAGTGCGGTACTCGACTCTCGGGCCACCAACCAAGCATCGCAATGCACGATGGCCGAGAAGCCAAGTTTGCACAAGTCAATGTCAATGAATGCACAAATAACACATAAGGGCCTCCACCTTTATCATGCTTGATCAAGAGGGTCGGCGATCGAGAAATGAGGCGCGTTTCATCACTTCAAGTATGAAATGCCCCTCGTTTCTCGTGTTTGGATTAACATCCAATCCAAACACAATGCAATGCAACACACATGCAAACAACATGCTTATCTACCAATGTTAATGTGGCATGCACAAGGTTCTATCATGTAAGCAATGCATGCAAGACATGTCCGGAGGCCAATAACATCAAAGCTAGTAAAGAGCATCTCACAAGAGGCATGCAATACCAAGTTTAAATGGCTAAACCAACTATGGATAGACCTAAACCATGCCAAAATAGTGGCCTAAATGCGCTGAGATGATAGCACGAAAGACAAGAAAATGATGTTCATGCATTAACCCATGAACAAAGCATAGAAGCACAACTCTCAAACATAATGAAGAAGTGACAAATATGAGAGTGTAGCTACACTATATGCACTGAAATCATGTGTGAAATGATGCCAAATCATCCAAACAACACAAGCATAGCATCCTAAGGACCTTGAATCATTAGGCTAGTCAAAGCTATTGCACTACAACCATGCATAACAAATCCCATATGATCCAAACTACTCAAAACAGAGTTGAGGCATGCTAAATCAAGGCTAGAAGCATGCTAAAACATAGGCTCAAAAGGGAAGGAAAGCCTGTTCATTCATTGGCTCACAAACAAGGCATAATGCATAACCCTCAAGGGCAATGAAAGAGTGATAAACATGGGAGTATAGCAAAGACATAAGCTCTAAAATTACATTCCAAATGATGCCAAATCATGCACATATCACAAATAAGGCATGCTAGGAGGCTCAAAGCTTAACACTAGCTAAGGTACTTGTACCATAGCCATATCAAGCAAGCCCCAAAGGGCCAAGATGACTCAAAACAGTCCCAAGGCAGGTCAAAACAATGCCAAAACATGCATGGAATAGAGCTAACACATGTTAGAATGGGAGGCATAAAGCATGACGCATGCAAGGCCAATGAGCATGATTACACTACAAGTGTAAGAAACAAATGAGGGATGCTCTAACCAACCAAAAACAGAGTTGTATCATGGCAAAATAAGACCAAAAACACATTGAGATGATAGCCCAAAAGCTTAGGCAAGCTTGCATACAAATTAGCTCATGGTTAAAGCATAAAACACAACCCTCCAAAGCATTGAAAGAGTGATACACACGAGGGAATGGCAGTGAAACATGCTCTGAAATCATATATCAAATGATGCTAAATCATGCAAATAGCCCAAGCAATGCATGCTAGTGGACTTAAAACACCAAACTAGTGGAGGGGCTTTACACTATGGCTATACAAAGCAAAGCATGCATGATAAAGACCACCCGAATCAGACCTAAAGCATGTGAAATCATGGAAAAAGCATGCTGAAATAGAGCCAAAACAAGCTAGAACCATAGGCCAAAGTAGTAAGCATACTAGGCTAGTGAGTGGAATTGCACTACAAGTGCAAGGAGTATGCAAGAGGTAACCAAACCAACCCTAGACAGAGCTATATCATGGCAAAACAAGGCTTGAAACATGCTAAGATGGAGCCTCAAGGAGGTAGAAAAACATGCCAAAGTGTTAAGCCAACAACACAATCAATCAAGACACAAGGAGAGGGGATGACCCCCTCCTATTTGGGGCCTCAAAACACACTTTCTACCACTGAAATTCCTCTAGAATTTAGTGGTTAAAAGGCCAATTGAAGGTGATCTCAAAGGCCTTCGGAGATAGCACAAAGCAAAGCAAAACAAGGCACACAAGAGGGTAAAACACCTCCAACACCAAAAAGTCTCAAACAACCACCTTAAGCACTTAAAAAAAAAAGTTTTTCTAGTTGCAAGTTAGGCCTAAAACATCATGCAAATAGGGCCAAATAAGCAATGAAAACAAAGTTTTAAAGAGGCTATTACTCACCCTTGAAGCACAACTTCAGAACAGCAACTTCAGAGGCAAAAACCAAGCCAAAACCACTCAAATGCAACCTCCAAGAACCTCAGCTCAAGAGTGAAGGTGTTTCACTAGGTGGTTAGTGCAAAACTGTGAACAAAACTCACTTTAAGGCACAAAATAGCACAAATATAGAGAGAGAGGGAGAAATATAGAGAGAGAATGATACGTTTAGCCCTAAGCAAAATTTCTGAACCTCTGGAAAGGGAGAGGGACCTTCCCTCTTATAGAATTCCAAGCCTCAAGCTTGTTGAACAAGCTAGAAGCTTGGTGCAATCCCTCCATACACGTGTATGGAGGATGCCTTCTGTGCCTAACAGCTGGCACAGCTGGCAAGGAAAATATCTGTAGAAAATGCAGAAAGGCCGCCAACCAGTTAAAGTGGTCGACCGACCACTCCCCCTAGTCGACCGACCACAAAAAGTGGTCTATAGGGAATAAAACTGGTCGGCAAGGGAGGAAGAGGGTCTGCAGGGAGAGTAGAAGGTGGTGGCAGGCTGCCGACCACCTTAGGTGGTCCACAGACCACCCACCGTAGTTGGCCGACCACCAAAAGTGGCTGGCAGGAAAGAAAAGTGGTCTATAGGGGGGAAAACTGGTCTACACCCTTGTTCCACCCTCCAGGCAAAGGGTAACAAGGTTTGGTCCAAA
Source organism: Camellia japonica (assembly GCA_030407325.1). Classification (NCBI taxonomy): domain Eukaryota; kingdom Viridiplantae; phylum Streptophyta; class Magnoliopsida; order Ericales; family Theaceae; genus Camellia; species Camellia japonica. The sequence continues at coordinate 52,219,542 of JAPPVO010000024.1, read as the reverse complement.
AACAAACCAAAAGGAAGAAAGACAAGAGTCCGCAAGGCAAGGCACTCAGCCGGAAGCCCCGAAAACTAGTCTACGGGCCACTACAAGTGGCCTACGAGAGGAAAAGGTAGCCTACGACTATAAAAAGTGGCGTACAGGCCTTTGTTTCCCTCTAGGCAAAGGAAGCAAGGCATGGTCCAAAAACCAGGCCAAGAGAAGAAAGTTAAGAGGTCTCGAGACAAGGCGCTCAGCCGAAGGCTCCGGAAACTCAAAATGAGCACAAACATGCACAATCATCGAGCGCTCAATCGATGACATCTGAGTCTTAAGGTCGGTTAAAAATGGGGTGTCTATAGGCCCCAAGTGGCACCCCAAGTTTGTAGAAGGGAGGAGTTATGGACAAAGTGAGCCTTGACTCAAATCACTATACACGTGCACTACCGTCCGACCGGCCGGGCCGGTTGGGGGTTGGGTCCTTACATTAATTTTTTGGACAAAATTTATTTGAATTTTTTCCAAAAATTATTGTGGGAAAATTATTTTTTCTGAACGAAATTAATTCAAATTTTTTCGCCAAAATTTGAATTCAATTTTTTGCCTCCTCTTGTCCAAAATTTTCTTCCAGTCTCCAACAGATTCAAACTATCTAAATAGGTTTGAAACTGCCCAGCAGTTATCTATTCAAACAGATTTGAAATGCCCAGCGGTTATTTGTTCAAAACTATTTTGCACCTGTTCAATTCAAATACAGACCTGTTCAGGTTTAGATCATACCTGTTCGGCCATTCCAAAAGGTCTTCAATCTGCCTATAAATACCAGGACATTTCTAGCAGCTTGGGGATTCCGAAAATCCATATTCTTGCCTTCCTTTGTGCTCTTTTGCATATATATTCTACATATTATTTTAGGAAAGTTTCTGAGAGTGTAGAACACAGGTTTTGTTCGCCGTACAGATTGTTTGGAGTGCTACTACAATTTGTGTAGATCATTGTATCCTGGGAGATAGACGTCATTTATCCGAAAGCATCGTAACGGGGCGAATCTGTCTTAAGGACAGAGTGTTACATACTCGACTTGATCTAATTTTGTACTTATTCAGTTCGATAAATAAATTATGTAAGTAATTTATTTTTATTTGGTTGATTTGTTTCAAGTTATTTATTTTACATAGAAGATTGTTCCAACAGTAACTATTTTAGGTGGATTGAAAAATTAAAAAAGAATATAAGTTGAGATAGAAATGATATATTTCAGTAGAGAAATTTTAAAAAACACATCGCAAAAAAAGTGTCTACAATATGTTGCAATAATGATTTTCGTGGTCTTTAGTTATGACACATTGTAGTGTTGAATATAACTTAGTTATAACTTCTTATGGTTATTATTTTCGTAATGACTGAAGAGATCTTTGCTTATACATCAAATAATGATTAGTTATGACTCATTCTGATATTAGTTATGACTTATTGCAATTTTTTTTATTTTTTTATTATTATTATTATTTTTTAATAATTGAAGATGTGTTGCTTGGTTATAATTTATATAGTGGTCATTTTAGTTATGAATGGAAATAATTTGGTTATGAAATTTTATAATATCAATACCATAAAGTCAAAACTAGTATATGGTACACTCCTTTTGGAGGTGTATAATAGAAGAACCCATTTTCGTAGATTCCTTATAATTAGAAAGAAAATTTATAATAGAGGGACTATTACAATTTTTAAAAGGGACATTATTGTAATTTTATAGAGAATATATAATATATATATATATATATAGGGATACTAATATAATTATCAAAACTTGAGAGGGGGGGCACGTGCCCCTCGGTCTTACCCTGCCTCCGCCCCTGGCCTTGGCCATGTATAACTTCGTAATAACTTTAATAAATAATGTAGTATTGTTTAATTTGAATAATGATGAAATGAAATGGTATTGGAACTGTGAGAAGTGATTCTTCAATATTCCTTCGACCCAAGTAGACCTTTGTTTAATTCTTGCTCTGATACTTGAAATAGTAAACACTCCAGCCGGGGGTGTTGGAATTAGCACTCTGACAGTTAAGTCAGTAGGTTGTGTATGGAAAAGAATAAGTATGATATTTTTAAGACAGTTAGTGCATACCTTTACTCTTGTATCTACCTTATTTATATAGTCCTCTGGTATAGATGGTATATGTAACGCCCTAATTTCCTATGCCCAAATGATAACACAACCATCATGGCTCCTTAAAGGAAAATAGAAATAATTCTCCACACTTGCATTACATGATACAATTAGTTCCTCAATGTGATTATACGTTTAATCCAAAATCAAATAAATAAACAAATAGATACCCCTAAGGGTTTACAAATTCCCAAGGCTTAGGCCTGGTTACACAAAATGGTTATTCAAATCCACACAAATATAGCCCTGGGCTTACATTCAACAAATAACCACAAAACAAAAATGAAGCCTCAGCTCCGAGTCCTTCCAAGTTAGTGCCTTGGCGGAGGCATAGCACCTGTAAATGAAATGGTTTTCCTTATAGGGTGAGCCATAGCCCAGTAGAGATATACTACACACTATATGGACCATGACAAGACTAAAGAGGAGTATGCTCATGCCATGCTCATGATAAAACAATTTATCTCTCTTTTTATAAAGCATGCAATGCTGAGATGCAACAACATATATAAAATCATTTCCATTTTAAACCATATATGTTACATGAATACAAGTTCTGTGAATCTCTAGGTGAGTGTCTGCAAGTAGGCCCTAATGCACTACCACTGTCATTTTTACCAGTAAACTGGAAGGCTCGACACCTAACCATGCGGTTCTACACCCCCCACCCAGATTCACCAAGTATTCGTCTTTTCGCAAACAAATACATTTCCAAACATTTCTTAAAAACAGATACATTTTCAATGAAATGAATGTAATGCAATGTCCAATGCAACAAATGAGGAATGTGGTTCAATTTACCTAAGTCTCATGCATTTCTACAACAATCATGGCTATCCTCCACCGATAGCCCAAAAAAAATATTTCTAAACGGATATTTAAACAATTAAATTTCAAAAAAAATTCCGATAAATACAATCTATTCCACATCTCATCAAATATGAACAACTATACTAGTTTTCATATTACAATCACGTCCGGTAACCTCTCAAGGCCCATTTCTAACCGTGTTGGTTTTATTCCAACAGATACATTAAGCAAAATAATACCATTAATTCCCAAGAAAACATAATTTTCTTTCCAAACTCATTCTCCAAGCATTATTCAACTATGACATCCTATTTTGATCGAAAGCCCCAAAAGTGAAACGTAATTCCTTTATTTTTAAAAAAAAATGCTCTTTTAGCCACAAACCAGTAAAAATTTCAAAACCAATCAAATCGAAGTCCGTTTTTGTTCAAATTAAAAAAATAACTCTTTCATAACCTTACAAACATATTCCAAGTTTACACTTTCGCAATTTGGGCATCAACTTTTTTATTTTTCTCAAAATTTCTCTTTTAAGCAAATAAATCACAAAATTTTCAAAAATTCTAATTAAATTATATACAACTCTAAGCTCCCTATAATCAAGTAAAAGTGCATAAAGAAGTGTAGGAAAAATCCCTACCTCAAGCTAGAAGAGGAAACAAGCAAAAATCCAAATTTTCAATTTTGTCGGATTTTGATCTCCACCAATCAAAATGTTGCTCTCACCAAGCTCTTCACTTTGGCCTCAAGAAATTCAATTTGTCCCGATAAGATTTGTAAGTTTGTTGTCTTCTCAATATTTTTTGCTTCTTTTTCTGATACAACATTTTGAGATCATCTATAGATTCAACATATCTTTCACTCTTACGCTGAATTCTCTTGTTTAGCCTGCTTAATTGTGCACTAAGTTTCTCTAGAGTGCTCCCTTCACAACCTCTTAAAGCTTCAAGATCACTTTCAGGACAAATAATTGAAGCTTTTTTGTAACTCTCGGTTGTTTTTGAGCTCCTCATATTGTGCCTCTGCCTCTTTGATTTTGGAGGACCTTGTCATTCATCACTTTCTCATAATGAATCTTCTCCGCTTCTGCAGAACGTAGATCTTCTTCAATCAACATTAACTTATGCTCTGCTTCCTCAAAGGCATCAATTTCCCATTTTGCTGACTCACATAAATTCTCAAAGGAAACTTTAAGATCATTGGCTCTAGTTTCTGCCTCCTTCAGTCTCACATGGATTTTTTTCTAACAACATTTCTTTCTCTTGCACATCATCTTGGATTCTAGAGATCTCATGGTGAAGCTCATCAACAGTAGATGCAGGTGCTGAACTAGCTTCTGCGACATAAGAATTCTTCACATCTTGCAGTGCCAATTTCTTATGCATCACAATGCGCTCTGTCTCCAAACGCCGCCTCTTGGCACTTTGAATTTTATTATTAAGTTCTTGAAGTCCTTCCTCGACGCTCCTTTTCCTCCCACGACTTGTTGATCTTGTTCTTTTTCATTCAATGCGACTGTTTCTAGCCTTCTTATTTGGAGGGAGAATGGTCTGGGCTAAACCACAGGAAAACATTCTATATCCCTCTGACGTGTAAACTTCCTTCAAATTCAATATTTTTTGGTCAAAAGCAACTTCTTTTCCCACGTCATAATTTTTGACGAGCACTTGTCTCTTTGCACCACCAAAAACATCATCATGCATATTCACTCTCTCTTTGCTTTCTCTTCCCCCCAAAAATTCCCTAACCATACCAACTCTTTTCTATCTTCTTCTTTTTTTTTCTTTTTTTTTTTTTGGTTTTTACTATTTTCTATTTTCTCAAATCATGGTCCGAACACCCAAAACTCAAATTTTAAATTATGTGTTGACTATTTAAATTTTTTTTTTAGGGTCATCACAACTTACCCTCCTTAAAGAAATTTCGCCCTCGAAATTTAAACAAGTAATGTAATGCATCCTACTGTCACCCACAAAATCCCTCAGGTACTTACCAATGCATCAACAAAAATTCTTTGACTACTACACGAGCCTCAACGAGTCACACCGGTAACAAACCAAACCATTACTTTTGCACAACAATTAATTATAAAAACCCTTACTCATATAAACCATTAATTGATTCTTCTATCCACATCGATAACCTAAAGAAACCAAAATAGGATCTAATCCCTTAAGCATAACACAAATTTTGACAAAACGACTCCTCAAAATACCAAGACATCATACCTTATTGGTGATAACCCAACTTCAACGAACTATCTCCATCGCCTAATGCACAATGCATCCCAAGGCCAAAATAACTATCGCTACTCCGAGACCTTAACAAAATAAAATAATAACTCTTCAAAAGCACTAACCACCAACTCTTATGAAACATAATGCAATCATGCCAAACACACTACTTGAAAATTCTCAACCACAACTTCATTGCCCAACCAAGCAATTTATGTATTATTTTTACCTATCTACTCTATTTTTTGCACTCGACGAACCAACTAACAGTTTACGCAAACTTGTCTACATCCACCCACATAATTTCACTCCAACATAGAATTTACCCAACTGCTCACACAATGCACTTCGAGTCCACATAGAACTCATCAAGACTAGATACACATTCTAACAATACTAAGGTACACCCAACAAATACTCATAGTTGTAGTGACTTTGAAATCTCCTTTGAAGTCTCTAGTCAGCTCGCTTCTACCCAAATTCTAAAAGCTATGATGCCACTCATTCACTCTAAAAAAAAAAAAAATTCTATGTCAACAATAGTCATTCCATAACAATTTTCAAGACTAACAAAATAACGAAAGTACTTCATACCAATTTATTCCCCGATGAGAGGTCTGCCAAATAACTTCTTCTAAGGTAATATTACCACAAAACACGATGAAACAAAATTAAAATAAGGAATCATCCTCTATTAGGCAAAACTAAATACATTTTAATTAAGAAAATACTTACCACTTAAGGTCAAATACACTCATTAAATTGAACTCAATGGTAATATTAGACCAACATACCAACAACACGAATTCTTACCGCACTTATAGAAAAACGAAGGATCAATATAAGGGATTCATAACTCTTACACCAAGGATATAAAACAATCTTATAGCAAAAGGACAGGGGATATAAAAATAATCTTCATTTCCCTTACATGAACCACACCATCAGGACACACAACAAATTTAACCCAAAATACTCTCCTATACCTTCCATCTTCACAATTTCTAACTCATACATAAAGGTAACTGTAAAAGTTAACATCGATCACCATCGATAGGTCAAGCATAAATTCCCATAGAAATACTCAAATTACCACCATACTAATTATCCTAGAGCACCTACTTTAGAATTATAATATCCTCACCAAGAAATCTTAAAAATTTCCTCTAAGAACATTGGTTGCTAACACAACTCCACAACATCCATCACATCATGTCCTTCAACACTCATTTATTGAGACAATGGACTCCACCAATCTCGAAGGAACTCGAAACTCGCCTACATGTTCTAAAATATCGACTCACGAGTCAATGTTGTTATTACTAATAATCACATCAAATGGCGTAACCCAAATCAAATTTAATCTCATTCCGATCTATCTCAAAATTATTTATCTCGTTTGCCCTCTAAGGATTTGTAGCAAAATTATGAAGAAAACAAACTCTCTAAGAAACATAGCTATTGCGACATGCTATAATTTCTATCATGCTAAGACTACATTTATTTCCAAACACATACAAAATAATTGGCCTAGGGCCCATCACTAACCTCACAAGTTGTCCATCAAGCAAGTGAAACAATCCAACTATAACTAACTTCGTCTATCCCAAGAAAATTTAGAACTAGTTTTACGTGTTCTAATGTCAACAATCCAAAGCATATTATTTTAGATTACTTTAATCATTATTAAAGTCACAACCAAACCAAACTATTAGAACAAGGTTAATCTCTAACTCACTCTACTTCTAAGATTTTTTTCATCTTGTCCACTTCTCCAAACTTGATATAAAATTGAAAAATAATTAACTCCTCATAACAACAAACATTCACCATGCAACAAAATCTCTACCATTTTGAGTTCACACTCACGCCTACAATCTTACAAATCGGTTAATCCACGCTTCAATGCTAATTCTACAACATCTTGACCAATCATCCCGGTCATATTAGTCTAACTTACCCCTTCTTCCTGGGAAAAGTATCCTCCTAAATGGAAACACCCCGAGCACCCCGATGGCCTCCCCCGACTTTATGACATCTTATAAGAGATAGAATTTAGCTCATAAATATGTACTCCACATTAGTTCTCACATGCCGCATACGGATTAAACATAAACCTGCATATGTATCTACATCACATAAGGAAAACCACATAAGCACATAGTCACATAGAGCACATACAAGTTACCACTCCAAGATATTGTTACAAAGAATTTAAACCCACTTAATCTAAACCCACTTAAACCCACCTCAACGAATGGTTGGGACCTACTTTAATTTCACATTAAAGTCACCATAAAATCATATTTTTTTCCAATAATCTCCCACATGAATAAAAATTGACCGAATAAAGAAAAACAGAAAACGTTTACAACAAAGACTCGGAGAGAGAGCACATAGAGGAACCCTGCATCAGAAAAGGTAGCCGTTGGCCTTGAACCTTTCGTAGTAAAAGCCTATCGAATTTACTGGCTGACTGGTGAACGTGATGTCTTGAATTGTTCTGCCGTTTGTGTAAACCGAGACAATAGACCTCACATAGGAGTTAGTCTAACCATTGTTCTTGTTCTCGCTAGTGTGTCGGTATGGCCCCGGAACACTAGCCTAGTTCAGTGAGTGGCTTTAAAGAATTCGACCCTACCAATTCTTAAAGAAGCGGTCCCACTTTGCACTCACATAGGTGACCTATATAAGGTATCTCATTATACCACAGTTGACTATTCATATCACTTAGGTCATTAAAAGCATTAGCTTAACCTTCTACCCCCATAAGGTATCATTGTACAAAGGAATGGGCAAGTTGATTTACCTCTATAGTAATTCACCTGTTACATGAAATTAGGTTGTCCCTTTGAACCTAGATCTTGGGATCTCCAGTCAACTAGGTTGGATTTTCCATTCTGGTAACATTACTAAAGGCCTTAACCCCATTCCTCTTGAAGACGTTTCTACTAACTCTCGAGTTAACCCTTTGGTTAGTGGATCCGCAATGTTGTCCTTAGACTTTACATAGTCTAGAGAGACAACTCCATTAAAGAGTAGTTGTCATATGGCATTATGTCTACGACGGACATATCTAGACTTTCCATTATACATATAACGCTGTGCCCGTCCAATTGGCGATTGGCTATTACAATGAATACAGATAGCAGGTACAGGTTTCGGCCGCCGTGGAATATCCTCAACGAACTAGCGAAGCCATTCAGCTTCTTCAGTTGCTTTATCCAAAGCAATAAACTCAGATTCCATTGTTGATCTCAAAATACACGTTTTCTTGGAAGACTTCCAAGACACGACTACCCCTTTGAGGGTAAACACAACCACGAGTGGATTTGGAGTCATTTATAACAGATATCCAATTAGCATCACTATACCCTTCTAGTACTATTAGGTATTTGGTATAATGCAGCCCATAATCCCGGGTGTAGTGTAGATAATCTAACACTAATGCCTCTCTAATGAGTGGTATTCGGATTACTCATGTATCTACTAGGCTTGCTAACAGAGTAGACTATATCTGGCTTTGTACAACTCATCAAATACATCAAACCTCTAATGGCCCGAGAATATTCTAGCTGAGAGACACTTTCACCATTATTGTTGGTCAAATGTAGACTCATATCTACCGGTGTCCTAGACACACTTGTATCTAGTTTACCAAATTTCTCAAGTATTTTCTCAACATAGTGAGACTGAGAAAGTACAATACCACTAGATGTTCTGGTAATCTTACTACCTAGAATGACATTTGCAAGGCCCATATCTTTCATGTCAAACTTAGAGTTTAACAATCTCTTAGTAGTTTGAATCGTTTCATCATTACTACTAATAATGAGTATGTCATCTATGTATAGACACAAAATGACATAACCTCTGTCAATGTCTTTAACATATACGCACTTGTCACATTCATTGATTCTAAATCCATTTGACAATATAGCATTGTCAAACTTCTCATGCCATTACTTAGGAGCTTGCTTCAAACCATATAATGACTTGACAAGCTCACAGACTTTCTTATTTTTCCTTGGAGCTGAAAACCCCTTGGGTTGTTCCATGTAGATTTCTTCATCTAAATCTTCATTTAAGAAAGCTGTCTTTACATGCATCTGATGTATCTCCAGACCATGTAAAGTGGCTATCGCAATCACCATGCGAATGGATGTAATCCTTGTCACAGGTGAATGCACATCAAAGTAATCCAAGCCTTCTCTCTGTCTGTATCCTTTGATAACTAACCTAGCTTTATACTTATCAATTGACCCATCCGCTTTCATCTTTCTTCTAAAGATCCACTTACTACCCAAGGCTTTACTACCTTGGGGTAGATCAACCAACTCCCAAGTACGGTTCTGTAAGATGGAGTCAATTTCACTCTTAATTGTTTCCTTCCATAAGGAACTTTCAGGTGAAGTCACAGCTTCATGAAAAGTTTAAGGTTCTCCCTCTAACATATAAGTCAAGAAGTCCGGACCAAAGGACTTGGCAGTTCTAGCCCTCTTGCTCTTTCTTGGCTCATCTACTTCCTCATCTTGATCATCTACTTCATCATCTTCAAGTTCCTTCTTAGAACTTTGATCCTCTCCTCGGGTTCGGCAAGGAAATATGTCTTCAAAGAAGGACACATTCTTTGACTCTATTATGGTATTCTTGTGGATATCTGAACTCTCAAACTTGTGTACACGAAACCTATATGCACTACTATTCTGTGGATAACCAATTAATATACAATCCACGGTTTTTGGACCTATCCTAACCCGTTTGGGTGTAGGTATTGCCAATTTTGCAAGACACCCCCATATTCGTTGGAAATTTTAAGAAGGAATTCTATTTAGAATGTAATTTGAGGAAAGAATTGCTTCCCCCACAAGTTCTGTGGCAACCCAGAACTTATTAACATTGCATTCATTATTTCTTTTAACATCTTATTCTTCCGCTCAGCAACACCATTTGAATAAGGGGAGTACGCCACTATGGTTTGGTGAACAATCCCAAATTGAGCACAAGTCTCAGTAAACGGGGATTCATATTCACCACCACGATCACTTCTTATATCCTTGATCTTTCGGCTTAATTGATTTTTAACTTCATTCTTGAAAAGAATAAATTTATTAATTGCCTCATCTTTGCTTTTAAGCAAATATACATAACAGTATTTAGTGCGATTATCAACAAAAGTGATGAAGTATTTGTTGCCACCACGTGATTGTACGACTTTCCAATCACACATATCACTATGCACTAAATCCAAAGGCTCGGTACTTCTTTCAACAGAATAAAAAGAAGCCCTTGTCATTTTTGCTTTTACACAAGTTTCACACTTGTGATTTTGATTAATCTTAAAAGATGGTATGTGACCTAACTTGATTAATCTACACAAAGAGTCAAAATTTACATGACCCAATCTATCATGCCATAAATTAGGGGACTCAAACATATAAGCAGAATAAGAAACTTTCTCATTAAGTTTTGGGATAATAGTCATTACATTTAGTTTGAACATACCACTTGACATATATCCCTTCCCTACATAGACCCCACTTTTGGTCAACACGACGTTATCAGATTCAAATACCATGCGAAAGCCATGTTTGCTTAAGAGCGACCCTGAGATAAGGTTCTTACGAATGTCCGGTACATATAGTACTTCGTTCAAAGTCAGCTCTTTCCCTAAAGTCATCTTCAGGACCACCTTGCCTTTTCCCTCAACAGTTGAGGTTGCAGAGTTGCCCATGAACAACTTCTCACTGTTTGAAACCAGTTCGAAGGTTGCGAACATTTTCTTCTTTGCACAAATGTGGCGAGTGGCCCCAGTGTCCACCCACAATTCCTTCGGGTTGGACTCCACAATGTTCACTTCGGAGACAATAGTTGACAGATGCATGTCATCCATATCTGGTGATTGATCCTCCATTTTAGCCAGGTGTGCCCGGCTTTTGTTTTGTGGCGGGTACTTGTTGTAAGGCTTCTTCTTGTGGCAGTCAACTGCTCGATGCCCATCACTTCCACAGTTGAAGCACTTTCCATTGAACCTAAAAGTAGGTTCTTACGGCTTGTAGACTGGCTTTTTGGAGACACCTCCTAAATCCTAATCTCTCTCAACCGATCTATTGCAACGATCTAAAATTATCTGAATTTCTAGTCCTAATCTCTCTCAACCGATCGATTGCAACGATTTGAATTTCTGGTAGGAAGAGGAGGTCTCGCCGCGTGTGCCTCATCGAAGCTTCTCACTATAATGATTTGAAAACTACGTTTGATTGCATCTCCAATTGGTTCATTGATGTCAACTTCGTCGGCGCTATGTGCTTGAAGGTTTGAAAGACTCTTACATCTGGGATTGCAAGCTATACTACAGCTTCTTTCTATTGCCAGTTGGAAGGAATAAATTGGGTATGTGGCCTTGGATTCTACTTCTACTTTTTATTATGATTTTGTGTAGATTTATTGCCAAGACTCGTGAGTTCCTGTCTCGAAGTTTTGGAGACTTTGCGTAGCCTCATTTCTTGTAGTTGTTTCTTGTTTTAGTACCTTTATAATATATTGGCTTTATGGTTGTTGGTTCTTAAGGATTCTATTTGAATATAGAGAATAGGAAAAAAAAAAAATTGTTCTTTATCATTTGAATTATAGAACTTGTTCTATTTGGAATTGAAAAATTAGAGAACTAGGGCTTTCATGAAATAAAAGTGCTCCCTTCTATTTTGCCATTTAAAAATATTGCATTCTTATAAAATATGTGCTTACATTGTGTTTTTTGACCAATCAAGTGGTTGATATTTTTCTCTTTCACACACACCTGCAGAGAGTTTGGATTTTTGTATTGGTGTATCTGAGAGAGAAATAGAGGGAGAGAGTTTGATATCTTGAAAAATGAAAATTTAAGGAAAATTTTATTGTACAACTTCAGTTGGTACCATGGAAAAGCTTATAAAGAAATGGTTAGTAGGGAAATCTACTTTTGCATTGGAGTTTACATAACATAAATAATTGTTCTTTGATATTTTGTCTAGTTAAGAAAGATGTAAATCTTTTTTTGTAGGTTGCTTTTAAACATTACCTGGGACGATGAAAGTAGAGTAGCCATTTCTACTGATTTTTTAAAAATGAGGTCTTGCTACTTCATGTTGGAGTGAATAATATGAAATTCATCACATGCGTATTCTGTTTTGCTAATAATAAACTCAAATTGTCGGAAATGATCAAAATTCAATTCTCTTTTTTTCTTTTGGAAGTTGTTTTGAAATGGGACAGCAATAATATATTCTTCACCCAATCTATGTAGTGCATGGTGGCAGTACCATCATGATGATCAAAGAGATGTAGACAATTGGGATTTCTGCTATTTTTTGATTTTCCTTTGTTATACTTTTTGCATATCAAATGCTGATCCAATTTTCAATCCCTGACTTCGCATGTGAGAAATTTGTTATTGACTGGAAGCCTGTTTTGTGGACCTCTGCTTCTCACATTCTGCATCCTCAACACTGTTACAATTTTTTATAGTGCCACAGCAGCACTGCCATTTGGTACCATTGTGGTGATAGTTCTCATATGGACTCTTGTCACATCACCTTTGGTAATATTGGGTGGTATCGCAGGAAAGAATAGCAAAGCTGAGTTTCAAGCTCCTGTTCGCACCACAAAATATCCTAGAGAGATCCCGTCATTGCCTTGGTATCGTGGAGCACTTCCTCAAATGGCAATGGCTAGGTTTTTACCTTTCAGTGCAATCTATATTGAACTCTACTGCATATTCGCGAGTGTTTGGGGTCATAGGATTTGCACTATATATAACATCTTATTTATAGTCCTCATCATTCTCCTAATTGTTATTGCTTTCTCACTGTGGCTTTGGCAAATTTTCAACTTGCTGCTGAAGACCATGAGTGGTGGTGGAGGTATGTATGCAGTTCCCTGGTCTATATTATTTATTTATTCTACTCAGTGAAATATTTCTCATGCTTTGAAAGATTATGTTAAGTGGTGATGCTTTTCTTGTCTGGTATATTTTTATGATGATCATTTTTCCATAGGTGTTTATATTGTAGGGATTATCATTTTTATTGCATATTTTTTGATGATCAGTTGTAGCTAGAAATATTGTCACCTTTATTGTTTGATTTTGGCGTTTGTGTTCGAATGGTTTCTTGGTATAGTTTTTTGCATGTAAACGGTATTTTTCAATTCATTAGGTGTCCATGTCACTTGTTCTGTAACAAATCATGTTGACTAATTTGTTAAAATTGAACAGAGTCATCTTGAAGTTCATGCTAATACAGCAGAGACTTGAAGTGTTATAACTCGTAATGCCTCGACAACTCTTCTGCTAAACTTTCTAGCCCAAGGTTTGTAGGGTTTTGGTTTTGATATCCCCTTGTAACTAGTTTTTGGCCTCTTGCTAGTTTTAATTGGATAGAAACCCACCAAATGGTTCTGATATTTTTATTTTTCTGCAGTTTTGTTGCTAGGATATTTGATCATGCACTAGAAGACTCAAATTCAAAATCGGGACTTGTCTACTCTTTATCTGTATGTATATCTTTGTTGGTGCAATGCTGTCCAAGCTTGGTAAGTGTGTCATGAAATTTGTGTATGTTTGCTTGTGATGTCAAGGTTTTTTCTACCTTATGTTAAATTTGTTTCTCTACCCACTTCAGATACTTAGAATATGAATTTATGGCTATAGCTTGTGCATAGATTGGATGTTTATGTACTTGTCTTAAATGGGAAACTTTTTCCCCTTTCTTTGTTTTGAAACTAATATTTTTGAGTTTTTTTCCTTGGGTTTGAGGTTACTTTGCTTTGTTCTGTGTAATATCATGAGCTCATATGTTATGATAGACCATCCACATTCTATTGATGTGAACTGGTGGTGGAAAATACTTCTATTGACTGATGTACATTGCTGATGCTAATGTTAGAATATGGAATGATGCTTAATACTGGCAAAGCTACTGAAGTAGTGATAAATCCTATCAATAAAATGTGTTGTATAGCGTATCCACTTGTTCTTAACTCTCCAGTGTAAATGGAAAATTGAGAAAATATGTGGACTTTTATAAAATCCTCCACTAGTGATGAATCCCATTAGTAGAATGTGTTCTACAGAAAGGCCACCTATTCTTAAATCTCCAGTGTAAATGAAAATGTTTGTATATACATATTGCCTAGGTTGTTAGACTTTGGTTGTTTGTTATGGCTATCAAACCTAAACAATCTTCTTACCTATTTAATTAAGTCTCGACTCGATTTGAGATTGAGTCTAAGACTAAGCTTCGAAACAGAGAAGAAACTAGTGAATAGAAAGCAATAGCAAGGGAAAAAAAGTAGCAGCTATAGCAATTGAGGAACAAAGCAGTAGTTGTATAGGAGAGATTGAAGAGAAACAAAGAGTAGAGAAGAAATTGGCAGTAACAGAGGAGAACAAGAAGCTGCAGGGTAGGAAAGAGTAAAGAAACAAGAAAATTGAAGAGCAAATATAACTATGAGAAAGAGAAAACAACTTGAGAAAGGAAAAGCATCAACTTGAGAGTAGGAAGAAAACTGCAGCTGTACCTATGTGGTTACTGCTAGTGATGTTTGTGCAAGGCACTTATTGGGTTTATTCTCTAGTTTTGCTTCCTTTTTCTCCCTTAAGGGTTATGCAAGTGTATTTTGTATTGTTTTTTGCTAGTCTATTGAATGTTCATAGCCCTTGTTTCCTCATGTGGCTAATGAACATTCCTTTGTGTGGTTTATTTTACGATGACTCTTGATGTAAGCCGAAAGATACCACATTGAGGCCACTTAAGTTACATTTTTAGTCTTTCAATTTTGTTTATTTGGTGGAGATGATGTGTTTCATGCACTTGTACAGACTTGGCAGGAAATACATAAATTCAATCAAAAGGGTGCGAGAGCAGATCTTTCGTGCGAGAAGTGAAAAATTCGAGCCAGCCAGACCACCGCTCGTGTGGCCCACCATCGCTCGAGCAGCCCACCTAGGGATACGTGCACAAAATTTTGGGTTTGTTCTGTTGAGAATAAAAGGAAGAAAAAAAAGGCTAACCTAGGGTTCAAAAATTATTTGGAAGGAAAGGGAGACTAGGGTTTTAAAGAGGTGATTTCTTCTTAGGCTTAAAGGATAACTTCCATGGGGACTTCTTCCTCATCCTCTTCCTCTTCCCACTCCTTTATGAGTGGCTAGTCTTCTTTTCTAGGGTTTTGATAAAACCCTAGCCATGTAATAGGATTTGTCATAAGCTTTGATTCTGAATCGGTTTGAATCGATGTATGGATGATTTAGAAGTTTTTTTTAATCATTATTCTTTTCATCTCTTCAAGTATTTTACTCTCTATAATTGTTTAATGCTTTCCATACATTAGTTTTCTTTGTATTTGTATTCAAAGTACAAGACGAGTCATGCTACGAGAAACGGGTCATGTTGCTACCGTAGTTTAGAGCAAACGCCTCGTGCTACTCGGGATGATTCGTGTATGTACATTGAATGCGACAACCCTCTTGATCAATATTTTAAACTTGTAGTTGTGAAATATTATGTATTTCAAACCGAATTGCAATTGATGGCCAATGTTAAATCTCATTTATGTGGTTAGTGGTGAATTCTATACCCTAGGATTTTTCCCAAAAATTAATATCTCAAACCCTAATTTTAATTGTCAATTTAATTTCTCAATTTCATTTAATTCATGTTTAGTCATAAAATCTCTCAATCTTTTTAATCAAAATTAAGTTAGGAATTTAGCGATTGAATTAGTATAATTTCACATTTGTCCCTGTGGATTGATACCTGGACTTGCTATTATTCTAAAAGAATTTGGTATAGTTTAGTATTTATATTTGGTGTGTGTAACGACCCATCAAATTTTGGCGCCGTTGCCGGGGACTTCTGGCGAAATTAGTTAATTTAAAGTTACATTCTTATTTTAATTTTTAGTTTAGGGTTTTATGTTTTTGTGTTGTTAAGTGTGCAAAGCGTTTGAAAGTGGAGCTATCACTGAAGTGCAAGTCGAGGCAACCAAACTCTAAAAAAAAAACCACAGCACTAAAGTGCTAACAAAGAAGCAAACACTCGCAAGCAAAGCATCAAAGTGCTAAAAAGAAAGACAAAGCTCAATTGGAGGTTGGAGACAACGTCTACACTTCAAGCACCTGCAAGACGAGTAAAGCGTTTTCGTTAAATCGCTGTGAGTATTTCTCCCTTTGATATTTTGCTTTCATAACTTAGTGCATAGAGTCGGAACTTAGTGTGTGTGTGTGAGTAGTTTATGCACGGGCGCCGTTCTTGTCGCCCTGAATTGTGGAGTTTGGACCTTGAACTAGAAAAGACTCTTAGGAAACTTAGAGCCTCTGCCCGTGTTCCTAAGCTTGAATATTCATATCCATACTTTGAACCAACAGAGATGGAAAACCCGAATGGCCTAAATGGGCCCAACCGGACCCTTAAGGATTACTTCACACCCACTGCATACACATCACCATCATGCATCCAATTACCTGACACCGCTGCTACTCATTATGAGATTAACTCCAGCACCATACAAATGCTTCCATCATTCCATGGACTAGCTCATGATGATCCTTATAAGCATTTGAATGAATTTCTGGAAATTTTCTTTATAGTGAGGATCCAGAATTTCACAAATGAGGCCTTAATGTTGCTATTGTTCCCATTCTCATTAAAGGACAAAGCCAAACACTGGCTAAACTCTTTACCTGCTAATTCTATCACAACTTAGGACCAATTACAACAAAAGTTTCTGGAGAAGTACTTTCCCATAGGTAAGACCAACCAACTTAGGCGAGCCATCACCAATTTTGCTCAAATTGATGGTGAGCAATTTCATGAGACATGGGAGAGACATCGTGACCTTCTCCAACAATGTCCCCACCACCAAGTGCTTGATTGGCAACTTGTTCAGACTTTTTACTATGGCTTAACTGAGCCTCACCACCAAATGGTGGATTCATCTTGTGGTGGGACATTCATGTCCAAAAATGATGCCGAGGCATGGCAATTATTTGAGAACTTAAGTGATAATTCCCTTCACTATGCCTTCACAGCCTGGCAAGTCTGGAAACCAGTAGTTGGAGCCCCGAAAAGAGGGGGCATTTATGAGGTCAGGCAAAACCTAGAGTTTGCCTAACAAGTAGAGGCATTGTCCCACAAAATGGACCAATTATTAGCTGCGGGACATGCCCCTACACAGCAAGACAAACCTCAATTTCACGAGGCATGTGCTATTTGTGCAAGCCTTGCTAATGATTTGAGTGAGTGCCTTTCGACATCACAATTTTTGGATTTAGTCCAAGAGCATGTGAATATAGCTCAAGGATTCTCTAACCCGGGTAATGACCCATACTCCAACACATACAATCCGGGATGGAGAAATTACCCTAATTTTTCATGGAGACCTCCTTCACAAGGCACTTCTTACAACCCTCCAGCACCAAGGCAGACTTTTAATTATTTTGCCAACCAGTATTCCTACCACCACCACAACTTTACCGGAAACCACAACGCCCACCTGTTCTTCAAGGCAACTCTGCCTTTAAGACTCAGGTGTCAGAAGTTCTCTGAGAACTTAAGGATTTAGCACCAGTAGTTCACTCCCACACTCACTCCATTGCCAAGCTAGAGGCCCAATTAGGTCAAATGGCTAACAACATAAATAGGAGAGATGAGGGAAAATTATCGAGTCAAACTGTGGCCAACCATAAGGGTCAATACGGGGCAGAAGGGTCGGGTGGGAATGGAAAGCACCATGAGCAGGTGCAAGCGGTGATTACCTTGAGAAGTGGGAGGGAGTTAAAGCCTCAGCCAGTTGCGTTTGATGTAACTAAGGTTAAGAAGGGTGACCACGGTGGTCCACCTAATGAGAAAAAGGGTGAGGGGAAACACCTAAGAGGGATGACTTAGTCCCTGGCACTTCACATGAGCCGAAGGCACCATATGTGCCTAAGGCACCCTTTCCCCAATGCCTTGAGACACCGTCCCCTTTCAATAAGAAGGCGACATCCATGGAAGCAATGATGAAGGTCTTTAAACAGATAAAAATCAACCTCCCCCTATTGGAGGCGATTAAGCAAGTACCCTCATATGCTAAATTTTTGAAGGACCTTTGTACGCAAAAACATAAATCTAGGACACACGTGTCCCAAAAGGTCATACTCATAGAGCAAGTAAGCTCCATCTTGTTGAATGACACACCCTCTAAGCTTAAAGACCTGGGTGCCCCAACTATTGCATGCATTATAGGGGACCATTTCGTTGATAGGGCCTTGTTAAATTTATGGGCTAGTGTCAATTTGTTGCCATACTCTTTGTACGAAAATTTGGGCTTGGCGAGTTGAAGCCCACTACTGTTACTCTCCAGTTGGCTGACCGATCCCTCAAAGTGCCACGTGGTATGATTGAGGATGTGCTAGTGAAGGTCGATAGGTTTTACTTTCCTGTTGACTTTTTGGTTTTAGATATGGAACCAGTAGCCAGTTCCAGTGATCTTAGGTTGACCTTTCTTGGCTACGGCCAATGCATGCATAAATTGTCGTACCAGGGTTATGGAAGTTTCATTTGGGAACATGCAAGTGAAACTTAATGTTTTCCAAGCATCCCAACAACCCCATGAGAGAGATGAGTGCTTATTTGTGGATGTTGTGGATGGGATTGTGGAGGAAGCTTTACCCTCCATTTTTGTAGAGGACCCTCTAGAGGCTTGTTTAGCTCATTTTAGCTTTGAAAATTTTGATATTGACGGGTAGGTTAAGGAGTTGAATGCCTTGCTTAATGCTTCTTCTACACCAGATTTTTCTCTGTGGAAAGCCCAGTTTGAGTCACTTTCTCATTTGTTGAGAGAGCCCGCCATACTATCTTTAGTCACACCACCTACACTTGAGTTGAAGCCACTCCCGGCCACACTCAAGTATGCATTTTTAGGGCCCCAGGATACTGTACTAGTCATCATTACATCTGACTTGACTGCAGAGCAGGAGAGTCAGTTAATGAGTGTTCTCGTGGCACATTGGAGTGCTATAAGGTGGTTAGTGGCTGATTTGAGAGGGATAGAGCCCTCCGTGTGCATGCATTATATACATCTAGAGGAGGACACCAAACCTTCTCGTAAAATGCAACGGAGGCTTAATGCTAATATGAAAGAGGTGGTGAAAAAAAAGGTGTTGAAACTATTAGATGTGGGTATTATATACCCTATCTCGGATAGCAAGCGAGTGAGTCCCACACAAGTGGTGCCCAAGAAATCGGGCATCACTGTTGTTGAGAATGAGAGAGGAGAGTTAGTCCCCACACGAACCACTACTAGGTGGCGAGTGTGCATTGATTATAGGAGACTGAATTCCATGACTAGGAAGGATCATTTTCCCTTACCTTTTATTGATCAGATCCTAGAGCGGTTAGCGGGGCAGGGGTTTTATTGTTTTCTTGATGGCTACTCAGGGTATAATCAAGTCCCGGTGTACCCCGCTGACTAGGAAAAAACCACATTCACTTGCCCTTTTGGCACTTTTGCTTACAGGCGCATGCCCTTTGGGCTATGTAACGCACCAACGACTTTTCAACGGTATATGATGGCCATTTTCTCCGATATGGTAGAGAAATTCTTAGAGGTTTTCATGGATGATTTTTCGGTGTTTGGACCATCTTTTGAGGAATGTCTTAGGAATTTGACTAGAGTGTTGAAACGATGTACTGAGGCAAACTTGATTTTGAGTTGGGAAAATAGCCATTTTATGGTTCGTGAGGGTATACTGCTGGGACACATTGTGTCTCCTCGAGGTATAAAGGTAGACAAGGCTAAGGATGACCTCATTGCAGGCCTTCCTCCACCCAATTCCGTGCGTCAAGTTAGGTCTTTCCTAGGGCACGCAGGTTTTTACCGTAGGTTCATCAAAGACTTTAGTAAAATATCCCGTCCTTTGTGTAGTTTACTTGCCAAGGACACGCCTTTTATCTTTGATGAGGCATGCTTGAAGGCTTTTGAAACACTGAGAATGGCCCTTACCACCGCCCCAATCATGAAATCACTAGATTGGTCACTTTCCTTTAAAATCATATGTGATGCCTCAGATTATGCTGTTGGGGCTGTGTTGGGTCAAAGGGTTAATAGGGCACCCTATGCTATATACTAAGCTAGTCGCACTCTCTCGAATGCACAATTGAATTACACTACCACCGAGAAAGAGTTGCTAGCTGTGGTCTTTGCCCTAGATAAATTCTGGTCCTATCTCCTAGGTTCCAAGGTCATAGTCTTCACTGATCATGCCGCTTTGTGGTATTTACTATCAAAGAAAGAGACCAAACCTAGATTAATTAGGTGAATTTTACTCCTTCAGGAGTTCAACCTAGAAATCTGGGACAAGAATGGATCCGAAAATGTAGTTGCGGATCATCTATCCCACATCTTTATTGAGCACACAAGTGATCCCTTAGCGTTGCACGACTTGTTTCCAGACGAGCAACTTCTTGCGGTTTCACATTTGACCCTTCCGTGGTTTGCTCATATAGTGAATTACTTGGCAGTTGGTCAAATTCTGAAAACTTGGTCTAAGCATGACAAAGACCTATTTTTTTCACAAGCCAAGCACGATTTATGGGAAGACCCAATTGTTCAAGTATTATTCGGATCAAGTGATTCGACGTTGTGTGCCTGAGAGTGAAACCCATAGCATTCTCACCTTTTGTCACTCTCATGCATGTGGTGGCCATTTCAGTGGGTAGAAAATGGCCGCCAAGGTTTTACAATGTGGGTTCTATTGGCCTTCTATCTTCAAAGATGCCCATAACTTTTGTAGAGCTTGCAAGCGTTGTCAACGCATGGGCTCTATGTCACGGCAAGATATGATGCCGATGACCCCTATTTTAATTGTTGAGATTTTTAATGTTTAGGGCATCGACTTTATAGGATTCTTTCCACCATCTTTTGGCTTTGAATACATTTTGGTGGCTGTGGACTATGTCTCCAAGTGGGTGGAGGCAGTAGCAACTAGAACGAGTGACCACAAGGTTGTGGTTAAATTCCTCCATGAGACAATTTTTTGTCATTTTGGGTTTCCACTGCCATAATTAGTGACGGTGGCAAACATTTTTGCAACCGATTCTTCAGGCATTAGTGTAGAAATACATGATCACTCACAAAGTTGGCACTCCCTACTATGCTCAGACTAGTGGTCAGGTAGAGGTTTCTAATAGGGAGGTTAAACACATCCTCGAGAAAACAGTGAGGCCTGATAGGAAAGATTGGTCCACTAGGTTGGTTGATGCACTTTGGGCCTATCGCACTGTAAATAAGACACCCATCGGGATGTCTCTATATAGGATTGTGTTCGGGAAACCGTGCCATCTCCCTGTTGAGTTAGAACACCGGGCTTTGTGGGCCATTAGGAAGTTTAATTTTGATATGGCCAAAGCCGGTGATCACCGGAAACTCCAACTTAATGAGTTAGAGGAGCTCCGCAATGATGCATATGAGAGCTCAAAAATTTACAAAGCTAGGACTAAGGCATTTCATGATAAACATATTTCTCGCAAGTCCTTCGAGCCTTATCAAAAAGTGTGGTTGTTCAATGCTAAATTATGGTTGTTCCCGGGTAAACTGCAGTCTCGATGGGATGGCCCATATGAGGTTATAGATGTCTTTCCGCATAGGGCGGTTGAAATTAAAAATCCACAAGATGGTATGACCTTCAAGGTCAATGGCCAAAGATTGAAACACTATGTGGATGGTATTGAGAATGGGGAGATGATTGAGGTTGTCCATTTGACGGACCCAATATATCTTTATAGTGATTACTTTGCATCTAGGAGACTTTAAATCCACTAAAGGTGAAATTCCTTTGGTGTTTGCCATGCCCGAACGACATCTGAAGGTTTGGTATAGCCACCTAACTGTGTTTGTAGTGAGTTCCTAGGAGACCAACTTAGACGGTGGAAACTAGAGTTCGAATGGCAAAGCTTAGAATGCAAAGTTTTGGAATTTCTGAGACTAGAGTCTGGTTTAAATATCCAAGGGTGTGGAGATTGCTTCAAAACCACCCCGGCTTGAACTCTGTATGGTAGCCCCATAGGTCAAGTTAGCTTTATGCGCCACGATTCTGGATACCGAATCAACCTAGTCTGTCACCCTGTTAGAGAATAGAGAAAGTTACAAACATTGTTAGGGAGAAAAATTGTATCTATGGTTTTCACGTGAAGATTATACCTGTGTTACACATTTCGGTATTTTCGAAGTTTTATTTTTTATTTCAAATGTGCATTGAAGGTAGAAATGGTTTAAATTTTTATTTGAATTGTGATTGGGTTTTTATTTAAAATACATATAAAAAAAAAATTTAGTTGTACTTGGGTTAAAGAAAATAATAATAATAATATAATATAATAATTAATAATAATAATAATAATAACAACTTGGGTTGTACTTGGGTTGAAAAGAAAAAAAAAAAAAATCTAGACCGCACGTACAGCCCAAACGGGTGCACGAGTGGCGGTCCTAGAAATGGACGCACAAGTGGCTCAGTAGGCTGCACGAGCGGCCCAGCCCAAAACCATTTTGCTTTCACACCGTAGGAGCGGCCCAATTCCGCCACAAGAGCGGCCCAAAAATAGGCGCTCGTGCGGCCCAAATGGGCGCACGAGCGGTCCAGTTCGCAAAATAAATAAATAAATTCACCGCCTAAGCAGAGGCCCAGGTCGCACGAGCGGCCCAATCCCAATGGTATTCTGCTTTTATGCCGCAAGAGCGGCCAAAAATAAGCACTTGTGTGGCCCAATTTGGCACACGAGCGACCTGAAAAAAAAATTCCGATTTTATTTATTTATGTTTATTTACTTATTATTTCTTAAAAAATTATTAATTAATTAAAAAAATTGCCACTTTATTTATTTATTTATTTTTATTTACTTACTTTATATATAACAATATAAAAAAATAATAATAACAAAATAAATAAAATAGAAAAAAAAAAAAAATTTGTGCATTTATTTTATTTTATTTGTTTATTTCTTTATTTATTTAAAAAAAAAACAAGTTTTTTCTTGATGAAACCCTAGACCAACTCTTATTCTCCCCAGCACGCTCTCTCTCTGCATCCATCATCTTCTTTGTTCTCTCTCTCTACCCCACAAACCCATACACCCACACACTCATCAAACCCCACCATAACCAACTTCTTCTTCCTTCTTCCTTCTTCCTTCACCTTTCACTCCACCTTTCACTCACCACCACCTTCCACCGGTACATCACCATACTTTCCTACCGGCAACCTTCTGGTGGCCATTTTTTCCGGCAAATCTCCCTTCTTTCTCTCTTTCTTCACTCTTACAAGGTAACTCCTCCTTTTGCTTTAGATTTGTGTTGTTCTTTCGATCTTATATTTTAGTTTAATTGATTTTAGTTTTTATTTTTCATAGTCCCTATTTTGTTCATTGTTCATCTATCTCCCACAACAACTTAAATAAAATAAATAAATAAATGAATAGAGCCTCGGAGCAACGGCCGCACGTGCGGCCCCCGCCGGTGCACGTGCGGCGATTTGAAAAAAAATATAAAAATAAAAATAAAAATAAATAAATAAATAAATTGATAGTTTAAATTTTTATTTAGTGATAGTTAGTGATTTAGTTTTATTTTTATTTAGTGATTTAATTGATAGTTTAAATTTTTAGTTTTTATTTTTATTTTCAGAATTTTTATTTTATCTTATTTTATTTTCTTCTACTAACTTAGATTATTTTATTTTATTTTCTTAATTATTTAATCATTGTAGTTCATATGCGTGTTTGTCAAGTTATCTCATGCTAACTTAGTGTAAGGTAATTTTTGTAGTACATATATATATTTTATAAAAATAATAAAAGAAAATTGAAATAAAAGAAATTCGGGAGTGTGATGGCAATGAGGATTCACATGATTTGTGCATGCATGCGCTGTTTGATGCTGTCTAATATAATGGTTCCACGTTTTTGTTGTGCTGGTTATCTTATTTTGTGCAGGAATAGTTTCTTCATCCCGCCGAGCACCCAAACGGCCTCGCAATGCAAACATTGCATTTAGGGATGTGCCAACCGACGCTTGGGCCAACAAACCAGTTGCCTGTGATACATCTTTTGATGTGGAATACTTCCGACGCCATCAACCCACTGCGTGGAGTGTCCGGCAACTTGAAGGCCGGGGCCTCTTGGGCTTCTGCACCATCATTGAACCGACGTATCGTCGCATTGTGCAAATCTTTTATTAAAATATGTACACCAGTGACGAGGCCCCAGAAGCTCTTTTGTCCCTTTTTGATGAGGTGGAGTTAGTTGTCACACCAACTTCCATTGCCGAGGTCCTCCACTGTTCCATGGACACTATCAATGCAGAACAGTTCCCAGTATTCACTCGGGAACTCACCATCTCGGCATTGGTAACTGAATTTTATAAGGTGCGAGAGGATGATGACAACCATACTAGTATCCGACGGGCTAACTAACCATGCCGCCTTCTCTTCCTCGATGTGGTTCTAAAAAAGAATGTTATCCCTCTTGGCCACAAGGAAGAGCGGTGAGGGGACTTTCTCCGTGCCTTGCACCGATTTCACTTCGGGTTTTGGGTTGACATCCCTACTTTGATCTATAACCAGATGCACCGAATCCTTAATGAAGTCAAAGTGCACAACACCCAGGGCAGTTCTACATGGGCCCTCCCTTTCGCCAACCTTATCATTGTGCTCATAAAAGCCTAAGGGACATACCCACTTAAATCCAATGAGGTTAAGCTTCCGCCGCCCACACTTTATGGAAAAACCCACTAGCGCCAAACCACTGCTCGCCTGCCGCCTCCACTACTCCTCCCCGATGCCCCGGTAGAGCTTGTCGCCGCACCAGTGCTAGCACCAGCACCATTCCGTATGACGAGGACGCAATATCAGGCTCTTTTGGACAATCAAGCCGCTATTCAGCAATCGGTGGCTGATCTCCGAGCCGACTATCATGTCTATCGGGATTACTCATAGGCGGCATTTGATAGGTATCAACAGTCAGTTGCATATCTGCAAACTGACTTCTACGCATACCGGGACTCGAGCGAGTAATGTTTTGATCAGCTTGGCGCTAGGGTTTTATGATGAGGTGTTTGAGACTCGGACACTGATGCTTCTCGAACCCTGTATCCTTTCTGCCTCATTTTTGGACCTTGACTAGGTCCTTTCAGAGTGGACCTTGTGGTGCACTGCCGGCCATGGCCTTGACCCTGCCGGCCATCAGTGTGGCACTGCCGGCCATTGCTGATGGCCGCACCCCCTATCTCAGCTGTTTTTCCTCCAGATCTTTTGAGCCAGCTGGATTTTTGTTTGCTCCCCTCCATACACGTATATGGAGGAATGAAGGCCTTGCAAAGCTTCTTGAAGAAGCTTTGGCTTTTGATTTCTCTATATAAGAAAAGAAGCCTCTTCCTTACACCAGGTTCAAGTTTTTGAAAGCAAAAACTTGTTGATGATCTCCTCTCTCTCTATATTGTTGCTAAATTGTGCCTTGAACTTGATTTTTCTTGCACTTTTACACTACAACACATAGATATACACCACCACCATTGGACTAAGCTTCTTGGGAGGGATTATTGAGGTCTAAAAACTGGTTTCCACCCCCTGAAGTTGCTGGTTTCGAAGAGGGTCTTCAAGGGTGAGTATTTTCCCCATTTTTGCACTTTCTTGCACCTTGCTTTAGCCCTCTTTGCATATTGTTTTAGGCTTTTCTTATAACTGAAAAAAGTCTTGTTTTTAAGTGCTTTTTAAGTTTGGTTAAGGTCATTTTTCTATTTGGGGTGTGTAGCCCCCTTGCATGCTTTGTTTGGCTTTGTTTTAAGCCATATTTGGAGGCCTCCGAGCTAGCCTTGGTTTGGCCTTCCTACTACTGAAATCGAGTGGATTTTCAGTGGTAGAGGTGTGGTTTTGAGGTCCTAAATCAGAGGGGGTAGTCCCCTCTCTTTTTGTTCCTCTGTGCTTGTTTTTTTTGGCCTTCCAAAGGACCATCCCTCTATGCATTTTTGAGGCTTGGTCCAGGCCCTTTTTTGTGACTTCTAGGACCTACCTTGGCCCTGTCCAAGGCTGGTTTGGTCATGCCTTGCTTGCATCTTGCATGTATAGTGTAACTCCATCCATAGCTCATCAAAGTAGCATGTGTGCTTGGCTTTTGTTGAGCCCATTTCAGTCCATTTTTGGTGATTTTTTACCATGCCATGAATCTGTTTTGGGTTGGTTTTGTCACTCCATGCTTGCATGATGCACTTGTAATGTAAATCCCCTAAACTAGCTTCATATGTTCCATGCCATGCCATGTCATTTTAGCTTGTTTGGTTTACATTCCAGCATGTATTTGGTCATCATTTGGCATGTTATGACCCTATCCATAGTTGTTTGATCATCTCTTTGCATGCTCCATATAGGTGTAGAACAATCTTGTTTACTAGCCTTTTGTGCATGATGTTTTGACTCATCATACTAGCATATTTGGCTTGGCTTAAACATGATTTTATGCTTATTTTGAAGTGTTCTAGGACTATTTTGAGCTGCCATGACCATATCACTCATGCTTTGTATAGCTATAGTGTAAATGCTTAGGCTAGTCTTGGGTTTTGAGGCCCCTACCATGCCATACATGTGATGTTTGCATGCCTTGTCCTCATTCCATATGCTATTTCAGTCCATGAAATGTTTTCATACACTTGCATTTGACATGCCTTGAATGCTTTGTATAGCTTGTGCTTTATGCCTCAAGAATGAGCTTTTTGTGCATGCCACTTAGCCTAAGCCTTTGGCTCATCATTTCAGTGCATTTTGGGTCCTAATATACCATGATGTAACTCTGTTTTTGGTTGTCCAAGTCATGCCATGATTGGTTCTCATAGGTGTAGTGCATTGCCTCTTTAAAGCCTTGCATGATCCTTGTTTGTAGCTTTGTGCTCTAGCCCATGTTGGCTAGCTTTGAGCTTGATTTTGGTCTTGTTAGGGCCTGCCCTAGGACTGTTTTAGGTCCCCTTGGCCCCTTCGGGCTTGCCTTGTATGGCCATGGCTTAAGTCCCTTTGCTTACTTTGAGCTTTGAGCATCCTAACATGCTTTGCTTGCATTGTGGAGTTGATTTGGCATCACTTTACAAGATATTTCAGAGCTTACTCCATTGCCATATATCCATGTTTGTTGCTCCTTAAGTGTGCTTAAGAGTTGCCCTCTTTGTGCCTTAATACTTGAGCCATTTGGCATGCATGCTTGCCTTTCCATGCTTTTCATGCCATCAATTCCATCACTTTGGCTACTGATTTGGACCTAGTTGAGAGCCGTCCATCTTTGGTGTAAGCCCATCTTACCATGTTGTCGCATGCTTGTTTCATTTCGTATGTCGTTGCATACTTGTTTAACTTTGCATGCCTTGCATGTTCACATGTTCATGTTGCATTTTGTCATGATGTCCAAGGTTGTTGCCTCACACCATGCTCATATGCTTGTTGTATGCTTGAGTTAGTTGCATGTTTGCACACTTAGGTCATGTTGCATGTTTGCCATGCTTATATGTTGCATTGCTTGGATTGAGTGTTAATCCGAGCAAGAGGAACGAGGGGCGTTTCATACTTCAAGTGATGGAACGTGTCTCAATTCTCGGTCATCGAAGCTCTTGATGATTCATGATAGAGTTCTAGGCTTTACTTGTTGTATTTGTGCATTCATTTTCATATTGATTTGCACAAGTTGGATCTTTGGCCATCATGCATCGGGATGCGTGATTGATGGTCATGGATCCGACTAGGCCTCTCCCTTGATGTTTTGAGGTGATTTGGAGTGCCATGGAGCACACATGGCCTTGGGAAACCCTCCATTTTTCTCTATTTTGTGCTTTGTTGCAGTTTGGTGTCACAGTACACCAGTGGCCGGTAGCCTGCCATTGATGGCCGGCAGTGTGCCACCCTTGGCCGGCAGTGCTCCATCCTTGGCCGGTAGTACTCCTCTCGTGGCCGGCAAGCCACTGGTGACTTCCCCTGAAGTGTTTTGGTAAGTTTCAGCAACAAGCATTGAAAGACACCCTGTGAACAGAGTCTCTAAAGAGCAACCGGAAGGCGTTTCGAGGCGAGGAACCAAAGCGAGCATGCATGCTTCCCTTCTTCAAACAGAGCTGGAATAGCACCGTTTACTGCTTTCCCTACTTGCTTGTTGTCATTCATTAATCAGGTAATTAATTTGTTAATTAATTAAGTTGTGTAATAATTAGTTGAAGCTAGTTATTCATTTGGTTATGTAATAATTAATTAGCTTGTGAGTTAGTTAATTAGGTGGCCTGTATTATTCTTTCGGACCCTCCGAGTGAGGGCACAATTGTAATAAGTGTGGGTGCGTGTGTGCATGTCTTCCAACCCCCACTTCTTTCTCCCTTTTACTTACCTGCTTTGATGGTTAGTATTAGGACATGTTTAATTTAGCATCCTTATGCTATGCATGCGTGCATCATTCATCAGTATTACATACACCGGGCTCGGCGCATCATACTAACTGCATAAGTATTTCAAATCTAACTTGAATACATGTTACTTGTGCATTTTCACATGTCATTCATAGACTAGCCGAGCCTACTCTAGTGACATTCCGTACGCGATGCATTAGGCATTTAAACATGGACTTGGATCATGCATGATTGCTAACATGTTCTTGTTTTGGCACGGAGTACACTGTAAGTATTTTATGCTTTAGCATCTCGTATGAGTGTGAATGTTAACATGACAACATGCTTACCATGCGGCTAAATGCTTATTTGATTACCTGCCTGAATGCTTGTGGGTGAAGGTTGGATTACTTGAATTGGGATAATTCATTGAAATCCGTATTTTAGCCTACTTGCGAGTAGCAAATTCCAAAGCGTTTTTCAAACAAACGGATATGCAATGCTTTGTTCCAAATTAGGCGATCTAGTCTATACTTATTTTGCTGTGCGCATCACATAGTAATTCTAGGCTAATAACCGGAATAAGAGCACATAATGTTTTCAAAACGAGATATCATGGTTAGTAGAGGCCGATCTTCGGATCGGGCGAGAGGGGGTGCCCATAGCTAACCTTCCCCGATCGTATCCAAGTTCCCGAGCCGAGGCAACTTTGGTGATGACGGACACGTAGCCTTCGGCACCGAGTCAGGGTTTCCTAAATTCCCCCATTAAAAAATATTTAGGTGGCGACTCTGTATCTGGCAAAGCAGTCCATGTTTGGCACTTCTTTCAAAAAAATCTGTTTTCAAAAACGATTTGCCGGATTTGGATTCTTTGGTTCAGATTAAGAACCATGACAAATCGAGTTCGAACTGTAGCATGGGGCCCAAGGGCGTGTCTACAGATATCCAGAAAGAAGTTGGGCTAAGCTACTGAATTTTGAACCGACGTACAGATACAGCAGCCGACGAAAAGCCAGAGTAACAGACTTCTTACTGGAAGCCTCTCCTGAACCGGACCCCAACTTGCCACAAATTAACCTGGTTCGTACTCCCGAAGAAGAAGAAATGGCGAAGAGGAACAGAGTAAGGGCCCTCTTAACTGAAACCCACCGAGCCGAAGTACCACCACAAAACCAGACTCAGGAAACAGTGGTGGCCCTTCCATCTCAACAACCCTCTTCATCACGCCCAAGCAAGCGCGCCCGGACTACCCAAACTGAGCAACGCCTTGTTGATGAAGATGAAACCAGTCTTCCACCAAGCCCTCCACCGAGTCCGCAACCGAAGCGTGCCGACCGAGCTAGCTCTTCTAAATGGACTCCAAAAATGACTTTCCAAAACCGTGCTATTTGTGATACTGACTCAGTGGTGGCTGACAAAGACCATATGCTAGCCTTCAATCTGGCTAAAAGTGTATGTCTGCCCCCTGATATAGAGCATCACAAGCACTTGACCGAGCTCAAGGCCATTCGGTCGGCAACAAAATCAACGATCCTGGTCAGTAGCTCCTCTTGTCTCTCTAATTTTTCCAACTTCTTGCTTGGTTTTGTCATTAGTTTTTTTTTTTTTTTTTCGATTCTTTTTCAGGCAATGCAAAAGAGTCAAATTGCACACAAGCGAGTGTTGGAGCTTAGGAAGACGACAAGGCAGGCCATGGCAGAAGTTGAAGTCAAAACCACCGAACTGAAGGAGTACCAATAGAAGACGGCCGAGCTAGAGGCCGAGGTAACCCGTTTGACCGGGCTAGTTACCTCGGCTAATGCTAACAAACAGAGGGCCCTGACCGTGATGAAGGACAAGTACCTACGTGAGCTAGCCAAGCTCGAAGGAAAGAAAAACGCAGAGATCGCCGAACTAAAAAAGGAGGCGGATGATGCCAATACTGAAGGATTCAAGGAGGGGAAGGCCCTCTACATGCAACAATGTGAGGCAGCTAAAGATTTATTCTTCAAATGCGGTTGGAGGGCAGTCGTGGTGCAGCTCGATTTTGAGCCTGAGACCGAGGTCTATAATCTTCCTCAGTACTTCATACCGAGCTCACTGGCGGAGTACGCTGCATCCGTTCAGCAACAGTTTCTTCAGGGTTCAGATGATGATGAAGACACCAAGCCCAATAATACCCCGGTTGTCAATGAACCTGCCGATCAATCAGCTCGGTTGGAGCCAACGGTTGAAGACCTGACTAACGAGCTGCCGACTGATATCGTGCTTCCAGTAGACACCGAGCTCCCAACTGAGACCACACTACCGTCTGAAATCGGTCTTCGGGTTGATATAGATGCTGATTTTGATGATCTGTTCAACTGATTTTGTAATTTATTTTCTTTTTTTGGACTTGTAACCGGGCTGGGGGGGCCCCTTCTTTGTATTTGCTTTAAACTTTGCTAATGAAAATCTTCTATTGCTCTAACTGTTATCTCGATTTGTTGCACTTCTTGTACTTGCTTTCTTACTGTAGTTTGAATGAAGTAGTGCATTCTCTTGCCAAGATAATTCATCTCGGTCTTAATCTTGTAATCAGACTGGCCATACCAGCCAACCACTCTTTAGCCGATATCCCTACTTCGGCAGAAGAGTACTAAGAGTTGGTTTAATCCAGCCAACCACTCTTCAGCCTATACCCTTACTTCGGTTGAAGAGTAATAAGAGTTGGTTTAATCCAGCCAACCACTCTTCAGCCTAAACCCTTACTTCGGCTGAAGAGTAATAAGAGTTGGTTTAATCTAGCCAACCACTCTTTAGCCGATATCCTTGCTTCGGCTGAAGAATACTAAGAGTTGGTTTAATCTAACCAACCACTCTTCAGCCTAAACCCTTACTTCGGCTGAAGAGTAATAACAGTTGGTTTAATCCAGCCAACCACTTTTCAGCCCATACCCTTACTTCGGCTGAAGAGTACTTAAGAGTTGGTTTAATCCAGCCAACTTCTAAATTGGTTTTTCCAGCCAACCTAGAATAAAATGTTTGGTTATTCCGACCAAACGTCCTACAGCCTGGATCCTTATCCTAGGCTTAGGAAGGGTGTTGGTTTAATCCAGCCAACCTCTAAGTTGGTTTTTCCAGCCAACCTAGAATAAAATGTTTGGTTATTTCGACCAAACGTCCTGTAGCCTGGATCCTTATCCTGGGCTTAGGAAGGGTCGTAGTTGGTTATTCTGGCCAACTGTGTTTTTAATACCCCTAACTCACCTAACTCACTAAAACAAACTTTTACAAAAGGAAACGTCTATACTGAAAAGAAACTACTTGTTTTATTGAGAAAGGAAAAAATTACACATACTTAAAGAAAGAAAAAAAGCTAAAAATAAAATAACTTGAGATTGGCAGTATTCCATGGCCTGGGAATTGCCTTGCCGTCCTTATCTTCTAAGTGGTATGCCCTTTTGCCTGCTAGTCCAACCACTTTGTAAGGTCCTTCCCAATTAGGCCCTAACTTGCCATCCCCCGGTACCATGATGTTTCCCATCACTTTGCGCAACACCCAATCTCCGATCTTGAATTGCCTTGGATGCACTGTTTTGTTGTATTTCCTAGATAACTCTTGTTGGTATGAGGCAATGTGAACCAGTGCTCTGTCTCTTCTTTCCTCTGTAAGGTCGAGCTCCAATGTTATGGCTTCGCCATTCAAGTCTGGATCAAAATTTTCGCTTCGAATTGTGGGGAGGCAAACTTCTAGTGGGATTACTGCCTCCATACCATAGGCTAAGGAAAATGGAGTTTCTCCTGTTGACCGCTGAGGTGTGGTGCGGTAAGCCCATAAAACATGAGGGAGCTCTTCTGCCCACTTGCCTTTGGCTTTCTCTAACCTTTTCTTTAATCCATCAAAGACTACCTTGTTTGATGCTTCTGCCTGACCATTTGATTGGGGATATGCCGGTGTAGAATTGTAGAACTCTATCTTGTACTCTTCACAAAAGCCTCTAAAGATTCTGTCGTCGAACTGAGTGCCGTTGTCTGATATTAGGGCTTTTGGTATGCCAAACCAGGTGATGATATTCTGCTAGACGAACTTTTTTACGTCTTTTTCCTTGATTGATGCCAATGCTTCTGCCTCCACCCATTTTGTGAAGTAGTCGGTTGCTGCAAGAAAGAACTTCATGTTGCCTGGTGCTGTTCGAAGTGGTCCTACTATGTCCAACCCCCACATTGCGAAGGGCCATGGCTAGTTAGAGGTAGAAGTTCTCTGGCAGGTTGGTGTATTTGGTGTGCGAACTTCTGACACTTCTCGCACTTTTTGACATACTTTTCTGAATCTGCTTGTATGTATGGCCACCAATATCCTTGTGAAATTGCTTTGTATGCTAGTGATCTTCCTCCTTGATGGCTTCCGCATATGCCCTCGTGTATCTCGAATAAGAATGCTTCCACTTTGCTGGGGTGGACACACTTTAGGTAGGGTCCTGAGAATGATTTTTTGTACAATGCCAAAGATGGGGAGAGCCAAAATCGCTGCGACTTCGCTCTTATTCTGTTGGCCTCTTTCTTCTCTTCTAGTAAGATGCCGTCTTTTAAGAACAGGATGATGGGATCCATCCAAGAAGGGCCTAGCTCCGTGCAACATACCTCTTCTGCTTCGGGGTCTTCAATGCTTGGTCTAGGTAGGTAGTCAATCAACAACGGATGAGGGATGGTAGCATCTGCCATTGAAGCAAAACCTGCTAGTTCATCTGCTCTGCTGTTTTTCTCCCTGCCGATTTGTTCTATCCGCACCACTTCAAATTTCTTGATCTCTATTCTGACCAACTCTTGGTATTTGGCCATCCTGTCATCCTTTGCTTTGTAGTAGCCAGATATTTGGTTTACCACCAGCTGTGAGTCGCTGTAAACCATTAGCTCGGTGGCCTTTATGTAGATTGCTGATTTGAGGCCTGCAAGA
Source organism: Camellia japonica (assembly GCA_030407325.1). NCBI lineage: Eukaryota > Viridiplantae > Streptophyta > Magnoliopsida > Ericales > Theaceae > Camellia > Camellia japonica. The sequence goes on along the minus strand of JAPPVO010000024.1, from coordinate 52,186,014 downwards.
AGCGCTTCATACTCCGCTTCGTTGTTTGATGCTGGGAAGCCAAGGTTGACTGCTTGCTCCACTACTAGGCCGTCTGGAGAGATGAGGACTATGCTGAGTCCTACTCCATGCCGGTTGGATGCTCCATCCATAAAGAGCTTCCACATCTCTCCAACGAACAACTTCCAGCAAGTGGAGGGATCAGATCATACCTTGGGGTCAAGAACGTTGCTGGTGTCTTCTTCAGGGTCCATGCTTGTTGTCTGCCCCTTGTTATCTGATTGTACCAAGCCTTTATTTGTTGGTGAGTCTTGGCTTGGTGTAGTATGGTTTTATTCTTCCTCCCTTACTTCACTCTGGTCTGCCTTGGGACCTGTCTGGGTAACCTGCACCAGGGGTTGCGTTATTCCGACGTCAACTTCCATCCCTAGTTGGTTGTTTCAGTCAGGTCGACTGGGCAGATATGATGACTTCCTGGGGTGAATTCTGCGACAAAGTCTGCCAAAGCTTGAGTTTTATCGCGGTTCTGGGTTGGAACTTGATGTCATATTGTCCCAACTCTATTGCCCACTTCAAGATTCGCCCAAAGAAGTTTGCCCTCTCAAAAAGAGCCTTTAATGGGAAGGCTGTGAGGATGACTACGGTGTGGGCGTGAAAGTAGTGCGTCAGCTTCCTTGAGGCCATCATCAAGGCTAAGGCCAGTTTTTCCAGTGGCAAGTACCTTGTTTCGGCGCTCAGTAATGTCTTGCTGACATAAAAGATAGGCAGATGTTGGATTCCTTCCGCACGGACCAACACTGCGCTAATTGCGTGCTGTGAGACCGCCAAGTACAGGAAGAGTTCTTCTCCAGGTATTGGGGTGACGAGCAGTGGTGGGGAAGATATGTATTCTTTTAGGCTTTCCAGAGCACGGTCGCATTCTTCGTCCCATTCAAACTTGGCTTTTAGTGCTTGAAAAAATGGTCGTAATCTGTCTGACGACCGGCTAATGAATCGGTTGAGTGCAGCTGCCATACCGGTGAGATGCTGCACTTCTTTTACTGAGTCAGGCCTCTCCAGATCCTGAATAGCTTTGATCTGGGAGGGGTCTACCTCTATACCCCGGTTGGTCACCAGGAAGCCCAGGAATTTGCCAGATCCTACACCGAATGCGCACTTAGATGCATTAAGGCGCAACTTGTGCGTCTTCAGAATCTGGAACATCTCACCTAGGTCCTTTAAATGGTCGTTCTCATCCTTGCTCTTGACCACCATGTCGTCGATGTAGACCTCCATTGTTCTGCCTAACAATGGCTCAAACATTTTGGTGACCATTCTCTGGAATGTTGCCCCTGCGTTCTTTAGGCCAAAGGGCATGACCTTGTAGCAATACAGTCCTCTTGGAGTTGTAAAGGACGTGACCTCCTGGTCTGGTTCGTACATGGCGATCTGATGGTAGCCTCTGTATGCATCAAGAAAGCTAAGTCGGTTGTGGCCTGCCGTTAGGTCTACCAATTGATCTATCCGTGGTAGGGGGAAGTTGTCCTTTGGCATGCTTTGTTGACTGTCTTATAGTCGACGCAGACACGCCATTTGCCATTCTTTCTTTGTCCGCCCACGACTGTGTTGGAGATTCTATCTGGGGTAATGCACCTCTCTAATAGCTCCTGCCTCCAGCAGGTTTCCCACTTCTTCAGCCACTATCTTGGCGTGGTGGAGTGCCGATCTGCGAGTGCGCTGAATGATTGGTCTGGCGGATGGGTGGACATTGAGTTGGTGACAGATGAAGTTTGGATCAATGCCTGGCATGTCATAGGGTGTCCAGGCAAACACTTCGATGTTAGAGGTTAAGAATTCCAAGACCTCTAATCTCTCAGTGCTGGACAGCGACGAACCGAGCAAAAAGAACTTATCCGGGTTCTTTTCATCTATTCTCACCTCTACCAAGTCTTCCACTGCTTTTTGATCAGCTGCTTTGCCGACATCTGCGAACAGTTCATTGCTCTCAGGTTCTTCCACCGAATGCACATATCCTTTAGCAGCGCGACTGCCATTAACCGTAACAAAGCATTGCTTGGACATGATTTGGTCTCCAAAGACCTCTTCAATTACCCCGGCATCGTTAGGGAATCATATTACTTGATGGTAGGATGATGCTACTGATTGCATGGCATGCAGCCATGTTCTTCCCAAAATTATGTTGTAAGTGGAAGGGACTTTCAACACCCAGAACTCCACTTGTTTTGTCATGCTTCCTGCTCTGACTGGTAGGATTATTTTGCCGACTGGCTATTCTGGCATTGAGTTGAATCCAATCAGGAGAGATACGGCAGGTGCCAAGTCTTTGTCTTGTAGCTTCAATTGTTTGAATGTTTCGTAATACATTATCTCACATGAACTACCTTGGTCAATCAAAATCCGCTTGATGTCAAAATCCTTGACTCGGCGAGTGACAACCAGGGCATCATTGTGAGGACAATATATCCTTGCCAAGTCTCTATCCGAAAAAGACATGATGTTTGTGGCCTCTGTCTTCTCCTTTTTGATGGTAGGTTGTGCACTTAGTACCTCCCTTAAGTGCTCAGCCTTCTTAATTGATCCTTTGAGTTCGCATACACGCTCAGGTACGAAGATTCCATGTATCACATTGATTACGCCTTGAGGTGGGGCGTCAATTGGCATCCTGTTGGGGTTATTGTGGTCCTGGGGGGCTGGTTGCGTTCCTCCTTCAATGTATTTATCCAGGTGACCTGCTGCCACCAACTCCTCCAGGTGTTGTCTCAATGGCGTGCAATTTTCAGTGCGGTGCCCCTTTTCTTTATGGAAGGTGCACCGTGACCTTTCGTCGTAGTCCTTCTGAGCCTCTCCTAGCTTAGCAGGCCATCTGACGAAAGGTTCATCGCGTATCTCGCTTAGAATCCAATAGATTGGCTTTTTGAATACCGTGGTAATGGCAGTGCGGACTCTCAACCATCTTTTATCCTGGTCTTCTCCGTTGTCCCGTCTGCCTCGTTCGTTTTTGCTCGGACGGTCTACCGCGTTGACCTTTGCTGAGGCCTTTTTCTCCGGTATTGCGGTCGTGCCAGATTTTGTTTTGGCACGGGCGCTATCCTCTTCCACCCTGATGTGCTGATGCACTATTTCCATCAAGGCCTCCATGGTGAGAGGTGGTGTCATGGTGATTGAATCCCTTAGTCTGTTCCCGACTGGGAGGCCTCTTTTGTACTGTGCAATGGCTAGATTGGTGGGGCAGTCCCTAATCTGGTTGAAGGTCTCCCAGTAGCGATTATTGTAGGATCTAAGTGTCTCCTTGTCGCCCATGTCAATGGAGAGAAGCTGGTCGATCTCCACTGGCGTTTTGGTGTTCGTTCTGAACCTTGTTACGAACGCCTCTGCTAATTGCGCCCAAGAGGCTATGCTGCCTTCTGGAAGTTTTTCGAACCAAGTCAAGCCTAGGTCACCAAGTCTGGATGGGAAGATGATGCACATCAAAGCCTCGTTGCGTCGATATACCACCATAACCTGGCGGAAGTGGCTTAGGTGCATGTAGGGGTCTGTCTTCCCCTCGTACGTAGTGAATTTGGGCTGAAGGAAGCCAGTAGGTAGGGGCGCGTTCTCAATTGCAGGAACAAACGGCGAGGTCTGCAGCCTCGCTAACGCTTTGTCCGTCGGTTCGTAGGCTGGGCGCGGTATTGGCAGTCCAACCTCGACGCTTCCATGCGTCCGAGGATTCAACCGCTGAAGGGCGGACACTCTGTGTGGATCGCGTGCCCTGGCATCCTCTTTCCATCGTGCCCTCTCCTCTAGCACGGTTCGTAGGTCGGATGATCTGGGCAACTCCGTTTGCCTGGATCTTGTCTGGTGCGTGTGCGAGGGCTGATAGGTGCTTCCCTCAGTGTATGACCTCTCAGTCCTCGTTCTCTCAGACCTGGAGTAACGAGTCCTTAAGGTTCTGGATTGAGTATCGCCTGTCCTGAGGCTTTTACTCTCTGCTTGAGATGGTGTGGTACGTCTACTACGATCTTCCGAGTGGCGAGGGGGCGTCTTGCTTTTGCGCCCCTTTCCTGTAGCCACTCATTTTCCCTTCATCTGGCGCTTCATGGACTCCATGTCCGCCGCCATCCGTCGTATTAATTCGTCATGCTCCTTCACACGGTCCTCCAGAGTTTGAGGATCAATCCTCCACCTTTGTCTCTCAGGACTTTGTGAACGAGAGTGACGGGGGCTGTTAGTCCGCCGTCTCCCTCTTGCATCCCTCCTGGGATTCTGTCGCTGTGGCTCCAAGTCCGCCATAGGAGGGATAGAAGGTAGACCTTCGCGCCTTGCACCTCCCTCTGGTGTTTGTCCGTCAATGGTGGATTGTGGCAAATCTTCGTTATGCGCCATTGATTTTAAAGAGGAAAAGCTTGATCAAGAGGTTTTGTTCTTGTCTGAATTCCCACAGACGGCGCTAATTGTACGGGAAAGAAATAAACCTTCTCGTATAATCCTGTTGATCAAGTCTGCGCTCCTCCGTACGTCGTCGCTTTATTCCCTGAAAACACAAACGTGAGCTAGCTGGCGGGTGTGTGCCGGAAACCTCTCTGATGCCTAAGTCAGCAAAATAGACAAGTAGCTAAAAGCTTTGTGTATTCGGAAATCAAAGTTGCGTTACCTCTCCATAGGTGATGTTGTGAGCTTTTATAGGTTCCATGTGGCACAATCATAGTAGGACTCTTACTCCTTTATGAAGCGTCCTCCTAGGATTCACACTCCTAAAAGATAATGCTTATCTTTCAACACCCCCCTCACTGCTTAAACTAAGTGAGATGGTTTTTTCATGGCCGAACTCCAATACGACCGAAGTAAGCATGGCTATGCTAGGCTGCAGATTAGACCGAACTACACTAAGTTTGGTTCTTCCTTTCACTGCTCTTACTTCTGTTCTCAAAATAATTAGCTAGGCTTGACCGAGCTAGCTGTGTTACGCCACGACCGGACTAACTCTGAGTGTGGCAACCTGGCGACCGAGTTATCCGCAGTACTCTTCTGGACCGAGATAGCAATAGGTTCTCTGGGACCGGTCTAACCTTAAGGCTTTGGGACCGGACTAGATTCAAGCCTCCCCTGGACAGGAGTAACTTTAAGGCCCTTTTGGGCCGGACTAACTCTAAGGCCTTCTAGGACCGATCTACCTCCAAGGCCTTTTTTACTCAGCCCTTTGTATTGTGGCCCATAACGGCCCATTACCCAGCTTAGCCCAATTTTCATATAAATTGCCCTCTCAACAGGTTGTGAATAAATTATAATTTTGCGATGAAACATAAGATCATGATTTTGGCGGCCAAATTGTTAGTAGCTAAGAAAAAATTCAGAAAATAGTTTTGGCTACTAAAAGTTTAGTAACCAAAAAAAAAAAAAAAAAATCAAACATTTGGCGATTAAAATATTTTGTAGCAAAAAACAATCAAACATATGGTGACTAAAATATGTCGTAGCTAAAAAGATAAGTTGAAGAAATAAAAAAACTTTTGGCGACTAAAACTTTAGTAGCAAAAAAATGTGAGACTTTAGGTGACCATATGTTTAGTAGCCAAAACAGAAAATGTTTGCCGACTAAAATCTTAGTAGCTAAAAATGTAAGGCTTTAGGCGACTAAACCTTTAGTAGGCAAAATTTTTTTTGACTTTAGGCGACTAAAATCTTAGTAGCCAAAACATTGTTATTTACTTATGGCTACTAATATATTTAGTAGCTAAAACTCTTTTCCGCGACTAAATGCTTAGTCGTTAAAAATAATTAAACTTTTAGTGACAAAAAAAATTAGTCGCCGAAAATATGATATTTAATTTTATTTCAAACCTTTTGGCGACTAAAAACTTAGTCGGCAATGTAGTACATTTGGCGACAAAAATAATTGTAGTCGCTAATGATCTTTCCCAACAATTCTTCTACGACTAATTCTGCGACCAAATATTTTTGTCACTAAAAGCCTTCAGTGCCTAAATATTGACTTTTGGCGACTAAAAATTTAGTCGCCAAAAGTGAAAATTCTTGTAGTGTCAAACAAAATAATAATAATTTATTTCAAATCTTGATCCAAAATTTTAGATAATTCAAATACCTGATCTTATTTGAAATCATATTTCACAAATTAATATACAAAAAAATCATATCAAGAAAAATAAAATAGAAAATTAGTGAAAAGTCATTTTTTTGAAGAATTTGTTTAGTCATAGATCATATGAAAATATTTGTGATTCGATAAGCCTTATATGTTTAAAATAAATGTTTTTTCATGATAATTTCACTCTTTTTGGTCAACATGCTCATATGGCAATCTTTTTTCTTTTTTCTTTTTTATTTTATATAAAATTTTGATTTTTGAAAACCCTCGATAAGATATATCAAACAAAATCGCAATTGAATATAAAATTATGCAAAATAAAAAATAAAAATTTCACCCTTTTTTTTTAGGATCTGAAAGTATGATTTTTTTTATTTTTTTTTATTTTTTACTTCCAGAATTTACATTTTTTAGAGATGTTTTGTGTAGTAATTGTGAAAATTATAAATGTGAATATTCATACTTTCATTTCAATTAGTAAAATATTATAAATTTTTTTAAAATATAAAAGTTAGTGTGAATATTCATACTTTATAAAAAAAATTCACAGCTCTTAAAAATTCATATTATTCTAATTTATTGAAAGTATGATTATTTAGATTTCAAAAATGTTAGAAATCTTAAAAGTTTATCAAATGTCTCACGCTCACATGAGATCTACATGGTATGGATCTCACACCATGTGAAATTTAATAAAAATTTTAATAAAACTTTTAAAATCTCTGTCATTACTCTGTACATTTTTCAAAAATTCACAATATTATATTCACTAAAAGTGTGAATATCCACTCACGTTCTCGAACTTCAAGGGTCAGTTTGGGTTGGTAATATAATGAAGCAGGGAGGAAAGCATGGAAAGTACAGGAGAATTTCAACCTCCACAACATGGTAATTAAAGTTCAGAATATATTCATTGAACTTACTCTACTCCAACTATTGATCCCATCAAAATCAAAGATAATTTGAAAGGAATATACAAATTCTAATGCTTGGATTTTGAAGGACAAGATTTGATATATCAAACAACAATACAACATGAAAAATGGAGTTTTTTTTATTATTTTTTTATTTTTAAATTCTAAAAAAATAATTTAGAAAATTGACCCACTTTTCAAACTATTTGGGAAACTAACCTGTTTTTGAAATCGCATTTTGAAAATAGATTTTGAAATTGAAATTGCATTTTTAACATGCAATTTCACTTTGAAATCGCATGTTGAAATATGCGATTTCAATTGAAATCGTATGTTGAACATGCCATTTCACCATGTCATCATAAATTGCATTTTCAACCTACGATTTCAAGATGAAATTACATGTTGAAAATACAATTTCAATTTCAAAATCACATTTTGAAAATGCGATTTCAAAGAACGTGTTAATTTCCCAAATAGTTTGAAAAGTGGGTCAATTCTCTAAATTATTTTTTTTTCAGAATATTTAAAAAAAAAAAACTCTAAAAAATGCTCTGGTACACATCTTTTAAGGGGTGTGTACCATATACAATCTTGTTATACGATTTTATGATATATATTATATATTTTTACGGTAATATTATGTATATTTTTTTGGGTAGAATGATGAAAATTTATGACTTAGAAATGAAGCATTTTGTGGTAATGTTACACTTTTTTGTGGTAATATTACACATTTTTTTGGTTAAAAAATATTTAGATAAAAAAATGTGTAACATAATCATAAAAATACATAACATTATCACAAAATTTGTAACTTCTTTTATAAATCACAAATTGTTGTAATTCTAATGAAAAAATTAGATAATATTACTGTTGGAAAAAAATATGATTTTATGGTGACTTCAATGTGAAATTAAAGTAGGTCCCAACCATTGATTGAGATGGGATTAAGTGGGTTTAGATTCTTTGTAAAGAATGACCAAAAACCATTAAGAATTGAATGAGAAATTGTCTTATAAAGATGACCTCATGAATGAGATATTGGAAATTGTGTATAACTACAAATCTCACATTGATTGTAAAGGAAATTTTTGATGGGTATTTAAACCTCAAGATTTTGATAAGGGTATGAGCCATTTGGGGCATCCAAATTTTTCGAAGAAAGAGAGTTATGGAAGCTTTAAAGATGGGTTTGGGCCAAGACTATGGTCCAAGTTGGTTATAGCAAAATTGCCACTCGCGCTCGCGCCGCCCGGACCGGGCCGGGGCTTGGGCTTGGGCGAATTGGTAGTCCATCAACCTAATCTTTTTGGGCTATGTCTGTTGCAGATGTGTATAGTAAGTGTAACTCACACTTTGAATTTCCATTAGTTTTGCAGGAGTAATGACCTACATTTGTTGCCAGCTTTGATGGCTGGAGGTTCCTCCTCTCTCCCCATGGTGTATAAAAGGAGACCAATCTCCCTTGGTTAAGGTGCAGAATTTTTGCTTACAAAAATATATCATAGTCAGTTTGCTCCTATAATTTTCTTCCTGTATGAGAGAGTGCTGCTATTGTTGGTTCGCCAAAGCTAACAGAAGGTGCTTCTGCGTTAGTCACTCTAAACAGTCGTATCCTGAGAGACAAAAATCGACGTACCTTCAGCACCCACGGTGATGCGACTAATCTGTTTTAAGAAGACTTTGGTATCACATAAGTTTCGGTTTGCATATTCTACGAGTTTATTGTATTCTATATTTCTGTTTAATTTGATTGTAATTTTCAACATGTGCTCTTGTTATATAATTTAATTTAGTTGATCATGAATCTATTTGTTTAATTTCACGACTTATATAACAAGCTTAAAACTAGTTATTTTTCATAGTTATGTAGTATAATTAAATTATTTGTCCCTTTCCTGCTGTAGATAAAAATAAAAATAGAAAATATCACCGCAGGAATTTGTTTGGCCACTGTTGTACCTAAATAGAACTCTGGGTCATACATTCTAATTGCCCAAATTATAAAAAAAATTTAAGGTTTTAGAGATTGCAATTTAGGAACAAAATTATTTTTTAGGGACTAAATAATTTGATTATGAAAAGTGCCGTTATTATATTTTTAGTAACAAAAATTAGACATTAGTAATGAATTATTATCCTTTTGGAACCAAATTTTTTGTCTAAAAAAATAAGCTATTTTGAGACTAAATTATTTTATCCTTAAAAGTCTATTTATTAGTGACATTTTCAAAATTTTGTCACTAAAAGTCTTATTTTTGACTTTTTCGGACGACCTTTTAACAACTATCCTCATGACGATAGAAATTCGTTCCTAAATGTCTTTTGCAACAAAATTTTCAATTTTAGAGACCAAAAAATTTGGTTTCTAAAATTCTTATATATTGTAGTGTTAGTTCTTAGAGTTCTGTGTGTAAGAGCATGATTAGGATATTACATTCATGTATATATATACAAGTTACGAAGGCCCGTGTAAGGCACGAGCTATCATTATAATATATTTAAGTTTTGTATTTTAATAATTTTTAAAAATAAAAATATTAGAAAAAATTAATAACAATTAGAAATAAATATAAATCATTAAGACTAAGAATTATATAAATCAGAAATAAATCATTAGGAAAAAAATAATAACAATAGAATAAGTCATTAGATTTAAGATAGAATTATATAAATTGTATTATATATAATAACAATTAGAAAAAATGTAATAAGTCCCATCGTTTAAACATAGTTATATGCTTTTCTTCAGTAAGATTAAGTGTGAAGACATAAAGATAAAAAAAAAAATAAAGTATATATTTTAGTATAAAAGAGATAAGATAATTCCCCATCTAAAAAAAACTGAACTAATAAAAAAACAGAAGAGAATACATATATATACAAATAACTCTTTTTATTAATAAATAAATCATACTTGCATAACAAATGATCAATTTTATTAATAAATAAATCCTTAAGTCAATTAATAATTTTTAATGATATGAAAAATATCTTTTAGTTAACCATTTTGTTAATAAATAAAGCATTAAGTCAATTAACAGTTTTTAATGATATGAGAAATATTTTTCAATGAACAATTTTGATAATTTATTATTGCTTAGGATAGTAGTTATTTATTTATTTTCTTCTGATTATTGGGTTAAATTAAAATTTATAACAAATGATAGTTGTAATTTGTATTATTATAGGACTAAATTCATATTCTAAATAAACATTATGGGTGTATTTATAATTTGTTAAAAAATAAAAGATTTATGTTTTACAATTGACCAAAATGTTTGCATAGTTATGAGAAAACCTTCATTCAAATTGTTATACTATTAGTAAATTATACAAAACAACAGGGCAAAATAGGAAATTTCCAAACAAGCTAAGGGTAAAATAGACAACCCAAAACAAACCTTCCCAACCAAAGCAACCAAGATGTCTTACATAATTTCCAAAATGCTACCACTCAAATTGTTTCAACAACCACCTAAAGGATAAAATAGTAATTTCAAAATAAGCTAAGGGCAAAATAAGAAAAAAAATGACAAGTCATAGAAAAAAAGAGCTTTATACATATATATATATATATGCATGCTATTGCTTTCCATCTGAATATTGCATATGATATGTTCTGGCTTATTAATTTTGTATGCTACCCTGTTATGCATAAAGAAAAATTAATTTATTGTTGCAATTTAATTTATTTAATAGTTAATTGATTGGTTCTAGACTACATGTACCATATAGAAAGCCACTGTTACATGTTTGATTTCCTGATTAGAAAGTCATGTTTGGCTTATTAAATTCATAATTGTAATAGAATGATTTAATTTAATCATAATGCTTTTCTCTCTTACCTAATTTGTATGCTTATTTGATTCATGTATAATTTTATTTTATGAGCATGATTTTATAATTTCCTACCATATTTTGCATGTCTTTTTATTTTATAATTTTATACAATAATTTGCATGTTCATAAGTGTTTAAATTTTTATTTGACATGCTAATAAGTTTCTAGTATATATAATCAACATGTTCCATATGTTTACATACTAGATTAATTCACATGGTTTTTATTTTCTAGATTTTAGTCAATTTACATACTTCTTATTCTAGAATTGTTTGCATGAGTCTATTTCAAGAAGTTTAGTTAAATAGAATTATTTACATGTTAATTACTATAGAGTTATTTGCATGTTAATTGCTAGAAAAATTTACAGGTTTTGTAACTTGTCTATTAATGTACATGTTTATTGTGTAAATTAAATTGTAAATTTAATTTTGGAGTTTTAGTTTAATTTGTGTAACTTATATAGCATTTTAATTTTTACTTAATGTTGCTATTCATTATATATTGTTAGACGGGTTAAATACTAGTTCTTTCAATTAGTTGCTTTGTATTATATTGTGGTTTTCTACTAACTTTCGTTGTAGGAGTACCTATGCGAAAGGTATAACGCCCCAAATTTTCTAGCCCAAATGATAATACAACAATCATGACTCTTCAAGGAAAACCGAATATAAATTTCCAAACTTACATTACACGATATAATAGTTCTTCATGCAATAATACATTAATCCAACAATAAGTAAATAAACAAATAAATACCCCCAAGGGTTTACAAATTTCCAAGACTTGAGTCTGGTTACACAAAATAGTTATTTAAACCCATACACATACAACCCTTGGCTTACACACAGAGTCACAGCAAAATGAGAGTCTCGTACTCTCAGCACACATTTCCTCGCCTTTAGTTAGGCGGCATCACCACATCTTTTCCTGCACAAAAATCCCGTAGGGTGAGCATAAATCCCAGTAGGAAATCCTTAACAAAGTATATACATTTTATACAAGTCTTAAGAGATGAAATGCACATGCCATGCTATGCCCTTTTGAAAGAAAATCACATCTTCATCTTTGAAAAACCATCATGCTCAATGATGTTATGCAATTTCAATTCTTCAAAACTTAACAATTCATTTCAAGAGCGGTAAATACGACTCTGGTAATCCTTAGGTCAGTGTCTGTAAGTAGACTATACAAGTACTACCAAATTTTCATTTTTATCGGTATTAATCGGAAGGCTCGACACCTATCCACGCGGGTTTTCGGTCTTTCACCTCAGACTCTTAGGCCAACTTATTCTACACCACCTATCAAGACTTACCAACGTATTTACCCCAAAAACATTCCATGAAAACTTGTTTCTCAACATTCTTTTCTCAATGCAAGTTTTCAAATCAACTTTCAAAGTTTAATGTAATCAAATGAATTGATATGCCAATAACACAAGATGAATATAAATACTTTTATTTCAATTCATCATCCAAGGAATAATACAATTCCCTTTTCTCAAGTATTCTCAACAATTAGTCATTTCAAGACTATTTCAACGTATTGAACAATAATTTCCAAAATGAACAATAATTCTCATATTCCCTGAAATTCATCATTTATATAAATATAAATTAGAAATTTTCCAAACATCCATTTATTTTGATACACAAAATAAATATAACAATATCATTCATGGATTTTCAGTCTCTTAAAAAAAATCCCCAAATTCTAAGTTTTCTCACTGAAACTATACAACTCGAATCTTTTGAAAGAAAACTTTCCAAAATCATCTTTTCTTCAATCAACGAAGATCAAAACCCATAAGACCATTTTAAAAGAACAAGAGACAAACCCACTTTCAAAATCGCTCAATTTCTTGAATCAACAATTAATTTTCAAAGCTATCGAAAGATGATTTCAAAAATCATATAGATCTTGCAAAAACATATATATAATTCTAAGAAAATCCTACTTCAAGTTTTGAAGAAGAAATGAGATGAAACCCCCAAAATCAACGATGTCGAAACTCGATCTTCACCGCACACAACGAATCCCTCGGGAAGTTAACCAACTTTGATGAAGAAACTATGGCAGAACTCTAATGGATCTTAAGAAATCAATGTTTTGATCCAATTTGGCGTAGGGAATTGTAGAGAGAAGGGAGAGGAAAGGGTTTTTAGAAAGAGAGAGAGACCTAACAAGAGTGAGATACACTCAGCCTAAAGAGAAGAAAGACTAAAATTTCGGACTCACCTACCACTGCACGTGCGGCGCTTCTCTCGCACTTGCACTCCTACACCTGCATTTATTGCAGTAGCGAAACAAGCCCTCCCATGTTTTTCGCATGTGCAGCTCAAGCAACTTCGAATGTATTTTGCATTTTTTCTTCAGGGGTGCTGCCCCTCGACCCCGCCAAGGCGTTGCCCTTGGACCCGCCAAGGGAAGCTACCCCTGGACCCCCGCGAGCTAACCAGGCAGCTCGATCCCCGATCTGCCCAGTCGAAGTGGCAAAACATGAAAGAAAGGTCGAAACCAGGATCGCTACAAAAGGGAATGAATATATATATATATATAAATCCAAATGGAAAATTTAGAATTGCAATAAAAAATTTGGACTACTAACCTTTTTGCTTGAACACGAAATACCTAAGCGTGGAAAGGAATTTTTGGACTATTTACAATCCTCAATTGGATTGGTTTACTCGTCTTATTTTGAAGCAATTTTTTCTTGAGATTTTCTTATGGTTTTTTACCATTATGTAAATGCAAGTTTTATTTGCTTGTAATTGTTGTAGGTAGCAATTTTTTACATTGCTTGTAATTTGGTTAGCAATTTTTAAATTGGTTGAAAATGTTGGACCTTGGTTTGTTTTAACCTAGTTTATCCCTTGGAAAAATTTAATTCTAAAAATTGTTTCCCATGGACTAGTGTAGACACCCCATTTTGACCGTCCTCAAGACTTGGATGTCATCGTTTGAACACTCGATGATCATCCATGCTCATGTTCGTTTTGAGTTCCCAGAGGTCTCAGTCGTGCGCCTTGCCTTAGGATCTCTTAACTTGTCTATTTTGTGCTTGGTTGTGGACCAAGGACTTGTGGTTTTGCTTCTGAGGGAAGAGGGTGGCTTGTTGGCCATCCCCTCAACCCATCGACTAAGGCATTGTGCCATCGGCTATGTTTTCTTGCCATCGGCCATAAGTGTTGGCCGATCGGCACTCTTTTTGGTCAATCGACACTCTTTTTGGTCGATCGACCATATTTTTGAGCGGAGACCTTTCCATCTGCTTTTTGCAGATATTTTCTGCCAGCTGTCACAACTGGTGGGCACAATTCTCATCCTCCATACACGTGTATGGAGGGATTGCATTCAAGACTCAAGCTTGTTCAACAAGCTTGAGAATTGAAATTCTATAAGAAGGGAGGCCCTCCTCCCTTTCCAGGGGTTCTGAAAATTGGAGATACAAGTTCTATATCTCTCTCTCTCTCTATATATATTTTACCTCTCTCTCTTGATTTACCTTTGTTTGTGCCCAAAAGTGTAAATCCTTCACACTATTGCACACAAACACCTACTAGAACACCATCCTCTGGTTGCTGAGGTCCTTAGGAGTTGGTTTTAGAGTTCTTGGAGTGGTTTAAGCTCAGAAAAGCTGCTGGAGTTGTGTTCTTGAAGGTGTTCTTCAAGGGTGAGTCAACTACCTTTTAATCCCCCATTTTGGCTTAAGCTTTTAGACCTATTTGCATGCTAATTTAAGCTTAACTTTCTACTATAAATTTTTTTGATTTTTCATGCTTGTGATGTTTGTTTAAGGTCACTTTTGTGTTGGGGGTTGTCCACCCCCTCTTAGGCCTTGTTTTGTGCCTTCCCTTTTGAGCTTTGGAACCATCTTGTTTTGACCTTCTCACCACTAAAATCCAGAGGATTTTCAGTGATGGAGAAGTGGTTTTGGAGTCTTGAATAGGAGAGGGACACCCCCCTCTCCTTGTGTCTTGTATGCTAGTATAAATGGCTCATAATAGTAGCATGTTTGCTTAGCATGTTTTGGCCCCATTTCAGCAAGTATTTGGTGTTATTTTGCCATGTTATACCTCTGTCTAAAGTTGGTTTGATGACCTCTTGCATGCACCATGCACTCATAGTGTAATCCTCTCTATTGCCTTAACATGCATCTTGCATTTGGATCATCATTCTTGCATGTTTTGGCTCAACTCAAAGAAGCTTTTAGTCATATTTTACCATGCTTGAGCTCTGTTTCATGTTGTTTTAGTCATGCATGCATTGTTTTGTATAGCCATGGTTCAATCTAGCTTGTTAGCTTTGAGTGTCCAAGTCATTAGTATGCATTGCTTAGACCATTTTCATGATTTGGCATCATTTCATATGTGATTTCAGTCCATGTAGTGTAGCCATACACTTGCATTTGTCATCTTTCCATGCATTGAGAGGTTGGTGTTTTATGCCTCAAGAATGAATCATTGTGCATGCTATCATACTTAGGTTTTTAGGATGCCATCTCAGTGGGTTTTTAGGCTTATCTTGACATGCCATAACTCTATTTTTCATTGGTTAAGTCATGCCATGTTTGGTTTTAATAGGTGTAGTGTAACACCCCTTGTTAGCTTTGCATGCCTCATGCCTTTTGGACTTTTGTTCTAGTTTGTTTTGGCTTTGGTCTATGCATGTTTTAGACTCACTTTGGTATGCTTTAGGATTGTTTTGGTTCGCTTAGGCCATTTGCTTCATGCTTTGTATGGCCATGGTGTGAACCCCTTTGCTAGTTTCAAGCTTTGAGCTTTCTTGCATGCTATGCTTGACTTGTGTGCATGATTTGGCATCATTCTTCACATGATTTCAGAGCTTATTTCATTGCCACATTCTCATGTTTGTCACACCTTGCTCATGTTTGAGGATTGTGCATTGTTGCCTAGTGATAGGCCAATTGGAATGCATGCTTGTTTTGCATTTCATTCCATCATTTCATCACATTTGGCCACTGATTTGGGCATGGCTGAGGTCTGCCCATTTTGGTTTAAGTCCATCCTTGCATGTTGTTGCATGCTTGACATGTTGCATGTCGTTGCATGCTTGCTAGTTTGCATGTTGTTGCATGCTTGTCCATCTTTGCATGCCATGCATGTTTGTATGTTTAGGTTGCATTTTGCATGCTTGCTAGTTTGCATTTTGTCACATGCTTGTTTAGGTTGCATTGCATTTGGCATGCTTGTTACCTTAGCCTTGTGTGCATGTTTGAGTCATATTGCATTTGGCATGCTTATGTTGCTTTGCATAGCTTTTCCATGTTGCATGCATTGCATTGTGTTTGGTTTGGGGTGTCAAACCAAACACGAGGACCGAGGGACATTTCGTACTTGAAGTGACGAAACGTGCCTCAATCCTCGGTCACCGACACTCTTGATCCAACATGATAGAGTGTGAGGCATTCATGTGTTTTCGTGCATTCATTCCATATTGATTTGTGCAATTCGGCTTCTTTAGCCATCATGCATCGAAATGCGTGATTGATGGCTCGAGAGTCGAACACTACACTCTTTTGAGTCCCAAACATGATAAGGGGTGTAGTTGCACAACATTTTCTTGCAAATGTATTGCCATGCCCTTATTTGTCCTCTGCTGCAGCAAAAGGAGCAGTCTGCAGGAAGAGATGGCCGATCGGCTATCTGCAGTGCCGATCGGCTAACAATTTTTGGCCGATGGACTAAAAAGTGGTCGATGACCATTTTCCCTTGGCCGATGGCCACATATTTTGGCCGATGGCCTCTCAGAATGTTCATGGGGTGGTTCAGAGGCATCACAGAAGCTGGCATAGTTTTCAGAGGAGCATAAGTGTGCAAACAGAGGCAACATGGGGCATGGCAACAGATTTCTGAGCGAAGCCGATCGAGCATGCATTTGTCCCTCCTCTTGAGGCCGCTTTAACTGTTTTGTAACGTAATTAATTTGCTTAATTAGTTAAGAGTTTTGTAATAATTAATTAGCTAGGGTAGTTGATTAATTTAGTTGGTTTGTATTATTTATTCGGACCCTCCGTCGAGAGGGCACAATTTTGTAATAAGTGTGCGTGAGTGTGTGAATGTCTTCCAACCCCACGTCTTTCTCCCTTTTACTTAACCGCTTACGATGGTTAGTTTTAGGACATGTTTCAATTAGCATTCCTATGCTCGCATGTTTGCATTCATTCATCTGTCTTGCATGCATCGGGCTCGGCGCATCATACTAACTGTATTGTATTTCAATTCCTACTTGAATACATGATTATCAAGTTGCATCTCATATGTCATTTTAGAATAGCCAAGCCTATTGTAGTTGCATTTTTGCATGTGCTACATTAGCCATCTTAACATAAACTAGGATCATGCATGATTTCTAACTAGTTGTTTTGGCTCGGAGTACTAGGTAAGTGTTTATGCTTTAGCATCTTGCATGAGTGGGAGTGTTTCCATGATAGCATGCTTGCCATGAGTCTAACTGCTTAAGTGTTTAACTGCCTGAATGCCTGTGGGTGAAGGTTAGATTACTTGAATTGGAACAATTCGTCGAAATGCGAGTTTTAAGCCCACTTGAGAGTGACAAATCATGTTTTCTAAGCCCACTCGAGGGTGGCAAATCCACAACTTAGCCTACTCGCGAGTAGCACCTTCAAACCATTTTCAAACAAACAAACATGAGATGTTTTGTTCCAACTTAGGCGATCTAGTCTATACTTGTATGCTGTGCGCATCACATAGTAATTCTAGCTAATAAACCAGAATAATAACACATGTGTTTTCAAAAACAAAATATCATGTTAGTAAAGGCCGATCTTTGATCGGGCGAGCGGGGGTGGTCATTGCGTGACCTTCCTCTCTCGTACCCAAGTTCCCGAGTCGAGGCAACTTTGGTGATGACAGACACGTGGCCTTAGGCACGAGTCAGGATTTCCTAAATTCCCCCAAAATAAAATATTTAGATGGCGACTCTGTATCTGGCAAAGCAGTCCATGTTTGGCACTTCTTTATTAAAAATCAGTTTTCCAAAACAATTTACCAGATTTGGACTCTTTGGTGATTTATCGGTCTTGCATTGCACTTTGCGAGATTAGATTCAGAACCGTGACACTAAGTCCGAACTGTAGTAGCTAATGAACAAAACGGATTTTCCTATTATCTCACGCGTGGAGCTGGGATGTTCGGGCACATCTACAACTAAGAGTCAACATGCTCTTGAAAGTTTTGCCAAAAGGTTAACTAGGCTTTAAGTGGGACTGATATGACCCCTCCAATCTTCTTGGAACATTCTTGACCATGTTCGATTCTAGGTTAAGTGGTGAGACTAATTTTGATTTAAATTTCCAACTGTGGGATTTTCTGGTGTTAAGTTTAATTTCTAGAAACACAGAAAGTGAAAGTCTGTTGTAATTTTCAAAAATGGCAACTGTCACCAATGCTGCTGCTACTGCTAATGTTGGTGGGGATCTGAACCCCTAGGCAACTGGCTTGCAAATCCCTACGGCTGTGACCTCTGTGGTCAACCCTGTTGCTGCTCCTGTTGTTCCAAGAGGCTCGGTCAACCATCACGACCGCCCGAAGAAGTTCACGGGAGTGAATTTCAAGAAATGGCATTAGAAGATGCTGTTTTACCTGGCTACTCTTAACCTTGCGAAGGTTTTGAGTGAGGATCCACCAGTTGTGGAGGAAAATAAGCCAAACAAATAGAAGCTCATGGCTCTAGATGCTTGGAAGTAGTCAGACTTCCTTTGCTGGAACTACGTTTTGAATGGCTTGGCAGATTCACTTTTCAACGTGTTTTATGTCAATAAGTCGGCAAAGGAGCTGTGGGGTGCTTTGGACACAAAGTACAAGACAGAGGATGCTAGGACAAAGAAATTTATCGTTGGCCAGTTTCTAGACTTCAAGATGGTGGACTAAAAAACCGTCATCAGTCAAGTCCAAGAGTTCCAATTAATTCTGCAGGAAATTTATGCAGAGGAAATGTTCCTGAGTGAATCATTACAAGCCACTGCTTTGATTGAGAAGCTGCCTAACGGGTGGAAAGATTTCAAGAACTACTTGAAGCATAAGAGAAAGGAGATGACAGTCGAAAAGCTCATTGTCAGGCTCCGGATTGAGGAAGACAACAGAAAGAAATGAGGGAATACCTTCACTGTAAAAGCAAATGTGGCCACTACAACAAAAAGAGTCTTTGGAGACGAAAACTAATGACGAAAATAAATTTCGTCACAAAAGACATACCTTTTAGTGAAGAAAATAATATTTCGTCTCCAAATGTACCATTTGTAGAGAGAAAAATAAATTTTCATCACCAATCTGCATACATAATAAAAAAAAAATAGGTGACAAAGTTATTTTTTGTCATTATTTTTATTTTTTTGTCACCAAAGATTTTCTCGCTAATTTTTTTGGGTGGCACCAAAATTTTGAGACTTTTGGTGAGGAAAAAATTAGTCACCAATTATAAAATTATTACTGACGAATATATTTTTGCCACCAATAATTTTTAATATTTTGATATCAATTAGTGAGAAAACACTACTACAAAAATACTTAAAGATCGCACTTAAGAAAATTAAAACATGACACTTTTAATGAAAGTATGATTGAAAAAATCAAATTAATATTTTAATCACACCTAATTTAATTGAGTATAATAATATTTATTTTTTTATTTTACATTTCAATTAAATGTGATTATATATTTTTTTTAATCACACCTTTTAATTAAAGTAGTAATGCTTCAGACCTGCAAACCCCCACAGCATTTGTGAGAAAGAGGGAAAAAAGAAAAAAGAAAAAAAAAACATAATAAGTAGTTACGAATCAATTGAAAGTTATGGGGGTCACCAAAAATGGGTGTGACAACCGCCTCCTTAATTACGTAAATTAATTATATGCTTATTGCTAATTATATGATTATGTGTTATGTGAATTATGTGTCATATGATATATGCTTGCATTGATTGATATTGTAATGTTATTGTGAACAGATATGTAGCGTTATGGATTAAATCTGTCTGAATCGCTAATTTTAACAAGTTAAAATTAAATAATAGAATATGAAATTAGAGCCTAATTCACATTGGGAAAATTAAAATTAGGTTGATTTAAGTCATAAATGTTAAAGATTAATTTAATTTAAATGAGTTTGATTTTTATTAATTTCGTAACCAAATTAATTTAAGCTTAAGTGGTATTAAGCTAGTTCAATGTTGGATAAGTTGGATTAGAAAATATAATATACAAGGGACTAAAGTCAAGAATTAAAAAGAGAGTTGGTGGCCTTGGTGTACTACACGTGTAGAGAAGACAGAGAGAGAGACTTGAAAGTGTGAACTCAATTTAGAGAAGGAAGAGAAGAAGAAGAGAATAGAAAGAAAAGGGTGAGGAACTAGAAATTGAAGATCAAACTTCCTCAAGTTGTTCACTTTAGGTAAGAATTCTTCTTTCTAATCTCATGAAGTTGTAGAATCATGCTCATAACTCATTGACATTCTAGATTAACCAAGAAAATATAAGTTGATTGAAGTTTGGTTCATGTGCTTGGAGGTTTTCTTCATGCATGGTTTCACATGTAAAGAATGAGTGAATTAACTCCCCCCTGCACGTGCGGAAAACAGGGCAATAACATTCTGCTTAAATTGCACCTGCGAGACCAGGTGCTGTGGTAGCCACCGCACGTGCGACCCTTTTTGTGCAGACCCGGTTTGTTTTTTGCTCCTCTTTTCCACCTTTCGGCCTCCGTTTGCATGGTTTTAAAGTTTTTTCATGATCATTTACATCTCATGAGTACATTAGATTGAATAAATGAAAAATTAGAACCAACTTAGTAAAGGCGATTAGTTATTGAATAAGTAACAACCGAATAAGATAGAATTGGCTATTGATACGAATGTAATTGAGTTGTTATGCTTGACTTTATTTGTTTAGGTCGGATGCCAACCAATAGTACATGTATCGAGAAGCCCAATGTGAGTAACACTATTGTAAAGATATGTTCAATCGTATTTATTTTCTGATTGATAAATCATATTGTTTTCTGAAATGATACCTTTTATTGATTGAATGATGATCCTATTTCAAACTATATTCTTGGCATCCATAGCATATTGCTATTGTTGTTGATATTGTTGTCGTTATTGTTACAGAGATCTCTGTCAGCTCCAATTCTTGAAACTATATATTGTCTATTGTTTGATGGCCATCAATTGATTGTTCGGTCTTCAAGACCTATTGTATTGTTGCTATTAGATGTACCATGTTTGACCTATATGAATATGATTGATTGAATTGAACGATTGATTGACAAACGATATTGATTGAAAATGTTCTATTGATAATTGATTGTTTCAAAAACTGTAAGGACATCATTCTTAATCTCTTTACACATCTATTATTCATTAGGTTTTAGCTCACAGTTTATTATATATATGTAGGTGGCCAGGCACCAGATCAAAGCTAGAGTGTAGACACCCCATTTTTGACTGTCCTCAAAACTTGGACGTCATCGTTTGAACACCCGATGATTGTGCTCGCTCGTGTTCGCTTTGAATCCCTGAAGGTCTCGGCTGAGCGCCTTGCCTTGGAGCCTCTATTCTTGTCTGTTTTGTGCTTATATGCGGGCCAAGAGCTTGTTACTTCACTTCTGGAGGAGAGGGTGACCTGTCGGCCATCCCCCTAACCTGCCGGCCATAACTTGTGCCGGTCGGCCACCAGTGGTGGCCGGTCGGCTACATTGATGGCCGGTCAACCACTGATGATGGTCGATGACCATTTTTCTCTTTTTTCAGATATTTCTTTGCCAGCTGTGCCAACTGCTGTTCACTGATGCTCATCTCCATACATGTGTATGGACGGATGAATACAAGCCTTTAGCTTGATTTTCTATATAAGGGGAGGTCTCTCCCTCATTTTAGGAGGTTACACAATTTGGAGCAAATTTCTCTCTCTCTCTCTCTCTCTCTCCCCTTGTTTTATGCTTGAAAGTGAGAATTCTCTACACTTTTGCACTAAGACCCTTAACCAAACACCTTCATCTTGGAGCTGAGGTCCTTTGAGGCTTGGTTTGAGCTTCTGAGGGTGGTTTAAGCTCAGAATTGTGGCTGTTTAGTGTTATGGTTCAAAGGTATAAGACTTACCTCATTTAAGCTTTGTTTTAGTTGCTTGCTTTGCCATCTTTTTACACTGTTTTGACTTGGTTTTTCAACCATAAAAAACTCTATTTTTAAGGTTTCAAAATGGTGGTTTAAGTCTTGGTGAGTTAGGGGGTTGTCTCATCTTTTTGCTCTTTGGCTTGTGAAGCCTTTTGTGCCATTTCTTACCACCTTTAAATCAAAATTTTTGGGCCTTTAAACCATAGAAATTCATAGTTATTTCAGTGGTAAAAAGTATGTTTTGAAGTCCAAAAATGTAGGGGTTAGCCTCCCCTCCTTGTGTCTTGCTTCCATGCCTAGTTAGCTTCACATATTAGCTTGATTTTGTAGCTTGTGTTAGCTTAGTTCAAGCATGTTTTAGGCTCTGTTTTGGGTTGGTTGGAGCATTTGTTGCTTGCTTTTTGTACTTGTAGTGCAATTGTGCTTACTAGTCTAGCATGGCTAATGGTTTAGCCTATTTTTGTAGCTTGTGTTAGCTTAACTTCAGCATGTTTTAGCTACTATTTGGGCCTACTTTAACTCTGTTTTGGGCTGGTTAAGTCCTTCGAGGCTTGTGTTGCATGGCTATTGTGATAACCATGTTCCGTATTATGCTAATTGGTCCTTATTATGAATGTGATTTTGCGTTTGATATGATTTTGAGTGCCATCTATGTGAAAATATGTGATTTTGAATTTCTATCTATTCACCGTAGGAATATTTGTTTGATTATCTGCTTTGGAATTTAAACTTAAGACCTTATCGGCCATAAAACCCGAAATTGACTATGCCATTATGATTAGCGTAATTTTTAGAGCCTACGGTGAAATTTAATTAAAAATTGATTCGAATCAAAATAATTAGATTCAGAACGATTAATTAAGTGCCATTAATTGGCTATAATCAAATTTGATTGAGTGGGGCTATATAAAGGGCCTTATTATATTTAATTCCTCTCTTTTATATCATTTTGGGCTGAGATCAACTCTCTAGAAAAAGAGAGAACCGACTTTGAGAGAGAGAGGAGACATCATTGTGCATTTGGCTCAAGATTTGCGAATTTGGAAGGCTAGGTGCAAGATTTGACCACCATTGTGAGAATTAAGGCTCCTAGGTGAGTAATCAACCCTTGACTCATGAATCTTAGTTTGTAATTTGTGAATTCAAAGCTGAAAGATGATAAAGAACATAAAATGAGTTGGTCTTGAAGAATTGGAAGTCATAGAACACATGCATGTAAGATATTGCTATGAATTTCCATGTTTGAGCATAAAGTGTGTAATCCATGTTGAATTTTGATTAAAATCCATGTGTTTGATCATCTCTTCACCAACTAAATTGAGAATATTGTGTATATCCCACATGCAAGTACAAATCATGAAGGTATGAGTCTTGAATGCTTGAATTTAGCATGTTGGTGATGAGTTTGGGACAATTTGAGTCATGCATGTAATTGATTCATGAAATTAAGCTTCATAATGTAATGAATTTGGTGTTGGATCATGTTAGTACATGTGTATGTGAAGTTTGAGCCATAATGTGCAAGAATATGCAAGATATGTTGATTTGAATGTTGAATTTGAGCTCAAGAACAATTTTGGATTTTCCAGAATTTATGATGTCCGCTCGAGTGTGGGAACCGCCACTCGAGCGGGAAATACGGGCTCCCAGAACTTTTTGCAAACATGGTGTCCGCTCGAGCGGGGAGCTGTGTAGGATAACCTTCCGCTCGAGCGTCCGAGTTCGCGCTCGAGCGTGAAAATGACATAACCAGTACTTTTGCAGACCTCATGGGTCCGCTCGAGCGGGGAAGTCCACGCTCGAGCGGGGACCCCTGTTTCTGAAATTCTAAAGATGTATTCTGTGTTTCGTTTTCCGTTCTCTTTCACTTCTAAGCACTCTTAGGCATGCATTGAGCATTGTAAATGAGTTAAAATGATAAGAATGAAGCCTAAAGAGGAATATGTGAATTATGAACGGATTGGATTGTTTGTGACCCATTGTGTTCATGGAATGTGTAAGATCGGGCTCCAGGGCAAATCATCCAGCCGATCACTGTGAGTAATATCTTATTAAAGATATCTGAAGTATGTTATTGTCCAATTGCTTACTTCTATGTAAGTCTTATAAGTCTGTTTATCTGAATGGTGGACAAATGTTTGCTATGCCAAATGAATGGGCCAGAGGCCAGTATGATCTGAATGAAAGTAACATGAATGAAAGATGAGTGGGCCAAAGGCCAGTTTGACATGAATAGATTGGGCCTGAGGTCGTCTGATGTGTTTGGAACCGCAGTTGTTTGACCTACATATGAATATATGTATGTATTAGACAAAAATATGAATTGGGCCTAAGGCCGTCTGATGTATATTGTTCCAAAGTATCTTCTTTATTCGATATTATTCACCGGGCTTTCGCTCATGCTCATTCATGTGCTTGTAGGTGAGCCAAGAGAGGTCCAAACCCAGCCTCAGTGAGTTTGTGTGGAACAACCAAGTTTTGAAGAGTCAGCCCTCACGTCTCACGTGCGAGACTCGTCTTCGCCCTTTGCTATCTTCTTTTATTTTGTCATGTTGCGAGGACTTTGGATACGTTGTATATATATAGTTTTGATTGGCTGACCTAGACTTGAATGATCCTGTATGTACAGAGTTTGTGTTAGTACATATTTCGATGTGAGTTATTAACATGTATACGCATGGTTTGTTATGATGTGCCATATAAGCACAGCTCTATGGACGGAGTTTTAAATTTTGCTTCCGTTTGGCCCCTTTACTCTGATGAGTTATGTCTGGTTTGATTTGAGGCCATAGGTAATCCCTTGATTACTGGCCGGTTGTGTCCTTAACCCATAGGGGTGGGTTTGGGTCATGACAGCTATAGTGTAATGGTCTTCACTAACTCATTGTTTTGAGGCTTTAAGCATGAAGTGTTTGAGTGGCTTGCATGTTATAGCATCATTTTACATATGATTTCAGTGTATATAGCTCTATCACACTCTCATTTATTGCACTTTTTCATTGCTTTTGAGAGTTATGTTTTGAGTCTTGTTTGCAAGCTAACATGTGAGCATGTTTTTCTAGCCTTTTGTGCCTCAATCTCAGCATGTTTTAGTCACTAATTTGGCATGTTTTAACTCTATCCAGAGCTGGTTTGGTCAGTTGAGCTTTGTGTTGCATGCTTATGGTGTTGTGATCTTCACTAGCTTAATGTTTTAGGCTCTTAGCATGTCTTGCATGTGTTGCTTGCATGATTTAGTGTCTTTTTGCATGCCATTTCAGCATTGAAATATCTGCAACCTCCCTCTATTCTTCACTTTTTACTTTGTTTTGAAAGTGGTCTTGAGCCCCTTGTTGGCTTGAGTGCGAAATTGAGGCTTTCATGCCTAATGGTTTTAATCCTCTCTTGAGGGTTTCTACTAACCAACAGCATGAGGCCTCTTTCATGCTCAAGGTACTTGTGGCTTAAGCCCTCTTTCCAATTAGAGGACTCTCACTTTTTACTTAATCGGTTAAAGGACTAATCGGTAATGTAAAATGTGTAAACAAAATGAACCAAGTAAAACTTGAGCAAGATAAGCATATTTGTGTTGCATTGCATGTGTTTGGATCAGACGTTAATCCAAACACAAGAAAAATGGGACGTTTCATACTCGAAGTGATGAAACATGCCACTTTTCTTGGTCACCGACACCCTTGATCATGCGTGATAGGGTGGTGGTCCTTTGAGTCTTATTTGTGCATTCATTGAAATAGTACAAGCTTGATTCTTTGGCCATCATGCATTGAAAATGCTTGGTTGATGGCTTAAGAGCCAAGAGCTACACTCCTTTGAGCTTGAGAAATGATAAGCAGTGTAGCAGTACACACATTCCTTGAAAATGCTTTGTTTTTCCTCTGTTGCTCTCTACACACTCCTTTGAGCTTGAGAAATGATAAGGAGTGTAGCAGTACACACATTCCTTGAAAATGCTTTGTTTTGCCTCTGTTGCTCTCTATTGCAGCAAAAGCAGAAGTCCAGAAAATGGGGGTGGCCGACCGGCCACTTGAAGTAGCCGACCGGCCACTTAAGGTGGCCGACAGCCACTTTTTGTAGCCGACCGGCCACCAGTAAATTTTTGTGCAAGTGTGTTCCTGTGTTGGAGCAGAGGCAATTTGGAAGTTGGTGCAATTTTCCAAGGTCAAATGAGTGCAAACAAAGGCATCCAATGGCAAGGCAAGAGCATTTTCGGGAGGAAGCAACCGAGCATGCATGCATCCCTCGTCCTTCGAGGCCACTTAAATTGCTTTACTAGTTAATTAGCGTAGCTAATCATTCAATTCGTTTTGTAATATTTTAATTAGCTTAGCATAACTAGTTATTCAATTGTGTTGTAATAATTAATTAGCTAGAATAGTTAATTAGTTCGTTTTGTAATAATTAGCTTAGCTTAGTCTAGCTTACCTTATTTATTCGGACCCTCCTTTGCGAGGGTGCAATGTTGTAATAAGTGTGCGTGTGTGTGTGCATGCCTTCCAACCCCACGTCTTTCTCCCTTTTATTTATCTGATTTTGATGGTTAGATTAGGGATCATGTTTCGATTAGCATACCTTATGCTTGCATGTTTGCATCATTCATTTGTCTTGCATGCACCGAGGCTTGGCACATCATTCAAACTGCATTCTCAATTCAATACACTTCCTTGAATACGTGTTTCAAAGCATGCTATCAAAGTGTTGCAAATACCATGATTAAGTAGTCGAGCCTATTGCATGTGTTGCATTAGGCATCTTAGCATAGTTAGGATCATACATATTTCTAACTAGCTTTTGTTTTGGCTTGGAGTACTTGGTAAGTTTTATGCTTTAGCACGCTTGCATGAGTGTGAGTGTTGCCATGTTTTGCATGCTTTCCATGAGGCTATTTGCTTATATGATTAACTGCTTGAATGCCTGTGGATGAAGGCTTGGTTGCTTGAATTGGAACAATTCGATGATTGTGAGTTTTAAGCCCACTTTGCGAAGTGGAAAATTATGTTTTAAGCCCACTCGAGGGTGGCAAATCCACGTTTTAGCCCACTTGAGGGTGGCAAATTCAAACCATTTTCAAAGACAAACATGAGTTGAATTCGTTCCAATTCTTGCAATTTTAGTCTATATTTGCTTGTGTGTGCATCACATAGTAAAGTTAGCTAATAACCGGATAAGAACACATGAGGTTTATAAAACAACATATCATGATTAGTAGAGGCCGATCTTTGATTGGGCGAGTGGGGGTGCTCATTTCAGGACCTTCCCCTCTCATACCTAGGTTCTCGAGCTAAGGTAACTTTGGTAATGACGGACACGTGGCCTTTTGCATGAGTTAGGGTTTCCTAAATTTCCCAAAAATAAAATATTTAGGTGGCGAATCTGTAATCTGGCAAAACAGTCTAGTTTTGGCATTATTTGACTCAAAATCTGATTTTCCAAAATGATTTGCTGAATTGGACTATTTGGTGTTTATCAGTTTCACATTGCACTTTATGAGATTAGATTCAGAACTGTGACAAGAGTCCGAACTGTAGGGCCAATTCGAGCTCTCCAAAAGGAGGGCGTGAAGAAAGTCGAGTCCACAATTTCTGGCGACTCCGCTGGAGATTTAGAGAACTTGACTCGAACTCATAATATGTTGTTTTATTTACACTTATGTATTTCTTTGCATTGCATTTGCATTGGTGCGCTTAAGTCACAGTGTTTGCCATCTGCTATTCCCGAGCGGTTTGCCAGAGGCTTGCTTGGAAAAGCGTGCCATAAAGTTGACCGGTTGCGGGCTCTGCCACGATGGGAACACAAACCTTGGATCTGGATTACCACCGTATCGTTTGATCCTCCTTTCACTTCTCATTGTTAAGAGCGAGAGGTATATTAGGTGGTCTTGCTGAGGCACCCTTTTTAACCAATTGACCTAGTTGCATATCGGAAGCCTTAGAGACTGTTCCAAACTAGGACAGGTTTCTCACCTGAATGTAGGATTGTTTGAAACCGCATGTGTGCGTAAGAACCCCTAGCTCCTGACGAAACTAGGACAGGGAAACCCTACCCCAGCATAGGGGTGTTTTGGCTCTCTCTTGCTTGATATGTGCTTTTAGAGTGTGACTCTGCAGGAATGTATGTATCAGTTACAAGTCTGGGTATCAGTTTGAGGGTATCAGTTTTGAGGCAGAAATTTGAGGGCAGAAATCAGTGTTTGAGTACAGATTGTCCAACTTATGATTTCAACTATGTGTTGTCCTTGTCTAAGCCGAGATGCTGTGCGTTTGTTGATTGTTGTTTATTTTTATTTTTTTGCTTTATTTTCTTTTTTCAAGGTAGTATTTCACAATTGCTTCCGACGAGGCAGTTTCCCCCCCAGCACTCTGGACCAGAGTCAGGAGGTTTTACCGATCTGAGGATCTTATTGGAGGACAACCAGTGTTTGCTTCGCTACCCCCGGTTACGAGACGAAGGACAGTCAGGCATAGATCACCGGTTCAACAGTCGCCAATTCAGCGGTCACATCTACGTCACTTGTGCGTAGTCGGGCCCAGTTTTTCTGCTTCCACCTCAGAAAGAGAGTATACACCAATTCTGATATATCAGCACCCCTCAGACAGTATGGAGGATATGATGCATTAACTTCAACAAAGCATTGAGGCCATGCAGTGGGACGCTACTCGCCAAGCGGAAGTTATCGCTCGCTAAACAGAGGTTGCAGCCTAGCAGGCTGAACTAATTGCTAGGCTTCAACAGCAACAGCAACAACAACCACAGCAAGCAACAACTTATGCATCCCACCCACCTCCTGTAGATATTCCAGTACCCAGAGCTCGTGCTCCCACAGCCAATGTCCAGGAAAATGTGGACATCCCAGTGGATTCGATTCTACCCCAGACTTCCAAAGCACTGGCCTACCCAACAGAGGCCCCCTTTGAGTTCGAGGTCGACCCTACCACTCTGAAAGTGAGCAAGCTTGAAAAGCTTTTTAAGAGGGCTTAAGGTGTCAACTCGATCCTGGACATAGAGGACGGCTATACAGATTCGGCGGTGACATTGTCGGATAGATTTAAAATGCCACACATAGACCTCTTCGACGGTTGGGTGATCCCATGGTCCACTTGCGGCTATTTTCAGATATTATGCGGCCGATGGGCCTGACTAGATTGCAAAAGCTATCCCTTTTTGGCCGGACCCTGTCGGGTATTGCGGCTATTTGATATGCAAAACTAGAAGATTTTGTGAAGAGGAGATGGGAAGAGATGGTTGAAGCCTTTGTCGCCCAATATTCTTATAACACTCAAATCGAGGTCACAACTCGTGATCTCGAGGCTACTCGACAAGAGCTGAAGGAGGGCTTCTCCGACTTCGTCACTCGGTGGAGGGCCAAGGCCTCCATGATGACCACCAGGCCAGCTGAGAAGGACCAGATAAGAATGGTCGTTCGTAATCTGCAACCAAAGCTGCTGCAAAAGATGATAGTCCTACCCCTACCTACATTTGCTGACCTTCATGAGATAGGGGTACAGATAGAGGATGCGATGAAACAGGGTCTGATTGACCATGAAAAGGAGTAGCCCAAGAGGGCTTTTACACGCAGTTCAAATGCAGCTACGAGTAGTAATGCAGCTGCAAGGACCTCTGATGTTGGTATGGTCATAACCACATCGAAAACAACCACCCCTTTTACTGGTACGTCCGGAACTACCCCACAACCTGCAAAGTACCCACCCCGAGGCCAGAGGGTTTTCATCCCACTCTACATGTGTCTATCTAAAGCCTTGGGGGTCCTGATCAGAAAAGGGCATCTGAAGCCCCTAGAGTCGTGCCCATTGCATAATCCCATCCCTCCTACGCATAACCAGGCCAAGTATTACGCCTTCCACCAGCAGCATGGTCATGATACCGACCTATGCTTTAGACTCTGTCATGAGATTCAGGATCTCATTGAGAACAAAGTGATAGCGCCTCCTAAGAAGCCTAACGTCACTACAAACCCACTCCCCCCACACAACCAACCCCCTTCTCCACCCAGGCAAGTAAACCTTATCCAAACAATGGTTGTCCTATACGACCCCAACATATACATCACCCCCTCCCACCTGCCTAAGCCGGCACTGTTCATCCCAGAAAGCACAGACTTGTGCATGATGAGCACGTCCATATCCCAACCTGAACCCATGGTGGTGGTTGTGGTAGAAGAAGGTATGCTTGAGGGCTCCATGAGCTTAACTGAAGAAGAGTACAACCCTTGCTGTTACATTGTGCCAACTAGCTAGGCCAGACCAATGGTGGAATTACCGAAGGGAATGGAAGTTAATGTAGTTCGGGAGAACGGGCCAAGCCAGGGACTGGATGACTTAGCTAAGCTTGAGAAGGACATCAGTAATCTGCAGTTCTTTGACGAACAGGATCTGGGGAATATACAGATCAGCTGGTTTGATATGAACGGAACAACGGATAATATAGGGTGGCTTAGTGATGAGCCAGATGTTGATGAGGGGTCTCAACCGAAGTAGGAATAGTTGGAAATGGGGATTGCTGCAATGGCCGGAATGGTCGACAACAAGGGGAAGTTGCCGAAGAGCACCGGTACTAAGGATTTTGCTCAAGAATTGGGTAGCTTGTGTACAACTGATACAGAACAGGAGGCCGTGCTGAAGCGGTTCAAACAGGAAAGAACTGAGACTGACCAGAAGGTTAGAAAAGCCAAAGGTCTTGCAGGGACTGACTATGTTGCAGAAACAGGAACGGAACCGGACAGCTGCCTGTCGTTTGCCGAAGGAATGTGATGGGAAGATGAGGATTTGCATCTCGCCCACACGGATGAGGATTGGGGATAGAATTTGCCAAATGAAACACGGTATACCGAGGAAGTCAATCACATGACTCGGAGTGGGCGGTACTTTAAGCCCCCACACCTAGATCAACCAGAAGCATCGGGGAAAGATAAGGAAGCTGAGAAACAGAAAGATAAACTATTGGAAGAGGAAGCTGTACCAAAGCAGTTGAAAAAGATTCACGTAGACATCTCTATTTGGGGATTACTTATGGCTTCACGGCTGCATAGACAAGCCGTCCTATTAGCAATGGATAAGGCTAAGCTCTCTATTGACACAACCCATAAGCAGTTAGTGGGACTGGTTTTCCTAGGTGGCGCTTCACCGACTTTGACTTTCACAGATAAAGAATTGCCGCCTGAGGGCTCTGAGCACAACAAGCCACTATACATCTTTGTAGAATGTAAAGAGAAGTGGATACCAGTTGTCTTGGTTGATACCGGGTCTGCAATTAATGTGTGTCCGTCGCGTATGGCCTATGCTATCGGTTTGAAACCCGTAGACTTCGCACCAACGGCCCAGGTGATTCGGGCTTATGACAATACAAGTCGGGAAGTGATGGGGACAATTCAGATTAGAACTCAAATTGGCCTGGCACAACAGGACATTGAATTCCACGTCTTGGATGTTCCAACCACCTTTAATTTACTCCTTGGATGGCCGTGGCTGCACCAAGTAAGAGCTGTCTCTTCCACTCTATATCAGATGCTGAAGTACCCCTATGAGAAGGGGGTAACTATTGTTTTTGGGAACTCTTCCATACATCCGCCACCGGAGGTTACTACATTGGTCTTGGAAATTGTACACGGTGAGGAGGATGTCTTTTTGTCTGGGTTCACCTTGGCCGAGGCCCTGGTAGTGCAAGATATTCTAGCTGTTGATGAGGGGTTATATGTTAGTGCTCAATCTGTCTACTTCATGAATAAGCTGCAACATGTACCCGGAATGGGATTGGGAAGAAGCGGCCGGAAGGGCGTCGCTACATTAGCCGAAGTGCCACACAACCCCCATACCTTTGGTTTAGGTTATCTGCCTACCAAAGAGGATTAGGTAAGAAAGGGAAAGGAAATGACAGGAAGGGTCAAGGCTAAACAAACTGGGAAGCACTATGAGTTGGTGCATAGACCTATTTAAGGAACCCTGAACGGCCGCTTTGTCTGGGAGGGGGAAGATTTCCCATTTTGTGGCTTTCCTGAGCCATGGCTGCATTTTGAGAAGCGGCGTTTGCCCAGCTTTGAGATCTTTTTTGACCTATAGTTGCAAGGGGATGAAGTTGCAGAAGAGCAGACTGACCTACCGACTGAGGCTGAACAGTGCATAGAGGATGAGTCTAACGGCATAGAACTTCAGATAGGAGCAGCGCTGGCTTGTCTCCTTTTAGATCCTCAGATCACACCAGAGAGCTTGGGGGATGACTTCTCTGTTTCCATGATCGGGGATCAATCGACTGTGGCCCTTCTTCCGGCATTCTAAATGCATCTATCGCACCCTCTCTCGTTTGGCAGTTCGAGGAGGGCTTTTTGTCTAGCAGTTCTGAATCAGGTAGTGAACCGGAATCTAATTCCACGGAGTCTGTGGAGTCAGAATCAGATTCTAGTTCTTCTGAGTCAGAGTTCGGTATTCTGGGGTTGATAACCTGGATGCCGTTGTTTTGTCCAGGTCGTCTTTTTCCTTTTCTTTTGAGTCAGTTGTAACCGAGGAATTGGACGAACTGGAAGTTGTGAATGAGAATGGTTTCACTGTTGTTTCCGAGTACTTTTTTGTGCCACTTGTGTATTGCATTAATCAGGACTTTCAAAACTTTGATAAAAACGACGAGGAAGAAATTCCTCCGGTTTTGAAACATTTGATTGATCGAGAGGATGAGAGGTTTGTAAAACCCCTGGTTGATGAAATCACTTCAATTAATGTTGGTACTCAGAAGGATCCGTGTCTGGTCCAGATCGGGTCCACGTTGTCTTCGGAGGAAAGCGAGCGCTTAGTCGCTTTATTAAAAGATTTCAATGATGTTTTCGAGTGGTCCTACAAAGACATGCCTGGAATCGATCCTGAGATTGTACAGAACCGGATCCCTCTTAACCCTGAGGCCCAACCCGTCAAGCAGAAGCTTTGGAGAATACGCCCGGATTGGGCTCTGAAAATCAAGGAAGAGGTCACCAAGTAGATAGATGTAGGGTTCTTGCTAGTATCTGAGTATCCTACTTGGTTGGCCAACATTGTTCCGGTGCCGAAGAAAGATGGCAGAATTCGGGTGTGTGTGGATTTCAGAGATTTGAACAAAGCTAGTCTGAAGGATGACTTTCCTCTACCGCACATCGATGAATTAGTGGACTTCACTGCAGGCCATGCATTGCTCTCATTTATGGATGGGTTTTCCGGGTATAACCAGATTTTAATGGCACCCGAAGACAGGGAGAAGACTGCCTTCACCACGCCATGGGGAACCTACTACTACAGGGTGATGCCGTTCGGTTTGAAGAATGCTAGGGCTACTTATCAACAAGCAGCAACTACGATCTTGCATGATATGATCCACAAAGAGGTGGAGGTGTATGTGGACGAAATGATTGTCAAGTCCAAGGAAAGAGAGGGCCACTACACCACCTTGAAGAAATTTTTCCAACGGATCAAAGAGCATCGATTACGACTGAATCCTCAGAAATGTACTTTTGGCATCACAGTAGGGAAAATGCTGGGATTCTTGATTACACAAAGGGGCATTGAGGTCGATCCTTCCAAGATTAAGGCTATCTTAGAAATGCTACCACCAAGGACTGAAAAGGAGGTGCGCGGCTTTTTGTGTAAAGTGCAATTCATAAGACGGTTTATTACAAAATTAAACTTGACTTGTGAACCACTATTTGGTCTCTTGAAGAAAGGAAAGAAATTCTAATGGAATGACCGATGGCAAGTTGCTTTTGAGCAGATCAAGCAGTATCTACAAAACCCACCCGTGCTGTCACCGCCAGAATCGGGAAAGCCGTTGATTTTGTATCTGTCAATAACCAACACGACAATGGGCTGCATGCTTGCGCAGGAATCTGAAGATAGAGTGGAGAAGGCCATCTATTACCTGAGCAAGAAGATGCTGGAATATGAGATCCGTTATACTCCGCTGGAGAAGGCTTGCTTAGCCTTGGTATGGGCTACCAGGAAGTTGAGGCACTACCTGTTAGCTTACTCCGTAATTTTGGTTTCAAGATTGGATCCCATCAAATATCTCTTCGAGAAACCAGCGCTTACGGGTAGGCTAGCCCGTTGGTTGCTTCTTTTCTCCGAATTTGATTTGAAGTATATGACTCGCAAGTTATTGAAGGGGAGAGCGGTAGCGGAGTTCCTAGCCGATCACCCAGTGGAGGGAGACGAAGCAGCAGAGTATCTGTTCCCAAATGAGGCCATTCTGCAGGTTGAGGATGAGATTTGGACTATGTACTTTGACGGAGCGTCAAACCAATACGGGTATGGGATAGGGGTGTTTCTGATAGCGCCCGACAATTCCCACATACCTTTAGCTTTTAAACTCCAGTTCAAGGTGTCAAACAACGAAGCAGAATACGAGGCATGTATCGCTGGCTTAGAAGCCGCCCTGGAACTAGGGGCAAAACGGTTGGACGTCATTGGGGACTCGAACCTGGTTGTGTCTCAAGTGAAAGGAGACTAGAAGGTTAAAGAAGAAATGATGAAAATCTATCACCAAACCTTGGACGTTTTGATTCCTAGGTTTGAGAAGCTAACCTTCACGCATCTGTTAAGAGAGAGTAACAGGTTCGCTGACACCTTATCAACTCTATCTTCCATGATAGACATCCCTTTAGGAGTCCAGATGCATCCAATCATTATTGAACAGAGGTATGTATCGGCTTATGAGTTAATCGCCGCAATAGATGAAGTACAAGATCAGAACCCCTTGTATCATGACGTTTAGAACTTCTTGGAAAAGGAGGTTTATCCATCAGGGGCAAATGCCAAAGATAAAAGGGCGATACGATGAATGGCTACTCAGTTTATCATCTGCAGGGGTAAATTGTACAAACGAGGCCATCTGGGAATGCACAAGCTGTGTGTTAATGAAGAAGAGTCGAAGCGCCTAATAGGGGCCATCCACGGGGGAGAGTGCGGAGCGCATATGAGCAGAGTGATGCTAGCTCGGAAGATTCTCAGACAGGGTTACTACTGGTCAACCATGGAGAAGGATTGTATTGGTTTTGTTCGGCGATGCCACAAATGCCAAATCCATGCAAATCGCATGAATATCCCGCCGTCGAAGCTGTACAACATGACTTCACCGTGGCCGTTTTCAGTCCGGAGAATTGATGTTATTGGGGCAGTTACTCTGAAGGGGTCAAACGGGCATGAGTATATCCTGGTGGCAATAGACTACTATACAAAGTGGGTCGAGGCCCAATCCTACGCAGTGCTGAAAGCGTCGCATGTAGCCAAGTTCATCAAGAATAATATCATCTGTCGTTATGGGGTCCCGAATGAGATCATTTCAGACAATGGTTCCCACTTCAAGAAAGAGGTGATTGACTTGTTGGAGAAATACAACATGGCTTTTCTTAAGTCGTCCACATATTGGCCGCAAACCAACGGAGTTGTTGAGGCCGCCAACAAGAACATCAAGCACATTCTATAGAAGATGGTGGAAACCTACAGGGACTAGCCAGATAAGCTGTCATTTGCTCTTTAGGGCTACAGAACATCAATTCGAACATCTACTGGGGCAACTCCGTATTCTCTGGTTTATGGGATGGAGGTTGTTCTGCCGATTGAAGTTGAGGTTCCGTCGCTGCGGGTTATGGCTGAGTGCCAGATAGCAGAAGCGGATTGGCAGCAGAGCAGGTTCGAGGAACTAATGTTGTTCGACGAGAGGAGGTTGAAAGCACTGTACCATGTCCAAGGTTATCAACGCAGGATTGCCAGGGCTTTCAACAAGAAAGTTAAGTCCAGAAATCTGAAAGAAGGGGATTTGGTGCTCAAAGACAACCGAGCTCCCATTCATGACCCTAGGGGCAAGTTCAGACCTAATTAGACGGGTCCTTATATCATCAAATCAATTTGGTCGGGTGGGGCTGTCATTCTTATGGACCTAGATGGCCTTAAATTCTCCCAACCAATCAACATGGACAAGTTGAAGAAATACTACCCTTGAGAGGCTCGCTAGGCTGAAAACCCAAAAGGGCGACCTAGGCAAAAGTTAGAGCACAAAAAATTTGAAATAAGAAAAACTAAGCTCGCAAGGTTGAAAACCCAGAAAGAGTGGCCTTGGCAAAAGTTAGAGCGCAAAAGGAGAGTGTTAATACTCGAGTGAACCCGCACCGAACTACATAAGGCTTGATTCTCATCTTCGGGATACGTAGGTAACTTCATTCTGAAGTCCAGCCATAAACACTTCCAAATCAACTGTGTCCAGGTGATTGTTTTGGTTATCTTTATCTTTTTGCATCCAAGAGTTCGGTTGTGATCTTTGCAATCAGAGCTGGTTACAGTATAGTGCAGTGCTCTTCAGACAAGGGGCAACTTTCCAGTTATTGGATTCAGGGTTGTACATCTCAAGGATAGATTCTGGGTGTGTTCAGTTGTAATCCTTATCGAAAATGGTTTTGAAAAGTTTTAATAAAAGTTGATTTTGTTCAAATTAATCTTTTTACAACTTAGACCATTTTTGGACCAAAAAGAAAATTTTCAGTACCCACAACCTTCAATTTCATTGATTTCAATACAGAGTTCTCCAGCTCTTGATATAAATCGAAGTTTCTTTTTATTACATTCAAAAGGAAAACTTGAAAGTACAGATTAAAGCAATAAACTTGGGGGCATAGTTGAGTCAGGTGTTCCTGCGTCCCCTCCCAGAGCTTGTGGAAGCTTCAGATGCCAAAGTAGGCTCGGTTTGTGCCTCATCTTCAAGCCAAGCTATGCATTCGCTAGAAAGGGCATAACTGAAATTGAGAGCGGGAGCCAGAAGTTCTCTTGTCCTCCATGCAGTGGGGTATCGAGCTAGTTATGAACCTCGGATCAGAAATGAAGCTGGGTACTCTATCCCCTCTTCTAGGCAAGTTTGGTCGTGTCTGAACTGACGCCTGAACCGAAATGGAAAGTAGAAGACACAGTGCGTTAAACCAATCAGTTGAATGCTAGGTTGGCGAGACATGTTGTAGCTCATCTCAGGTAGATCAAACCAGGGGCAACGCCAAGCAATGTCAACAGCAGACCTGTTGCACATCCAATGGCACCACCACCCCTCGTTCGGGAAATTGACTAGCCGTTGGCGGAAGAAATAGCCACGCGCTGAATATGCAGGGCAAAGCATCCACTACTTTCAACCTATCCATGAGCCATACCTGGGGAGGGATGAAAAATAAGAGAGATTAAAGAATATAGTGGTGTATGTGGAGAGAAAAGTGAGAAAGGGTGCTGAGAGAAAAATAGAGCCTGAGGGCCGAGTGATGTAAGAAACACATGTGAGAAGGGTGGGAAACATTACCTGTAAGAGTAGTGGACTTCTTGCGAACCTGGTCCTCTCCCGGCGATGGAAAGCATCCAAGCCCATCAAAGTCTCGGCTAATGCTAAGCCAATGTAGCTCTTACCCTTTTTCAAGCCTTGTGCCACTTCGATCAAGCGAATGTTAGACCCTCCGAAGCTAGGGGCAAGCAGGAAATAAGCCAACATGCACAAGCAAAGGGCATGTTGCCGAAAACCTTGCCAGAGACGATCGCCGCGGTCGTCGACGTCAAAAAATCGATGAATCAAGCTGGGAATATCCAACTCCCCGGTGTGAACCAAGGATTGGGCATCGTGTAAAGTAAGCCCACACATCTGTCCTAAAGCTTGGATATGGCCAAAACGGGACTGGGGCAAGATTTCCTCATCACGCTTGGTGTAATAACCCGACCCTCGTACATACTTTCTGGTGTGCTTTTAGTCCCTTGTTATGTGCATTTATATGCCTATTATGAAATTTCATATGAAATTAAGTTTGATTAAGTGGATCCTATGAATATAGGTTCATATCTGTTGAATAAGAAAAGTATCTGTCACCATTATAATGTTTGAATCAGAAATTGGAAGCCTTAGAGACTTAATTATCTGAAATTGATTTTAAATTTGCAATCGGCATAATTGTTAAGTATAATAAGCGTTTCCGTGAAATTTCAATTTGGGATGATTAAACGAATGAGTTTTGTCTTATTCACCTATTATGTATATCTTTATATCCATGCCTTTAACACTTGACTTTGGGGAGATGCAATTCGTAAATATCTCCTTGGAGAGGAGAAGAGAATAAGAAAAAGAAGGAAAGGGAAAGTTCAACAAGGAAGAGCTTTGGGTCAAAATTAGGAGGGTTTGTAGATTTTTGAAGCTCAAGGTATGTAGAATTTATTTTAATTCACTCCTCTTGGATGTGGTAAGAACGTTTTGGGTAATCATGCAAGTTAGTGTATGTATGTGTGTGTGTTACTTGTAGAATTGAGGAGGTATTCTCATCATGGAGTTAATGGTGTTAATTGGAATCATGTAAAAGAAATCATGTCTTATTTTTGATCCTCCATGCTTGATTACACTTATGTGTGAGATGACTATAAGTATGTATTTAGATCATGCAAGATTCAAGTTTTGTTTATGGGTTGTGATGTAAAGATCTAGTTCATATCTAGATTGTTATGTGTTTGTACCTCCTAATTACATGATCTTTGAAGCATGTTTTAGTAATTAAAAGATCTATTTTGGACCTTGTTGATGCCCATCAAAAATGGGATTTGGTATGAATTTCGGACTGTCAAACAGGGCCCAGGCCGCACGTGCGGAGGCCATGGCCGCACGTGCGGAGAAGAGGGAAAAAAAATAGGTTTTCATTCTGTTTTTGGGCGCTCGAGCGGTCGGGTTCTTCCGCTCGAGCGGAATTGGGCCGCATGAGCGGCCAAAGTCGGCGCACGAGCGGCCACCCCTGTTTCAGCTTATGCTGAGTAACTTTGAACAAGCATATCTTTTGCATCCGGACTCCTTTTTGAGTGATTCTTGAGCCTAAAATCAAGCCCCGGAAGTCTAGTTTCCAATGGTGGTGGTCTCACTCCAAAATTCTAAGTACAAAAATAGTTATGCCCAAATTAGTGGCGACTGTTCACTTTCTGTTTACTGAATTTGTACTGTTTCTTCGCCTGAACCTTTCTCCTATCGATTCCTCCTATTTTATGAGGCATGAATTATAACCTACGGAAGAATAATGAGTCTAGAACCATCATAACTATGGAGTGAGGAATAAAAAGAGATTGATTTTATTCTCATAATCTACTATGTGCATTATGTTTGTAGGTCAAGATGAGGACATCGTTTCACCGCTATCAGAGACCTACCACTGTGAGTAGTAGTACGGTAGTCGTACATTCAATGATCGTTAATGATTCTTATTGTTACCATACTATTCCTTGCAAGTATGTTAATTGAAAAATCTAAAGGCATTATTGCGCAATACATTTTATTTATTGTTGACAAAGAATACTAACGTTATGTGCAAGATATCTATAGTAATTCATGGCGAACCAACGGAACGTATAAGCACTATGGAGTCATGGTATTCACGTATCTCTGATATCATTCAATCTGTACAACATGCTTACCTTTTGTTAATATTTATCAGGAATGTCCTGTTAGACTTAAGTTAACTAATACTAAGTTAACTCATGTGACTTATGTAACGATTACCATTAGTACTTTGTTAATTACAAGTCAACTATGTTAGCATAGACGAACGATCAAACAAAGGTGTATGCTTCTATGTGCTACTGATTAATAGATCAAGTGAACTACGCCGTTTCTTAAAGAATAAAGAGAAATTATGTTCATTCTTGAAGAACGGATTTTGAGTAAATATGAGACAGTTATAGGTTATCAAGGGTAGACGCCTTCGATGAATCAGAATAATTGGAAAGCTATGTGTATTCGCGTGAATGGGAAATTATTCTGAAACCACGACATAAAGGCAAAAGTTTAACATGTTTATGTAACCCTCATGAGAATGTGAATTATTTCTATCTTTGTTAAGCGTACGATAATAACATGATATGACAAGAAATGCCCTATTTCCTAACATGTTACGTTTTGAATCACTGAATGATTGTTCATTTATATAAAGGTATTTAAGGTATCCTTAGCGCAAGGCCCTTACCCGGGGGTAATAATACCGTGGTTCAAATATGTTACAAGTTCACGTATGTTACAAGTTTACGCATGTTACTAGTTCATGTATGTTACAAGTTTAAGTCTGTTACAAGCTTATGTATGTTACAAGTTTATGTTGTTACAAGTTTATGTATGTTACAAGTTTAAGTCTGTTACAAGTTCACGTATGTTACAAGTTCAAGGATGTTACAAGTTCTTTGTACCAAGGGCTTTAATGCCATATCTTTCAAGGGCTTTCATGCCACACGTTTCAAGGGCTTTCATGCCATGTGTTTCAAGGGCATTATGCCACTCTATTCAAGGGCTTCAAGCCATTATGATGTAAGATGTGATGTTTCAAGCTTTTATGTTCAAGACTGGGCCTAAGGCCATTATGAAATGAATACAGAATCAGGCTAACTATGTGAACTCTGCATTTTCATACGCTTTAATATTATGTTCAACTTAAGCATTGTTTTATTTATGTATTACTATTCACTGAGCCCGACTCACTCTCTGTTATGTCTGTTTCTGTAGGTAACCAACCAGGTAGTCAGTCCTAGCCCATGACGCCCGGTTTCTTTTGTCAACCTTCGTGTGTCCAGGCACTATACGAGGCCACTTATTTTGTGGAGTCTGTTAAGATGATTGGCTTACTTTTGGTTGGCCATCTAAGGTTGAATGTATATAACTTCAATGGTTTTGTGCATGCCCGATTATAGGGCTGGGTCTGTATATGTGTTTGTGTATAAATACTGTTAAGGGATATTTTTGGACCTTATCTGCCTATTATGATGCATGTGATGTATGAGATCCTGGCATATTAGAAGTAGCTCAATGGAGTTTGTTTGTATCAGTATACTTTTAATGTTTTGTGCTTCCGGCAAGGCCCCATATGTTATATATACCAGGTTATATGTCCGTTTCTGAATGGGTCATGCCTAAACTTTTAGGGGCGGGTTTGGGGCGTGACACTTGGATTCCATCAAAGCTTGGAATTCTTCGATTGTAGGGCACATCTCTTGCCCCCCGAAGCTAAACACATGTGTAACCGGGTTCCAACATCTAGTCGCAGCGTGGAGGAACTAAAAACACAGTGGAGTACGACTCAGCGGGAATAGTGCATTTATCCTAAAACCTCAGAAATTCAACTTTTCCGAGCCATCTAAAGTTGCAATCCAAGTCGAGAGTTTTTCAGCAAAGAATGGCTCCATTTGTGGCAAAAATAGAGTTGAATTGAAGAAACCACGAAGCTGGAGTTTTTGTAGAAGATAAGGTGCTGAGTGGAAGACAGGTGGCAGCAATCTGGAGGTTCCCTACACTGGTGGCCGACCGGCCACTTTTGTAGTCGACCGACCAGTACTAGTGGCCGACATCCATTTTTGATGGCCGACAGCATCTATTTATGGCCGGTGGCCTCCTCCTTTTCCCTCTGGTCCATCCATGTGTTGAAAGTGCTAAGAACCTGTGTTTTGTTCCACTCTTGGTGCATCTCTTTTGTCTCACTTTAAGATTTTTGTTGAATTGCTTATCGAGTTATTGATTTGCTTATCGAGTTATATTTGTTTTGATTGTCAAGTTGTTTTGTTCATTGAGTTGTTTTACTCTGTTTGTTATGTGTTGGTTGGTTCATTACCTGATTAAGCAGTTGCCAATACAATATTCAATTTCCCTCAATCCTGTTTTCGTGAAAAATGGTGCGATGTGATGAATGCTCAGAATGCAAAATATAACACTTTTTAATCAAAAGTTATTTTCATTTCGATCATGGTTTCTTTTTTACAAAAAGAGTACAAGTTTTTAAGAAAATAAAACTGCCTAAGGCTGTACAATATGCTAACACTACTAGCAAAAAGAAAACTAAGCAAAAACATCTGAATCGACGCCAACCATCTCAGGATCGAGAGGCCCTCTTCGTCCTCTTCCTCGGCAAGACAAACTCAGAGCTATCACCATCGGCGCCACTGTCTGAATTTGAGCCGAAGCCTGCTTTAGAGCTGCCTCTGTTCCCCTCCTCGGAGCCATCCTCAGCATCGCCACCGCCCTCAAAACCCGAGCCGGTGCCATCGCCTCCACCCTCAGATGACTCTGACTGCGGGCTCACTGGCTCCTCGTCCTCATCTGTCTCATCATCATCTGGGATAGGATCTGGTGGGCCGCTCTCGTCATGAGTACGTCTAGCTCAGCCTTGACTGTGCGTCGGAGTCCCTCATCTCTCTCTCCCTGCTGCGGCTCCCGCTGGGGCATTCGATGGGGCTAGCATCTGAAAAGGGACCTGAAAAGGACAGTTTGTCAAATGCATCAGTTATGGTATATATTGGATACAAAGATGATTGTAGTGTTGTATGCAATGTGTGGGAGCAGTGTATCAATACAGTGTTGTTAATGTAATGTATTCAGATCAGTGTGAAGCAGATTGCAGTTGAAATGCTAATGTATCAGCAGAAAATTTCATGACATGAAGTGCAAACTAAAGGAAACTTATCGTAATCCTATAGAGACTGAGCAGGTTCATGCTCGTCTGAACCATCCCCATCAGAGAAGCCACTAGCTCGAGAGCCTGCTCGGTGTACCCTATGGATGCCTGTGAATGTGTTGAGATGATCAGCGGTCTATAAAGCATAAGCTGAAATGAATTGAATGTGCAAAATGTAAAGTATAGTACATACTGGAGTCGGGCCTCAAACTCCGACAAGCTCGTGACCAACTGGTGCAAGCTCGATGGGAATCTGGTAAGCCTCCTCTGTGGGTCGCCAGCAAGTCAGTGTCGTAGGCAGCTCTGCCCATCCTACCCTCTGCCTCGTTTGAGAACCTCTCCTGTCATGAGCCCGGGATGCCTTGGATCCTCCCGCTCTCCCTCCTGCAGCTAGAGCTCTAACTCTCTCACCTTCCCGGGCGCCAGTCAAGGGCGACATGAGGTATGTCTGGATGAAGGCAGTGTAATCGCCCTCAAACCTGAAGAAGTCGGTGTCCCAACCTCTGGTGAAATTGATCATCTCCTGCATGGTGTACCTCTCTGTGATCCTCATATATGTGGGAGGCGGCATTGGAACTACTAGCTCGGGCAAGCTGAGGCTCTAGTGCAGGAATCGCTCCCTTAAGAACCACGCTCGACAAATCGGGCTGTCGAGTAAGAACCGAAATCAAGAAGCCTTCCGAGCGCCGGCAAACTGACCTCTGACCCCGTCAGGCATCACTACCCATGGCTGCCAGGTGATCTGCAAATAGTGAATATACAGATTGTTAGCTACCATTAGAGATTCAATATGAAGTAGAGCTGAAATGACTGTAAAGTTTGAGTTACCTCTGCTGCGGTCACGATGTCGAAGAATCGGCAGAAAAATGAGAACGACTCTCGGGGCCTCCGCTGGCATCTCCCGTCGTACCTGTGCGAGTACGACACAACAGGTGGTATCTCCACCTCTGGCTCTAGGGCGAGCCTCGAAAAATAGGCGTACACCCATAGCTGCAGAAGGCGGAAGGATAACAGTGAGTATATGTTAGATGAATAAAGATAATGTAATGCAGAAAGTAGATAGTGTGTGCAGTGTACATATAATGTAATGCAGAA
Organism: Camellia japonica; assembly: GCA_030407325.1. Taxonomy (NCBI): domain Eukaryota; kingdom Viridiplantae; phylum Streptophyta; class Magnoliopsida; order Ericales; family Theaceae; genus Camellia; species Camellia japonica. The sequence goes on along the minus strand of JAPPVO010000024.1, from coordinate 52,142,494 downwards.
AGCAGACAGTGTGTGCGGTGTACAGATAATTGTAGACCGCCCGAGAACTCCCGGCTCTGCGCGCGAGGGCGCGAATCGTTTGTTCTTAGCTACTACAGTTCGGACTCGTGTCACGGTTCTGAATCTAATCTCACAAAGTGCAATGTGAGATCGATAAATCACCAAAAAGTCCAAATCCGACAAATCGTTTTGGAAAACTGTTTTTTATAAAGAAGTGCCAAACATAGACTGCTTTGCCAGATACAGAGTCGCCACCTAAATATTTTATTTTAGGGAAATTTAGGAAACCCTGACTCGTGCCTAAGGCAACGTGTCCGTCATCACCAAAGTTGCCTCGGCTCGGGAACTTGGATACGAGAAGGGAAGGTCATGCAATGAGCACCCCCGCTCGCCCAATCAAAGATCGACCTTTACTAACATGATATTTTGTTTTTGAAAACACATGTATTCTTATTCCGGCTGTTAACCTAGAATTACCATGTGATGCGCACAGCATACAAGTATAGACTAGATCGCCTAAGTTGGAACGAATCATTTCATGTTCATTTGTTTGAAAACGGTTTGAAGTTTGCTACTCGCAAGTAGGCTAAGTCATGGTTTTGCCACCCTCAAGTGGGCTTAAAACTCGCATTTCGATGAATTGTTCCAATTCAAGCAATCCAACCTTCACTCACAGGCATTCATGCAATTATATCAGTTAAGCAGTTAGCCTCATGGCAAGCATGCTAATATGGCAACATACACATCTCATGCAGTATGTTAAAGCGTAAACACTCACAGTGTACTCTGCGCCAAAACAGAGAACTAGTTAGAAATCATGCATAATCCTAGTTCATGTTAAGATGGCTAATGCAACACATGCAAAAATGCAACTAAGATAGGCTCGGCTATTCTAAGATGTCATATGAAATGCAACTTGATAACATGCTGTTGAACACGTATTCAAGTAAATGTATTGAAATACAATGCAGTTAGTATGATGCGTCGAGCCCGGTACATGCAAGACAGATGAATGGGCGCATGCATGCGAAGCATAAGGATGCTAATCGAAATATGCCCTAAAACTAACCATCGAAAGCGGTTAAGTAAAATAGAGAAAGAAATGAGGGTTGGAAGACATGCATCGCACACACGCACACTTATTACAACAGTTGGCCCTCTCGACGGAGGGTCCGAATAATGAGCTAACTAGCTAATCTAAGCTAATTAAACTAATTATTACAAAACAAAACTAATTAACTAATCCTAGTTAACTAATTAAGAAGCTAATTAACTAACAAGTTAACTAATTAGGTTATTACAACACAAATGAATAGTTAAACGCATTAACTACTTAAGTACAAAAAAAAGCATAAGCTAGCTATCTAAGCAAAGCAATAAAACAACCTCGACGCGAGAAGTGTATGCATGTTCAGTTGCCTCGTTTGGAAATCCGTCGCGATGCCCCGACTTGCCTCTGTTTGCAATTGTTCTCAGAACCTTGCACCAAGCTCCAGATAGCTTCTAACTCACCTTGGGAACCTGTAGGAGCATTGCCGACCAGTTGTTGATGTTGCCCACCACCTACCATTACTGCAGACTAGAAAAAGTGGTCGGCCAGCTAGTTTTTCTGGTCGGCCGACCAGTTTTGCTGCCACACTTCCAGTTTGCTACAACAGAGAACAAGAAGGGGCATGGCAATGTATTTGCAAGGTATGTATGCACAATCACCCTCCCTATCATTTCATGAACTCAAGGGAATGCGGTTCTCGACCCTCGGGCCACCAATCACGCATCTCGATGCATGATGGCTGAGAAGCCAAGTTGCACAATTCAATGTAAATGAATGCACACATAACACATAAATGCCTTAACCTCTATCATGCTTGATCAAGAGGGTCGGTGACCGAGAAATGAGGCACGTTTCATCACTTCGAGTATGAAACGTCCCTCGTTTCTCGTGTTCGGATTAACACCCAATCCAAACACATGCAATGCAACTCGAGCATGCTAAACACAATGTAATGCATACATACACAATGCAATGCAACATGAGCATACAAACAACATGAAAACAAACATGCCAGATGGACTTAAACAGAATATGGACGGACCTCAGTCATGCCAAAACAGTGGCCATAACGCTATGAAATGAAGGCACCTAAAGGCAAGACATGCATGCACATGCATTGGCTTATCAACTAGGCCTAAGAACACAACTCTCAAAAGTGCTCAAGGAGTGACAAATGTGGAAGTGTAACAACACTATAAGCACTAAAATTAGGTATGAAATGATGCCCAATCATTTAAACAACACAAGCATAGCATGCTAGGGTCCTTAAGCATTAATGCTAGCAAAGAGGACTATACAAGGGACATGCAATTCATGGCACAAATGCAAGAACCAACCATGGATAGAGCTCAAATAGGTCTAAACAAAGACCAAATTATGTTGAGACGGGGGCTCAAACGCTTAGGCATGCATGCATGCACACTAGGCCACAAACAAGGCAACAATGCTCCACCCTTAGAGGCACTCAATGGGTGAAGGAAATGGGAACATGGCAGTTTTATATGCTCTGAAATGTCATGTTAAATGATGCCAAATCATGTACATGTCACAAATGAAGCATAGTGCTCAAAACTCAAAGCTAGCAAGGCCAATTGCACTACAGCTATGCAATACATGAAGCATATGGCAAATACAACCCAAAACAGTTCTAGAGCATGTCAAAATGATGCTAAAACATGTATGGAAGGAAGCCAAAATAAGCTAGCATGGTGGGCATGAAGCATGAAATATGCAAGGCCAAAAGGGAGGATTACACTACACCTACCAAGACTAAGCATGAGATGGTTTCGCTAACAAAAATCAGAGTTATTTCATGGAAAAATAACCCCAAAAACACATTGAAATGATAGCTTGCAAGCTTAGGCATGAAGGCATACACAATGACTCATTCTTAAGACATAAAGAACCAACCTTCCAAAGCATGGAAAGAGTGACAAATGTAAGTGCATGAACATGAAACATGCCCTGAAATCTCATAAAAAATGATGCCAAATCATGTAAATAGTCCAAGCAATGCATGCTAGTGACTTGGAAACTCAAGGCTAGTGAGCTAAAATGCACTATGGCTATACAAAGCATGGCATGCATGACCAAAAAAACACAAATCAGAGCTTAAGCATCATAAAACATGGACAAAAGCTTCTTAGAGTTGAGCCAAAAGCATGCTAGAATGATAATCAAAAGCATAGTGCATGTTAGGCTAGTAAATGGAAATGCACTACAAGTGCATGGAACATGCATAGGGCCATCAAACCAACCCCAAACAGATCTAAGGCATGTTAAAACAACACCAAAAACCTACTGAGATGGACTCAAAATATGCTAGAAAGACATGCTACTTCATGAAGCACACAAAGCTAGTTTTCAACATTTACACTACAAGTGTATAAAGCATGCATGGGGTGACCAAACCAAGTCAAAACAGTGGTATGCCATGTCAAACTAACCCCAAATACATGCTAGGATGGAGCCAACATAAGCTTAACAAACATGCTCAAACATGAGGCATACAAAGTAAGCATACAAAACACAAGGAGAGGGGATGACCCTCTCCTATTTAAGACCTCAAAACACAAGTTTTACCACTAAAAATCCACTGGATTTCAGTGGTTAAAAGGCTAAGAGAAAGTGATCTCAAAGGCCTAAAGTAATGGTGCAAAACAAAGCCAAACAAGGCATGCAAGGGAGTAGACCACTCCAAACACCAAAGAAGCCTTAAACAAACATTACTATAGGAGCCAAATAATTGGCAGAATCAGAAGCGTACACTCTGGGAGATAGACATTACACGGCTCCATCCTGCACGATCAGGAGGCCGAATACAATAGGTAGGCCGAGTATCTATTGAACTATGGAGCCGAATAAATAAGCGGATAATGAGTGAGAAATGGGCCAGGCCCCGAGGCCCAGGAAACGAGTATAAATAAAGAAACAATAGACGAAAAAAGGTATGTGAGAACTAGCAAGCTTAACTTAGAATACAAGTAATCCTGAGTGTAGAGACTAACTTGTCCGTCGGAGTGCTAATTCCGGTACCCCCGACCGGAGTGTTTATGCCTTTTCAGGTGACTAGCAGAGGATCCCAAGCGTCCCCCAGGATCAGAAGAGTATTTCCAAACCACTTCTCCACAATTGGCGCCGTCTGTGGGAATACTCAAATACATCCATGGCGGGTGTAACAGAAGACCCTCCGATAGTCACCGATGAAACCATGTAGAGAGACGACCTCACTCCAACAACCATGCTTGGACCGGAGACTATTGCCGTAAGACGCGCTTTGAACTTCGCCTCACCCTCGACCTCGGAGCATGAGACAATGCAGGCGATCATGGAACAGGCAAAGCAAAATGAACAGAGGTTAGAGAACATGATCGCTGAGAACGAACGTCTCTGTCAAGATCTGGCCTTGGAGGTGGCAAAGTCCAAACAAGTTGTACGCCTAGACCCCGAGCGACCTCCGAGGGCAGGTGGACGATGACCCCGAGCCCGACAAGACTACGCTGAAAGTGACTCCGACTCATTATCCCCAGAGCCCAAGGAGAAGGGGCGACCTGAAACTACCAGTTCTTCTGAAGAAAGTCCCCGTATAAGGCATAAGAGAAGAAGAAATAGTTCAGATGAAGAAGACTAGCACGATCCCTTTGTACGACGGATTGCAAAGGCAGTGCTTCCCAAGAAATTCAAAGCACCGTCATTCACCTTGTACGATGGTAAATCAGACCCCACCGATCACATCCACCATTATAAGCAAGCCATGACGCTGCATACAGACGATGAGGCTCTCATGTGCAGAATATTTCCGAGCAGTTTGGGACCACTAGCTGTCAGGTGGTATTATAAACTGGAGCCGGCTTCGATTAAAAGATTCCACCAACTCCAAAAATCCTTCCAGGCGAGGTTTATCGCTAATGAGGTCCAGCCAAAGCAAGCCGATTCCCTCTGGGCAATGCAGATTCAACCGGGGGAAACCCTTCGCACGTATTCGGCGCGGTACTGGGAATGTTTTAATCTGGTAGACAATGCTTGCAATGACTCCATGGCCATCACCGCCTTCAAGATGGGGCTGCATCCCGACAGTGCCCTCCGCAGCTCTTTGACTAGACGGCCCCCCAAAACAGTTTGGTCGTTGATGAAGAAAGTTGAAGAATACTGTAAGGTAGAAGATGATGCCTTGCGGGTTAAAGCCGGAAATTTGCCCAACAAGACGGCTCCTGTTGAAATTGCTCAGCCGTTAAACTCCGTAGCACCTCAGAGCCCTGAACCACGGCATCAGGCAAAACGAGATAAGAGACGGGATTCTCGCCGATCAAGCGACCAATGCTCCCACCGAACAAGTGAACAGCTACAAGTCGATAGCAGGCGCACAAGGCGCGCCGACAAGAAATATACTGAGTTGTCAAAGCCAATCAGCACGGTCATGTCCAAAATCCAACATCTTCCATTCTTCAAATGGCCGTAAAAAATGGTGGGACCTCCCGATACGCGAAGACGAGATAGGCGGTGCGAGTATCACAAAGATCACGGCCATGATACTGAGAGTTGTTATGCCTTGAAGGATCACCTAGAGGAATTGGTACAGCATGGTCGGCTACAGCAAGTACGTCCGAAAAGGCAGCTCAACCAAAGCAATAGCCTTAAGACAAGATTCCCCTCCACTCGGCGTGATCCACATGATATACAACCTGCCAATTTCATCCGCGGTACATACCATTCAGTCGAATCCTGTCACTCAAAATCAACTCACTCCGGCTAAACGACCCCATGAAGCTGCGAGCATTACTTTTGATGATTCAGATTTGGCCGGAGTGACACTGCCCCACACTGATCCCTTGGTAATTGAGTTACGTGTAAACCGGTTCACCGTTGAGCGCGTACTCATTGACCAGGGAGCACATTGGAAGTCATGTATTACAAGACATTCATCAAACTTAGCTTCTCTAAATCGGACCTTTCCCCGGCTCCTTATCCTCTATTCGACTTCAACGCCAATCCAGAATACCCGTTAAGGAAAATTACACTACCCGTTCGAGCGGGCTCCCGAACAGTGGCCGTGGAGTTCTTGGTCGTCAAGCTGTCGTCGCCGTATAATCTCATCATAGGGCAATCTTGGTTGCATACTATGTAGGCCGTGCCAAGCACCTATCATCAGCTGCTACGCTTCTCGACAGAACGCGACATTGAGCAAATCCGTGGCTCCCAGAAATCGGCACAAGCATGCTACATCCTTGCTAAAAAAATGCCAAAGGAGCTACAGGTGAATTCCATTGAGGTGTCGGATCGAGAGAGCCTCGACGATATTGGGCGGCTCCCAAATGAAAAGGCCATGGAAGGCTTAGACCGAGTTGAAATCGATGGAAACCCAGACAAGTTCTTCATGGTTGGCGCATCCCTGAATCAAGCTGACAGACAGCAGCTAATTTCTTTCCTGCTCAGCAACCTTGATGTCTTTGCGTGGACTCCATATGAGATGCCGGGTATAGATCCGTCAGTTTCACAGCACCGTTTGAATGTTGATGCTAAACGCAAGCCGATCATCCAGAAAAGCCGGCAATCAGCCGCAGAGCACACTACCGCCGTTGTCAAGGAGGTTGACAGACTGCTTGACGCCGGGGCAATCAGGGAAGTGACCTACCCTACATGACTCTCTAATACAGTGGTGGTGAAGAAGAAAAATGGGATTTGGCGAGTGTGCGTCGATTTCACGAACCTAAACAAAGCCTGCCCCAAGGATTGCTTTCCCCTACCCAGAATTGACCAACTTGTAGACGCGACGGCACGCCATCAACGTATGAGCTTCCTCGATGCTTACAGAGGCTACCATCAAATCGCCATGCATCCAGAGGACCAAGACAAAACTGCATTCCTCACCCCAAGAGAAACCTACTGCTACAAGGTTATGCCTTTTGGGCTGAAGAATGCAGGGGCAACCTACCAAAGACTGGTCACTGCCATGTTCAAAGAGTAACTCGGCCACACTATGGAAGTGTACATTGACGATATGGTGGTCAAGTCCAAGGAAGAGCAGAATCATATAGCCGATCTGGAAGAGACATTCAGCATTCTACGCAAATATAGGATGAAGCTGAACGCTTCCAAATATGCGTTTGGGATCGGCTCTGGCAAATTCTTGGGGTACATTGTCAACCATCGAGGAATCAAAGCCAACCCAAGGCAAATCACAGCAATCCTAGAACTCGGCTCCCCTCGATCGGTCAAGGAAGTTCAGAAGTTAATGGGGATGGCCGTCGCACTAACAGGTTCATCAGTCGGTCCACAGATCGCTGCCGACAATTCTTTCATACACTGCGGCAGGGCAAGGCTTTTGAATGGTCCGCCGAATGCGAAGCCGCTTTCAACGGCCTCAAGACCTACCTCCGCTCTGTACCACTCTTGACAACACCCGCTGCTGGTGACCCGCTCATTTTGTATCTGGCAGTTTCCAACAGGGCTGTCAACGCCATACTGATAAAGGAAGAGCTGGGGGAGCAGCGGCCAGTGTACTATGTGAGCAAGGCAATGGTTGACGCCGAAACACGCTACCTTCCGCTGGAAAAACTCATCCTAACCCTAGTCATGGCGGCAAGAAAACTAATGCATTACTTCCAAGGACATAGCATTGGGGTGCTAACAGATTATCCCCTCCGATCAGTATTACGAAGTGCAGAAGCATCAGGTCGTGTTTCAAAGTGGGCCTATGAACTCGGCCAGTACAACATTCAGTTTCTACCTAGGACCTCAATCAAGGGACAGGTGCTTGCCGATTTTGTTGCCGAATTCACTGAGGGTCTCGCCGATTTCAAGTCTAATGAAATTCGACCCAAGCCGAACTGGAGAATCTATGTTAGGGACATTTGGCAGCTGTACTGTGATGGATCATCCAATCAACGGGGCAGCGGTGTCAGAGTAGTAATCATAGCTCTTGACGACGCAATAATTGAGCAAGCCGTCAAACTCGGCTTTGAAGCATCAAATAACGAGGCTGAATACGAAGCCCTCCTGGCCAATTTGAGGAATGCACACCTTCTGGGTGCTTGGCGTTTGCTGGTATTTTGCAATTCAAAATTGGTGATCAATCAGCTAAAGGGGGAGTACGTAGCCAAAAATGACCGTATGGCGGCTTACATGAAATCAGCTAGCGCCTTGCTGGCCAAATTTGACCATCATGAATTGAATCAGATAACACGTGACCAGAACACACATGTAGATGCCTTAGCTTGCCTAGCCTCCACCATCAACTCAGAAATTAAACGGACCATCGAAGTAGGTTTCATCCCGGAGCCGAGCATTGGCCCTTCGGAGGAAATCCAGGTCAATGTCATAGAATCTGAACCAAGTTGGATGGATCCCATTGTTGCATTCCTGTCTTCCAAACAGCTCCCAGAGGACAAGAAAGAAGCGCACAAGCTGCGAAACAAAGCCCTGCGATACTACTTGGATCCGCAAGGAAGGCTTTATAAAAAAATCCCTCTCTGGTCCATATTTGGAATGTGTGCACACAGAAAAAGTCGAGAAGCTTCTGACTGAAATACATGAAGGCAGTTGTGGCGCCCATTCTGGCGGGCGGTCCTTAGCTCATCGAGCCGTGACACAGGGGTATTACTGGCCGACAATGAGAGCAGATGTTGAATGTTACGTGAAAAAGTGTGAACAGTGCCAGAAGTTCTCTCCTTTGACCCACCTGCTTGCTGAAGAGCTAAGCTCCATAACCAGTCCTTGGCCGGTCGCCCAATGGGGACTTGATATCGTCGGACCACTGCCTCGTGCCCCGGGTAACAAGCGATTTTTGATTGTCGCGACAGATTATTTTACAAAATGGGTAGAGGCGGAGGCACTAATGCACACATACCGATGTGAAGCGTTTTGTTTAGAGAAACATCATCACACGATTCGGCATTCCAAGAGCACTTATCTCAGACAACGGCACCCAGTTCGACTGTGGCGTCTACCGAGAGTTGTGCAGCAAGTATGGTATCCGGCCTTACTTTTCCACGCCGGCTTATCCATAAAGCAACGGTCAGGTTGAAGCCTTTAATAAATCCATCTTAGACGGCATCAAGAAGAGGCTGGAGAAAGCTAAAGGCAAATGGGTTGAAGAATTGCCGAGTGTGTTGTGGGCTCATCGAACTACGCTGAGGCGATCTACTGGGGAAACGCCGTTTGCTCTATGCTTTGGAACCCATGCGATCATACCCCTGGAGATCGGCCACCTAACCCTGAAATCTCAAGTTTTTGATATGGGCCAAAATGACATGATGTTGGCTTTGGATTTGATTCTGATTGAAGAATGAAGAGACCGTGCCCTTGCTTCCATGGCGCGGTACCAGCAGCAGCTTGCCAAGTCATATAATTAATGTGTTCAGTTGCGCCGCTACACACCGGGAGAGTTGGTCCTAAAGAAGGTACTTCCAGCTGCCAAGAAACCGGCTGATGGAAAATTGGGTCCTAACTGGGACGGCCCCTATTAGATTGATTCGATCGCAGGAGTAGGGGCATATCGGCTCAAAGACATGTCAGGAAGGAGTCTGCCACGACCTTGGAATTCCACGCATTTATGCAAATTTTATCATTGACCCGACTTGTGGGGCATGATACTTGTTCTGAACAGTTCGCCATGTATATCTCATTTTTCGTAATGCAAAGATCCCTATTTACTCACCACAAAATCCAGTCCAAGGTGTGCCGACTAAGACTCCGGATTTGGAGCCCCATTGGTGTATGCCACCTTTGGGCCGATTAAGGCTCGGGATTCGGAGTGCCCTTCGTGGATGTCACGATTGGCCAAGATAAGTCTCCGGATTCGGAGCCCCTTTGGCGCATGCCACCTTTGGGCCGACTAAGCCTCCGGATTCAGAGCCCCATTGGTGCATGAAACCTTTGGGCCGATTAAGACTCCGGATTCGGAGCACCCTTCGTGGATGTCACGATTGGCCAAGATAAGTCTCCAGATTCAGAGCCCCTTTGGTGCATGCCACCTTTGGGCCGACTAAGCCTCCGGATTCGGAGCCCCATTGGTGCATGACACCTTTGGGCCGATTAAGACTCCAGATTTGGAGCGCCCTTCGTGGATGTCACGATTAGCCAAGATAAGACTCCGGATTCGGAGCCCCATTGGTGCATGCCACCTTTTGGCCAATTAAGACTCCGGATTCGGAGCGCCCTTCGTGGATGTCACGATTGGCCAAGATAAGTCTCCAGATTCGGAGCCCCTTTGGTGCATACCACCTTTGGGCCGACTAAGCCTCCGGATTCGGAGCCCCATTGGTGCATGACACCTTTGGGCCGATTAAGACTTTGGATTCAAGCGCCCTTCGTGGATGTCATGATTGGCCAAGATAAGTCTCCGGATTCGGAGCCCCTTTGGTGCATGCCACCTTTGGGGCAACTAAGCCTCCGGATTCAGAGCCCCATTGGTGCATGACACCTTTGGGCCGATTAAGACTCCGGATTCGGAGCGCCCTTCGTGGATGTCACGATTGGCCAAGATAAGACTTCGGATTCGGAGCCCCATTGGTGCATGCCACCTTTGGGCCAATTAAGACTCCGGATTCGGAGCGCCCTTCGTGGATGTCACGATTGGCCAAGATAAGTCTCCGGATTCGGAGCCCCTTTGGTGCATGCCACCTTTGGGCCGACTAAGCCTCCGGATTCGGAGCCCCATTGGTGCATGACACCTTTGGGCCGATTAAGACTCCGGATTCGGAGCGCCCTTCGTGGATGCCACGATTGTCAGTCTCCGGATTCGGAGCTCCATTGGTGCATGACACCGTCGAGCCTGGGCCGAATGTGGTGCCAAATTCCTAGAGCCGTATCCATATGTTTGGGCCCAATTCGCGGCACCTTGCGCAATTTACGTTTCGGCCAACTAAGTATATGTTCATGGTCATGGTCATTTTGTCAAACAAGTATAATTTCATACTATCATAGTTGGAATAAAAAAAATCATAATATCATGATTAAATCCACTCATGAAATAGTTGGTACAACAACAAAAACATTCTGACAAATATATGTCCTCATTAAACTACTTTCGAATACATTATTAATTAAACAATAAATAAATAAAATGTATTTATTTTTACATGAAAGTTTATGCGGCGCTACCCTCATCGTCACTCTTCTCTATCTCGTACGCATCGAAGGGAAGATTCGGCAATGATATAACGGTGAAGCCGACTGAACACCTGCGGCACGGAGGGTATCCGCGGCCTTCAGTGCCTCGATCCACCCATGTCGAAATCCCCGATTTTCTCATCGGCAAACCTCATCAGCGAGTTTTTCCTTAGTTTTTTCTATTCCGACCTTCCGGCCGTCATGGAAGCCTTTCTCGTTAGCCCTACCCTAGGCGGACTCAATCGCAAACATGCTAGCCGTATCCCGATTAGCGATCGCATGACCTATTAGCTGTTGTGTCACCCTTTCTTCCACGATCGGGTTAGACTTTCCGGCCGACTGCTCTCCACCAGCCTTGACCTTTCTCAGCTCACACTCGGCCTTCTCCACGCGAGCTTCTAGGCTTCGAATGTGTTCGTCCCTCTGCTCTATCTCCCATCGAGCAGCACGAAGCCGCATAATGATTTTGTAGGAGGTGTACAACCCCTTCACCGCTCCATGAACGCCCTCTTGGAACACTTCGAAGTCTCGTCGACCAACCATCGACTGCTGAACTTCTGGCAAAAAAATCTGTCGAGCAAATTCTACTGCCACATTTGGATCTCGGATGATTGAATCTGCCTCCGTCATCGGTCTGTCATCGACAAACACCGCAAAGCTCAATGGGCGTGGTGGCCCACTGGCTTCGCTACGAGGACGAGGCAAACTTCCCTATTGGCGTTTCTCCCTTCTAGGTGACCTGCTTCGTCGACGAGAAGAATGACGGCTCTCATGCTCAGCAGATGCTCTAGGCCCCGTTCGGGGAAGTTCGCCACCTCGATTCATCGAGTCCAGCTCCGCCAGTGTCTTGCCTTCGCCTTTGCTATTGAAAAATAATCTGCTAGACATTCACCCTTCGCTGCAGGGTTGAGTTTTGTTTAGTTCCTCATACAGGGTTGAGTTTTGTTTGGACACAACCCCCTCTCTAAATAACTTGTGGGCGCACCGCGCTCCCGAGGCGACCTCATTAATGCACGCATTCCGTAAGCCACCGACTTTCGGCTTTTCAGCTTCACCCCCAACCAGGGAAAATCCCTTAATACAAACGGTCAATGGCTCTCCACTTGAGTCGGCCAAATCCCTTGGCCTTAGGCCGAAAGGATCATGCCACAGCCATTCCATGAACGAGTCCTGTTCGGCTTACGAAGCTCATGCACTGGCTGGGGCAAGGGTAGATTTATTAATCTGATCGGCCAAGTATTTAAACCCAACGTCGATCGATTTATGCCACAGCCATTCCATGAACGAGTCCTATTCGACTTAAGAAGCTAATGCACTGGCTGGGCAAGGGCAGATTTATTAATCTGATCAGCCAAGTACTTAAGCCCAATACCGATCGATTTATGCCACAGCCATTCCATGAACGAGTCCTATTCGGCTTACGAAGCTAATGCACTGGCTGGGCAAGGGCAGATTTATTAATCTGATCAACCAAGTATTTAAACCCAATGCCGATCGATTTACGCCACAGCCATTCCATGAACGAGTCCTATTCGACTTACGAAGCTAATGCACTGGCTGGGCAAGGGCAGATTTATTAATCTGATTGGCCAAGTATTTGAACCCAATACCGATCGATTTATGCCACAACCATTCCATGAACGAGTCCTATTCGGCTTACGAAGCTAATGCACTGGCTGGGCAAGGGCAGATTTATTAATCTGATCGGCCAAGTATTTAAGCCCAATCCGATCGATTTATGCCACAGCCATTCCATGAACGAGTCCTATTCGGCTTACGAAGCTAATGCACTGGTTGGGCAAGGGCAGATTTATTAATCTGATCGGCCAAGTATTTAAACCCAATACCGATCGATTTATGCCACAGCCATTTCCATGAACGAGTCCTATTCAGCTTGCGAAGCTCAAGACCTGGCTGGGCATGGATAGATCTATGCCAAAAGGATTGTACCTCAGCCATTTCACGAACTGGACTCATTCGGCGGAAAAGTTCATATCTAAGGCAAGGGCAGATTCCTTAAATCTGAATCATGAATACCTCCAACTTTTGAATCATCCACCTTTTTAATAGAATAATTGTTTATTCATTCAATTAAGTACAGGAAAACACAAAACAAGGAAAAATTACGTTGAATAACACAAAACAGGGGAAAATTTCATTGATAAACTGAATACAGACAGAGTATCAATTTATACATGAAGATCACCCGGAGTAAAAATAAAATAAAAGAAAATACATTGAAATTTCTAGGCAAAAACAACCAGTGTGGCATCCTAAGGGTCCTCGGGGTCAGACTCTAGCGGCTCGATGCCCACTTGGTCATATGGAATTGGCATTGCCAATGTCACATTTGCAGCAGCAAGGGCTTTGAGCCAGCCGTGCTTGAATCCCTGGTTTTCAAATTTAGGAGCTTCCTCCGCGTAGCTTTCAAGGGCGGCATCTTGCCCGGCCTCCTACGCCTTGGAAGTCTTAGAGTCGGCTTTTTTTTTTTGCCTTCTTCAATTCTTCCAATTCGTTCTCCAGCTTGGCAACCACCTCTTGTGCTGACTTCAGCGCTTCATCACTCGCGCTTGCCCTCTGCTCGGCGACCAATCTCTGCTCCTCAGCATTTTTCGCTCTCTCCATTTCGGCCTCCGCCCTTGCACTCTCTATCGTCGCCCTTGCCGCCTCAAAGTTGGCCCTACTTCTTTCGCCCTCTACCTCCGATCTTAAACGACCTATTTCTTTGTCGCCTAGTGCTGACGTCGCCCTATCTCGGCTATCCTACCGACTGTCTATAAAATAGAATGTTAAAACCAAAACAAATATATGCAGAAACGCAAAAGATAAGATCAAGATACATACCAGAAGAGCTGTCTGAGCGGCCAACACAATTGCTAACACGTCCAGCTCCGAGCGGAAAGCCGCCTTGTTGGCCAGCAACGAGACTGAAGAAGCCAGGCTCAACGCCATGGCTGGGTATTTCACAGCCGATGCGTCAGAGGAGACCGGCACATTTTTTATCTTCGGCTGAACCACAAAAGGAACAACCACGTCCGACTCCTCCAAGCGCGGCCTTTTTTCAACAGGAATTTCTTCAGAAACGGCCTCAAAATCGGCGAGTCGCTTTTCCCTACCCTTATCGACCTCTGGAGTCAGACTCTCAACTGACCGTTCCATCTCAACAGAAACAATTTGAGCCGTTTTAACAAAGACAACCTTCTCCGATGATTCAGGGAGGGTAGCTTTAGAAGTAATGGCCTCGGCCTTCTGACGGGCGGCCAAACGCTCAGCATTCTTTTTCCGTGCCAGTTGAGAAAGAGATTCCTTCGCCATACCCTCGGAATAGGAGCCGGGCAGATCTTCTAAACCAGTAAAAATATCTCCAAAGGGAAATTCCCCCCGACCCGAAGTGGACGGTGAGTTAGGCTGGTAAAGACCGACTGCTTCAAACACCGAGTTTAGAGCCTCATCGACCTCTTCGGCCTCCACAGCGAACTCTCTTGTTGGATCGGCAACTACCTCGACCACCAGCTCTACGTCTCGCTCCGAATCAGATGCTTCAAAACCAATTTGCCTAAGGGTCTTGAAGCTAGGGGAGACAAGAGCTGTGAGATATTGTTCGTCGGTTGGGATCAGAATGTCGTCCGCGGCCGAAAACGTAGTATAAGTAGGCTCGTATCGCAAGAGTATGTGGGCGGCTCTCCCTTGCTTCTGTATGTTTGGATGGCCAAAATACTTGAGTTCAGTCTTAATTTCCACAAGCACTGCCTCATCGGCCAAAGTCAAAATCTTCTTCAACTTATTTCCTGCATAAACAAAGGTTACACTGGGAGAAAAAGCCGAGTAAAAGAAAGATCAATAAACACGAGTTACACGGCAACCTGGTTCGCCCCTCCGTCTGGGTATAGGGTCTAGGCGATCTTCGCCTTCGCCGAATTCCCAGTTCCCTCAAACATTGACCATCACATCATTAACTCATTTGCCAGAGCTGGCAAGCATGGTTACCAAGTGGTGGTCAGTGTCCTTGGCCCTGAGAAAGTAGCGCCCGAGCCGACCGGAGGATTTGGCTAAAGCATAGCAGTGCCGAATGGCCGGAATGCCAAGGTTGATCCTAAGGTGCCGGTTCAACTCTGCGATTCCCATGATGATTCAAAAAAAATTCACATTGGGTTGGGAAGGAATCAGACCCCAATGGCGGAGGACGGCCCTAAGGAATGAGTGTTGGGGAAAACGGACTCCGCCCTCCGCAATGGATAGGAGAAGAAAGACAATCGTATTTTGATCTTTCCTCTCCATATCAAGAGTATTGTCTGTCACTAGAGATAGGTGGACATCATCAGGGATAGAAAAGTGTCGTCGGAACCCTGAAATACGACCCTCGGAAAGGAGGTCTTTCAAGTGCTTAGCCATTCTGGTGAGGACTCAAGGGTATGCCAAATCTAAAATAAACACGGAAAATAGGATTACGAAGAGAAGAGAAGAAAACTTACAAGAGTCAAATGAGACAAGGAGAGACGGGGAGAAGTTGTAGAAGATGCGAGTCAGAGAAGGGATACCGACTGGCAATGCAGGAGGCTCAAATATTCGAAAAGGCATGCATTTGAAGGGACAGGAGTTTCAAATCGTATTAAATACGAGAGATGCACGAATGAGGCGGGAAAGTTTAAATGACTGAAAAGCGTGTGCGTTCTGACATTCACATTAGGATAGGTGAGGCCGCCTAACTTTTGTCCATCTTGACTTTTCAAATTCGAAACCAAACACACCAATTAACAACTGTCAATGAGGAGTTTGGGGGGCAGTTGTGAGAGCCGAATAATTGGCAGAATCAGAAGCATACACTCTGGGAGACAGACATTACACGGCTCCATCCTGCACGATCAGGAAGCCGAATACAATAGGTAGGCCGAGTATCTATTGAACTATGGAGCTGAGTAAATAAGCGAATAATGAGTGAGAAATGGGCTAGGCCCCGAGGCCTAGGAAACGAGTATAAATAAAGGAACAATAGACGAAGAAAGGTATGTGAGAACTAGTAAGCTTAACTTAGAATACAAGTAATGCTGAGTGTAGAGACTGACTTGTCTGTCGGAGTGCTAATTCTGGTACTCCCGACCAAAGTGTTTATTTCTTTTCAGGTGACTAGCAGAGGATCACGAGCGTTCCCAAGATCAGAAGAGTATTTCCAAACCACTTCTCCACAATTACAAGCATGCAAAATTAGAACTTTTTGCAGTAGAAAGTTAGGCCTAAAACAACATGCAAGTAGGGCCAAAAGCTTAATCAAGAACAAGGGATTAAGAGGTTAGAAGCTCACCCTTGTAGAACCACTTTAGAGCAACAACTCCAGCAGCTATTTTGGATCAAAACCAGTCCAAAAACTCCAAAACCAACCTCAAAGTGCCTCAGCAACAAAAGGGTGGTGTTTGAGTGTGTGTTTGTGTGCAATAATATGATGAAAATGCACTTTCAAGCACAAATATGAAGAGGATGGAGAATTATAGAGATAGAATGATATGTATAGCTCAAGCACAATTTTCTGAACCTAAAGTAAGAGAGGGGAGGTTCTCTTTTATAGAGGACCAAAGGTTAAGCTTGTTGAACAAGCTTAGGCCTAAATCCATCCCTTCATACACGTGTACTGAGGATGACATATGTGCCTTCCAACTGTCACAGCTGGCAAGAAAAGATCTCCAAAAAGGTGATGGAAAGCTACCGACCATTTGAAGTAGATGGCCAGCTACTTGTAATGGTCGGCCAACCACCACAAGTGGTCTGCCAGGATAAAAAAGTGGTCGGCCATGGCGGGGAGGTAGTCTGCACACTGAAAGCAAGGCAATGGTGTGGTGGCCGACCACTATTGGTGGTCCAAAGACCAAGAAAACTAGTTGGCCGACCAGAAAACTAGCTGGCGGGAAGAAAAGTGGTTTTCAGGGAGAGAAATTGATCTCCCACCCTCATTCCACATTCTAAGCAAGGAAAACAAGGTTTGTGCCAAAAACAAACCAAAAAGGATGCAAGACAAGAGTCCGAAGGTCGAGGCGCGCAGCCGGCAGTCCCGAAAACTAGTCTACGAGCACCAAAAATGGTCTACGAGGGAAAAGTGGTCTATGACCACAAAAAGTGGTCTCCCAGCCCACAGTGTCCCTCTAGGCAAGGTCAACAAGGCATGGTTCAAAAACCAAGCCAAACGGAGAACGTTAAGCGGTCCTGAGACAAGGCGCGCAGCCGAAGGCTCTGAAAATCGTAAACTAATCTCCAAGTAGGAAAAGTGGTCTACGACCATGAAAAGGTGGTCTACAGACCTCTCCCTCTATCCAGGGAAGGGAAACAAGGCTTAGTCCACAAACCGAGCCAAAGCACAAAGAGTTCAGAGGCCCGGAGGCAAGGCACTCAGCCGAAAACTCCAGAAACTCAAAACGAGCACAACATGCACAATCACTAAGCGCTCAATCAATGACGTCTGAGTCTTAAGGTCGGTCAAAAATAGGGTGTCTACAATAATATAAAGCAAAAAGCAGATTGTATGTAGTGCAGTGTATGATGTGTGTAGTATACGGGAAATGCGAAGCAGAAATGCAAAGTAGAAGGGTAGGACGTACCTCCCAGGCCCTCTAGTAGCCTCCTAGCAGATGTCTGATGTGGCAAGCCTGCGCCTGCGCCGCCCCAGTCGTAGAATCGGACGCGAGACAAGTCCATCAGGGCGCTCATGAGGTAGAGCCCAACGATGTTCGCCCAGTTGGAAAACAGAGTAGTGCCAAACAGAAACATGAGGAAACCCCGGGTACTCGGTCTCCTCGCGGGTCGTTGGCGTCGTCCTTCTAAAATGATCAGTGAGCCATGTATATTGCACCATCCCTGATTGGGAGATGGGTGGGTGAATCCCCAACAGGTAGATCTGAGTGGCCTCCCACTCGCCCATATCTGTGTCGTAAGGAATCGGATAACCCCCTACCGCTATGCCGGTGAGCATAGAGAAGTCAAAAGGAGTCATTGTCATCTCCCTACTGTAGAGAAGTGGAGGGAATTGGTGGTATCCCACCACCTCTCTACTAAAGCGCCCAGTAGAGGCTGGCTCGCAATCAGACGAGAGAGCCCCATGCAAAATGCGCCGAAGCCGGCCTCATCGATGATGTGACAAACAGCATCGGGAAGCTCCATATACCACTCCCTCACGGAGGTGGTTCCGTATCCATGAATGGCATGTGAATCCCCCTGTAAGCAGGACAAACAGATGCATGGCAGTGTAAGAATACAGTGCAAGGGTATGTTCAGGGCAAACAAATGCAAGGTAGTGTAAGAAGTACAGTGCAAGAATGTATTTGGGATGAACAGATGAAAGACAGTGTGAGCTATACAAGAAATGCAACCTACATTGTGAAAAATAAAGAAAAATGTATACCTCGGACGCGCCATGGGATAAATGTGACTTCGGCTCGCGTTGCAGGAGGTCCTCTGGTCCACCTCGCGCAAACCCCCTAAACTGGCGGATGCTATCGGGAGGTAGCATGGTACGTCGCCAGGTAAAATGGTCGAATACTGAGCGGCAATGGCTCAAACTCTGGATCCAGCTCCATCCCCGGAGGAGCTCTGTCATGTGGGATGTCGTCCGCCATCTCGAAAAAAGATAAGAGAATGGTCGAAAATGTGGAAAATGGGCGGGGAATGCCAAAAGTCAACAAAAAGTCAACTCTGAGAGAGAAAAATGGAAAAAAAGGTCAAGGCTCGAAAGAGGGCACTGAAATCAAGGGTAACTCGAGGGAAACAAACCCCGAGTAATGGAAGTCAAGAAGGAAGCACCGAAATCACTTTTTAATCGGTTCAAAACGGAGTGTGCAAAGAGGTTTTAGTGAATCGAATGTTCGTGGAATGTTTGAAAATGCATATAAAGTGTGGATCGGAAGGAGAAAATGGTCTAGAGCAAGAAGAAAAGGATTTTCGGGTTTGAGGTAGTATGGAAATAGGGTTTGAAGCCCTATATTTAAAGAGCCATGGTGAAATGCCAAAAATGCCCCGAATCTGCTATCAGTGGCGGATGACATCATTTTGTGGCCGATGGGTGGCCGGTGGCTTTCCAGAATGTCCGGCAAGCCTCTGGTGCTCTCCTTGGATGTTGTTCTGTTGTTTTGTGCCTTGATCCCTCAAGAAAGTGCAAGGGAAGTACATTTTTAAAGCTCAGGTGGCCTCTGCGGAAGCTCCAAACTATGTTTTCAGTGTGTGGTACTCAACACGAACGAGGTGTATCCTTTTAAATTCTTGCGACTCCTCCGATAGGTAGGTTGGAGGTTGCGGTCAAGTCATTTTTACCGTGCACCGTTTTTGTCATTGCACAAAGCGCGTGCCTCTTTGTCATTGCATGGAACATGCCTTTCGCTTGAGGTCTTGCATTGTCTCTTATTCGCATAGATGCATGCATCTTGTGTTTCCGCATAGAGCATGCGTTTGTTAATCGAGCATTGAGCATGCATTTGTCACCTGGTGTTTATACCACTCCCTTGTTGGTTAAAAACACTCGGGTACACCCAGTGTTTACATCGCTCTCTATTTTGGTTAGAAGTATTGGGTCGTATGCCCGATGTTTATACCTTCCTTTGGTTAGAAGCATTGGGACGTGTGCCCAATGTTATACCTTCCTTTGGTTAGAAGCATTGGGATATGTGCCCGATGTTTATACCACCTTTTCCTTTGGTTAGAAGCATTGGGTCGTGTGCCCGATGTTTATACCTTGTTTTGGTTAAAGATACTCGAGTACGCCCGATGTCTATACCACCTCCTTTGGTTAGAAGCGTTTGGAACGTATTCCGATGCTTATACCTTACTTTGGTTAGAAACAATGGGACGTGTGCCTGATGTTTATACCACCCCTCCGGTTAGAAGCGTTCAGAATAGGTTCCAACGGTTACCAGTTTGTTTTGGTTAGAAACATTGGAACGTGCTCTGATGTTTATACCACCCTCCGGTGTTTGCACCGCTCTTTTCCCTCTCGCGTGCGGCGCGTTAGGATGCTTTGGTTGAATGCATCTTGATGGATTCCAATGCTTATACCGCTCTTTGTTTTGGTTGCATAATAGTTGGATGTGTTTCACTTGTTATCGTTGTTCTCTATGATTCGGAGCCTTAGGATGTGTCCCTCGGTTCACACCATTTCTCTCTTTGCATGTGCCACGCGTTGGGATCTTGTTTCACGCCACGGGTGTGCCCGAGGGTTATGTTGTTCTTTACCTTTCCTGCGTGATACGTAGTTGAGCTTGCATAATTTTCTTGAAATGTGGTTTGGTTCATGTTTACTTGCTTATGTCCAAGTTTGCTGTCTCATTGCATGATCATAAGTTATGTTCTGCATCGTGCATATTATTTGCATCTTGCCCTAGAACTACGATGGTTTGATTCCTTGCAAAGGGATACATAGGCAGTCTGTGGGCGCAACCGCTCTTTGTTTTGATTGCTTGTTTGTCTAAGTCTTCGGCCTTCTAAAAAATGGGTCGTCTCTGGGCTTTGACATTCACTCCTGTCATTTCATGACTTCCGAGTTTTGTCAAAGAGGGGCAACTGTAGACACTCCATTTTTTACCATCCTTAAGACTTGGACGTCATCATTTGAACACCTGATGATTGTGCTCACTTGTGTTCGCTTTGAGTCCCTGAAGGTATCGGTTGAGCGCCTTACCTTGGAGCCTCTATTCTTGTCTATTTTGTGCTTGGTTGTGGGCCAAGAGCTTGTTGCTTCACTTCTGGAGGAGAGGGTGACCTGTCGGCCATCCCCCTAGCCTGCCGGCCATGACTTGTGCCTGTCGGCCACCAGTGGTGGCCGGTCGGCCACTGATGATAGCCGACGGCCATTTTTCTCCTTTTTTAGATATTTCTTTGCCAGTTGTTGTTCACTGATGCTCATCTCCATACACGTGTATGGAGGGATGAATACAAGCCTTTAGCTTGATTTTCTATATAAGGGGGAGGTCTCTCCTCCATTTTAGGAGGTTACACAATTTGGAGCAAATCTCTCTCTCTCTCTCTCTCTCTCTCTCTCTCTCTCTCTCTCTTCTTGTTTTATGCTTGAAAGTGAGAATTCTCTACACTTTTGCACTAAGACCCTTAACCAAACACCTTCATCTTGGAACTGAGGTCCTTTAAGGCTTGGTTTGAGCTTCTAAGGGTGGTTTAAGCTCAGAATTGTGGCGGTTTAGTGTTGTGCTTCAAAGGTATAAGACTTACCTCATTAAGCTTTGTTTTAGTTGCTTGCTCTGCCATCTTTTTACACTGTTTTGACATGGTTTTTTAACCATAAAAAACATTGTTTTTAAGGTTTCAAAATGGTGGTTTATGTCTTGGTGAGTCAGGGGGTTGTCTCCTCTTTTTGCTCTTTGGCTTGTGAAGCCTTTTGTGCCATTTCTTACCACCTTTAAATCAAACTTTTTGGGCCTTTAAACCACAGAAATTCAGAGTTATTTCAGTGGTAAAAAATATGTTTTGAAGTCCAAAAATGGAGGGGTTAGCCTCCACTCCTTGTATCTTGCTTCCATGCCTAGTTAGCTTCACATATTAGCTTGATTTTGTAGCTTGTGTTAGCTTAGTTCGAGCATGTTTTAGGCTCTATTTTTGCATGTTTCAATTCTGTTTTGGGTTGGTTAGAGCATTTGTTGCTTGCTTTTTGTACTTGTAGTGCAATTGTGCTTACTAATCTAGCATGCCTAATGGTTTAGCCTATTTTTGTAGCTTGTGTTAGCTTAACTTCAGCAAGTTTTAGCTACTATTTTGGCCTACTTTAACTCTGTTTTGGGCTGGTTAAGTCCTTCGAGGCTTGTGTTGCATGGCTATAGTGTAATGGTCTTCACTAAGTCATTGTTTTGAGGCTTTAAGCATGAAGTGTTTGAGTGGCTTGCATGTTATAGCATCATTTTACATATGATTTCAGTGTATATAGCTCTGTCACACTCTCACTTATTTCACTCTTTCATTGCTTTTGAGAGTTGTGTTTTGAGTCTTGTTTGCAAGCCAACATGTGAGTATGTTTTTCTAGCCTTTTGTGCCTCAATCTCAGCATGTTTTAGCCACTGATTTGGCATGTTTTAACTTTGTCTAGCGCTGGTTTGGTTAGTTGAGTTTTGTGTTGCATGCTTATAGTGTTGTGATCTTCACTAGCTTAATGTTTTAGGCTCTTAGCATGTCTTGCATGTGTTGCTTGCATGATTTAGTGCCTTTTTGCATGCCATTTCAGCACTGAAATATCTGCAAGTCTTCACTTTTTACTTTGTTTTGAAAGTGGTCTTGAGCCCCTTGTTGGCTTGAGTGCAAAATTGAGGCTCTCATGCCTAATGGTTTTAGTCCTCTCTTGAGGGTTTCTACTAACCAACAGCATGAGGCCTTTTTTATGCTCAAAGTACTTGTGGCTTAAGCCCTCTTTCCAATTAAAGGACTCTCACTTTGGACTTAATCGGTTAAAGGACTAATCAGTAATGTAAAATGTGTAAACAAAATGAACCAAGTAAAACTTGAGCAAGATAAGCATATTTGTGTTGCATTGCATGTGTTTGGATCGGACGTTAATCCAAACAAGAAAAATGGGACGTTTCATACTCAAAGTGATGAAACGTGCCACTTTTCTTGGTCACCGACACCCTTGATCATGCGTGATAGGGTGGTGGTCCTTTGAGTCTTATTTGTGCATTCATTGACCTAGTACAAGCTTGGTTCTTTGGCCATCATGCATTGAAAATGCTTCGTTGATGGCTTAAGACCAAGAGCTACAGTCCTTTGAGCTTGAGAAATGATAAGGAGTGTAGCAGTACACACATTCCTTGAAAATGCTTTGTTTTGCCGCTGTTGCTCTCTGTTGCAGCAAAAGCAGAAGTCCAGAAAATGGGGGTGGCTGACCGGCCACTTGAAGTAGCCGACCGGCCACTTAAGGTGGCCGACAGCCACTTTTTGTAACCGGCCGGCCGGCCGACCACCAGTGAATTTTTGTGCAAGTATGTTCCTGTGTTGGAGCAGAGGCAATCTAGAAGTTGATGCAATTTTCCAAGGTCAAATGAGTGCAAACAGAGGCATCCGATGGCAAGGCAAGAGCATTTTCGAGAGGAAGCAATTGAGCATGCATGCATCCCTCGTCCCTCGAGGCTGTTTAAATTGCTTTACTAGTTAGTTAGCATAGCTAATCATTCAATTCGTTTTGTAAATTTTAATTAGCTTAGCATAGCTAGTTATTCAATTGTGTTGTAATAATTAATTAGGTAGAATAGTTAATTAGTTCGTTTTGTAATAATTAGCTTAGCTTAGTCTAACTTAGCTTATTTATTCGGACCCTCCTTCGTGGGGGCTTAAAATACTGCCCACTCCGGGTCATGTGGTCGACTTCTTCGGTGTACCACGTATCATCCGGGAGATTCTATGCCCAGTCTTCATCAGTATGGGCCAGACGCAAATCATCGTCTTCCCACCATATTTCCTCAGCAACCGATAAACGACTGTCCGGTTCTGCTGTAGTCGTTTCTGTGCTCACAGCACATTCTGTCCCGCAGGGCCTTGGCTTTTCTAGCCCTCTGATCAGTCTCGATCCTTTCTTGTTCAAACTGCCTTAGCGGGCCTCTTGTTCTGTGTTAACTGTACAAGTGCTGGTCAATTCCCGAGAAAAATTCTTCGTACCAGTGCTCTCTGGTAACTCCCCTTTGTCAGCGACCGTTCCAACCATTGCAGATGTTCCTGTTTCTGACTGTCCCTATTCCGGCTGAGATCCCTCATCAATATCTGGCTCATCACTAAGCTACCCTGTATTATTTGTTGCTCTATTTAGGTCAAACTAGTTGATGCTCACATCCCCCGGATCCTGCTCATGAAAAAATTGCAGACTAACGATGTCCTCCTCAAGTTCCGCTAAATCATCCAGCCCCTGGTTCAACCCATCCTCCCGAACTACATTCACCTCAGTTTTCCGAGGCAATTCTACCCTCGGCTTGGCCTGATCTGGTGACACAATATAACTGAACGGGTTGTATGCTTCCTCAGTTAAGCCTGCAGAGCCCTCAGGCGTTCCCTTTTCTGTCATGGCCACCACTATGGGTTCAGGTGGGGATATTGACGTGCTCATCATGCACAATTCTGTGCATTCCGGGATGAACATTGCCGACTTAGGTAGCTGGGAGGGAGTGATGTATATGCTGGGGTCATACGGGACAACCATTGTTTGGATCAGGTTTATTTGCCTGGATGGAGGAGGGGGGTTGTTATGTGGTAGAAGAGGGTCAGTGGTGACATTTGGCTTCTCAGGAGGCGCAATCACCTTGTTGTCAATAAGATCCTGAATCTCATGACGTAATCTGAAACACTGGTCAGTATCATATCCATGCTACTGATGGAAGGCACAATACTTGGCTGGGTTGTGTGTAGGAGGGAGGGGATTTGTCAATAGACGGGGTTCCAGGGGCTTCAGATGCCCTTTTCTAATCAGGACCCTCAAGGCCACAAACAGAGACATGTACAGTGGGGTAAAGGTCCTTTGGCCTCTGGGTGGGTGCTTTGCAGGTGGTGGAGTGGCTCCAGATGTGCCGATAAAGGGTGTGGCTGTTTTTTGTGCGGTGGTGACCATTCTGACGTCAGAAGTGCTTGCGGCTGCATTACTACTTGTAGCTGCATTCGAACCACGGGTAAACGCCCTCTTGGGCTGCTCTTTCTCCTGGTCAATCAAACCCTGTTTCATAGCGTCTTCTATCTGTACCCCAATCTCGTGAAGATCAGCAAAGGTGGAGAGGGGTAAGACAATCATCTTCTGCAGCAGCTTCGGTTGCAGATTCCGGACGACCATCCTTATTTGGTCTTTCTCAGCTGGCCTAGTGGTCATCATGGAGGCCTTGGCCCTCCACCGAGGCACAAAGTCAGAAAAGCCCTCCTTCAGTTCTTGCCTGGTTGCCTCGAGATCATGAGTCGTGACCTCGATTTGAGTATTGTACGAATATTGGGCAATGAAGGCCTCGGCCATCTCCTCTCAATTCCTCTTCACTGAGTCGTCCAGCTTGGCATACAAGATGGCCGCAATACCCGACAGGGTCCGACCAAAAAGGGATAGCTTCTGCATTCTAGTCAAGCCCATCGGCCGCAGAATATCTGAAAACAGCCTCAAGTGGACCATAGGATCGCCCGAGCCGTCGAAGCGATCTATGTGAGGAATTTTAAATCTGTCTGGCAATGTCACCATCGAATCTGTGTAGCCATCCTCTATGTCTAGGATAGAGTTAACTCCCTAAGCTCGCTTAAACAGCTTTTTGACCTTGCTCACTTTCAGAGCAGTTGGATTGACTTCAAACTCGAACGGTGTATCAGTTGGGTAGGCCAATGATTTAGACGTCTGAGGTGGAACTGGCTCTGCTGGAATGGGTGGGACTGGCCCGGTCGGGATGTTCGTATTCTCCTGGACAGTTGTTGTATCCCCTAGTATTGGAACCCTAGGTGGAGGTGGGTGCGAAGCAGATGCTGCTGTTTGTGGTTGTTGATGATGCTGCTGTTGAAGCCTGGCAATTACCTCAGCCTACTGGGCTACAACCTCTATCTGATGAGCGGTGACCTTTGCTTGGCAAGCAACATCCCGCTGCATGGCCTCGATAGTTTGCTGGAGTTGATACATCATTTCCTCCATACTGACTGAAAGATACTGATCTGTCTAACTCTATGTACCCTCTGAAATAGAAGCAGAAAGCTTATTTTCACTGAGCACAGGTGACTGACGAACTAGTGAATTATGCCGAACTCTCCTCCGTCTTTTAACCGGGGGAAGCGAAGCAAACACAAGTTGTCCTCTCACAAGATCCCCAAATCGATAAAGCCTCCATACTCGGGTCCAGAGTGCTTGGAGGGTAATGGTGAAAATACTACCTTGTAAAACAGAAAATAAAGCAAAAGAAACAAAAATTAGAAAAAAAAACACAGCACCTCGGCTTAGACAGAGACAACACACAATTGAACTCATAAGCTGGACATTCTGTACTCAAACACTGATTTCTGCCCCTAAATTTTCTGCCACAATACTGATACCCTCAAACACTGACGTCCTCAGACGGATACCCAGACTTGCAACTGATACATACATCCCCTTATAGAGACACACCCTAACAGCACATATCAAGCAAGTGAGAGCCAAAACACCCCTATGGTGGGGTAGGGTTTCCCTATCCTAGTTTCGTCAGGAGCTAGGGTTTCACTATGCACGCATGCAGTTTCAAACAATCCTGCATTTAGGTAAGCAACCTGTCCTAGTTTGGAACAGTCTCTAAGGCTTCCGATATACAACTAGGTCAAATGGTCAAAAAGGGTGCCTCAGCAAGACTACCTAATATACCTCTCACACCTAACACCGAGAAGTGAAAGGAGGATCAAACGGTGCAACGGTGATCTAGATCCAAGGTTTGTGTTCCTATCGTGGCAGAGCCCACAACTGGTCAGCCTTATGGCACGCTTTTCCAAGCAAGCCTCCGATAAACCGTTCAGGAATAGCAGATGGCAAACACTGTGACTTGGGTGCACCAATGCAAATGCAATGCAAAGAAACACATAAATGTAGATAAAACAATATATCATGAGCTCGAGTCAAGTTCTCTAAATCCCCAGTAGAGTCGCCAGAAACCGTAGACTCGACTTTCTTCACGCACCCCCCTTTTGGAGAAGGCGCGAATTGGTCTTACTGCAGTTTGGACTGCTGTCACAGTTCTGAATCTAATCTCACAAAGTGCAATGTGATACTGATAAACACCAAAGAGTTCAATCCGGCAAATCATTTTGGAAAATCAGATTTTGAATCAAATATTGCCAAAACTGGACTACTTTGCCAGATTACAGAGTCGCCACCTAAATATTTTATTTTTGGGAAATTTAGGAAACCCTAACTTCTGCCAAAGGCCGCGTGTCCGTCATCACCAAAGTTGCCTCGGCTCGGGAACTTGGGTATGAGAGGGGAAGGTCATGAAATGAGCACCCCCGCTCGCCCGATCAAAGATCGGCCTCTACTACCATGATATGTTGTTTTATAAACCTCATGTGTTCTTATCTAATTATTAGCTAACTTTACTATCTGACGCACACATACAAGTATAGACTAAATCGCAAGACTTGGAACAAATCGACTCATGTTTGTTTTTGAAAACGGTTTGAAAGTGTTACTCGCAAGTAGGCTAAAGCGCGGATTTGCCACCCTCGAGTGGGCTTAAAAACATGATTTTGCCACTCCGCAAAGTGGGCTTAAAACTCACAATCATCGAATTATTCCAATTCAAGCAACCAAGCCTTCATCCACAGGTATTCATGCAGTTAATCACTTCAGCAAATAAGCTTATGGCAAGCATGCTATCATGGCAACACTCACACTCATGCAAGTATGCTAAAGCGTAACACTTACAGTGTACTCCGAGCCAAAACAAAAAACTAGTTAGAAATCATGCATGATCCTAACTACACAGAATGCCTAATGCAACACATGCAATAATGCAACTAAATAGGCTCGGCTATCTAAGATGGCATATGAATGCAACATTTGATAATATGTCTTGAAACACGTATTCAAATAAGTATTCAAAATACGATGCAGTTTGAATGATGCGCCGAGCCTGGTGCATGCAAGACAAATGAATGATGCAAACATACAAAGCATAATATATGCTAAACAAAACGTGCCCTAATCTAACCACCGAAAGCGGATAAATAAAAGGGAGAAAGAAGTGGGGTTAGAAGACATGTACACACACATGCACGCTTATTACAACATTGTGCCCTCACGAAGGAGGGTCCGAATAAATAAGCTAAGCTACACTAAGCTAAGCTAATTATTACAAACCAACTAATTAACTATTCTAGCTAATTAATTACAACACAATTGAATTTGAACAACTAGCTATGCTAAGCTAATTAATTACAAACCGAATTAATTAATTAAACACTTAACTAATTAATTACAAAACGACTAAGCTAATGAACTAATTTAGCTAAGCAATTCAAATAAACGGCCTCAGGAAGCGAGGGGGGTATGCATGCTCGGTCGGCTTTGCCCCGAAAATCCACTACCTTGCCTCTAAATGCCTCTGTTTGCACATCTTTGGACCTCTGAAAATTATGCCAACCTCCAGACTGCTTTTGTTTCATCTCAAGAACATATTGAGGGCTGATCGGCTAGAAATGGTAGCTATCGGCCAACTCTGGTGGCCGGTCGGCTGGCTTTGGTGGCCGGTCGGCTAGTACATGTGGCCGGTCGGCCATTGCTTCCCTGAAATTCTTCCTTTTGCTGCAACAGAGAGCAAACAGGGGCATGGCAGTGTATTTGCAAGGGAATGTGTGTACTGCCACCCTCCTTATCATGTCTCAAGCTCAAAGGAGTGTGGCACTTGGTTCTCAAGCCACCAATCAAGCATCTCAATGCATGATGGCCAAAGAACCAAGTTTGTACAAGCTTAGTGAATGCGCACATAAGACTCAAATGGCCACCACCCTATCATGCATGATCAAGGGTGACGGCGACCAAGAAACGTGACACGTTTCATCACTTTGAGTATGAAACGTCCCACATTTCTTGTGTTTGGATTAACGTCCAATCCAAACACATGCAATGCAACACAAATGCTTATCTTGCACAATTTTTATTTGATTCAATTCTCGTTTACACATTTTACATTACCAATTAATCCTTTAACCGGTTAAGTCCAATGTGAAAGTCCTCTAATGAGAGAGGGGTCTACCAAAGGAGGGTTTAAAACATGAGAGAGACCATGCCTTTGACTTGGAGGAACCCTCCAAAGAGGGTTAAAGCCATTTGAGCACAAACCCTAACTCATGCTTAAACACAACCTTAAGGCCAAACAACCCTCAAAACAAATTGAAAAATGAAGAAATGAGGGAGGTTGCAGAATTTCAGTGCTGAAATGGCATGAGAAATAATGCAATAACATGCAAACAACTCATGTACAACATGTTAAGAGCCAAAAACATTGAAACTAGTGAAGGACAAAACACTAGAGGCATGCAATACAATGCTCAAATGACCAAACCAGCTCAAAAAAGAGCTACATCATGCCAAAACAGTGGTCTAGTCATGCTAAAACTTAGGCACAAAAGGCAAGAAAAACATGCTCGTATGTTGGCTCACAAACAAGACACAAAGCACAACTCCTAGAAGCAATGAAAGAGTAATATATGTGAGAGCGCAACAATGATATAAGCTCTGAAATCACATGCTAAATGATGCTATGGCATGCAAACAATCCAAGCAAAGCATGCTAGATGTTCCAAAACACAAAGCTAGTGAAGCCAACTATACTATAGCCATGCAAGGCAAGCCTCAAAGGACCAAGACTACTTAAAATAGAGTTAAAGCATGCTAAATTAAAGCCAAAAACATGCTGGAGTCGAGCTAACACAAGATGGAATGATAGGCTAAATCATCAAGTGTGCTAGGCTAGTAAGCAAGATTACACTACAAGTGCAAGATGTAAGCAACAAGTGGCCAAACCAGTCAAAAATAGAGTTGAAGTAGGTCAAAATAAAGCCTAAAACATACTTGAACTAAGCTTCAAAAAGGGAGAAATACATGCTCACTTGTTAGGCCATCAACACATGCAAACAAAACACAAAGAGGGGAGGCCACCCTCTCCTATTTGGGACCTCAAAACCAACTTTCCACCACTAAAATTCCACTAGAATTTAGTTGTTTAAAGGTCAAAAAAGAATTGCTTGAAAAGCTTTTAAAAGATAGCACAACTCTTAGCAAATAAGCAACAAAAGAGGGTAGAACACCTCTAACTTCAAAAAGGCCTCAAACCACCACTTTTAAATCTTAAAACCAGAGGTTTTTGTAGTTGAAAGCTAGGCCAAAAACAGCATGAAAAGGTGGCCAAACTAGGGTACAAAAAATAAGCTTAAAAGGGGTAAGTGGTTACCTTTGAAGCACATCAGCAAAACAGTCAACTTCTGAGCCAAAACCAACTTTGAGAGCTCAAATATGACCACCAAGAACCTCAGCAACAAGGTAGTCTAATTTGGTTAAGGGGTTCTATGCAAAGATGTGAAGAAAACTCACTTTCAAGCACAAAATATGAAGAGAGAGAGGATTCTAGAGAGAGAGAGAGTGTGAAAATTTGCTCCCAAAAATTTTGAACCCCAAAAATGGGGGAGGGACCTCCCCTTATATAGAAAAACAAGCCAGTATGGAGGATACACTCAGTGATCAACAGTTGGCACCAGCTGGCAAATAAATATCTGAAAAAGGAGAAAAATGGCCGTCGGCCATCAGTTGTGGCCGACCGGCCAGAGATGTGGCCGATCGGCTATCAATGTGGCCGATCGGCCACCACTGATGGCCGACAGGAACAAGCCATGGCCGATGGGCACTGGCGATGGCCAACAAGCTATCCTCTCCTCCAGATTCAAAGAAGCAAGCTCTTGGTCCACAACCAAGCACAAAACAGACAAGCTGAGAGGCTCCAAGACAAGGCGCTCAGTCGAGACCTTTAGAGACTCAAAATGAACACGAGAATTCATAATCATCGGATGTTCAAACGATGACGTCCAAGTCTTGAGGACGGTCAAAAATGGGTTGTCTACACATGCACCGAGGCTCGGCGCATCATTCAAACTGCATTGTCAATTCAATACACTTCCTTGAATACGTGTTTCAAAGCATGCTATCAAAGTGTTGCAAATACCATGATTAGGTAGCCAAGCCTATTGCATTATTGCATGTGTTGCATTAGGCATCTTAGCATAGTTAGGATTATGCATATTTCTAACTAGCTTTTGTTTTGGTTTGGAGTACTCGGTAAGTTTTACGCTTTAGCATGCTTGCATGAGTGTGAGTGTTTCCATGTTTCACATGCTTGCCATGAGGCTATTTGCTTATATGATTAACTACTTGAATGCCTGTGGATGAAGGCTTGGTTGCTTGAATTGGAACAATTCGATGATTGTGAGTTTTAAGCCCACTTTGTGAAGTGGCAAATCATGTTTTAGCCCGCTTGAGGGTGGCAAATTCAAACCATTTTCGAAAACAAACATGAGTTGAATTCGTTCCAATTCTTGCAATTTTAGTCTATATTTTCTTGTGTCTGCGTCACATAGTAAAGCTAGCTAATAACCGGATAAGAACACATGAGGTTTATAAAACAACATATCATGATTAGTAGAGGCCGATCTTTGATCAGGCGAGCGGGGGTGCTCATTTCAGGACCTTCCCCTCTTGTACCTAGGTTCTCGAGCTGAGGTAAATTTGGTGATGACGGACACGTGACCTTTGGCACAAGTCAGGGTTTCCTAAATTTCCCAAAAATAAAATATTTAGGTGGCGAATCTGTAATCTGGCAAAGCAGTCTAGTTTTGGCATTATTTGACTCAAAATCTGATTTTCCAAAATGATTTGCCGAATTGGACTATTTGGTGTTTATCAGTTTCACATTGCACTTTGTGAGATTAGATTCAGAACCGTGACAAGAGTCCGAACTGTAAGACCAATTCGAGCTCTCCGAAAGGGGGGCGCGAAGAAAGTCAAGTCCACATAGAGGCATCGACTCGAACCCTTGTTTTGTCAAGCCAGCTATTGTACCTCATTGCGAGGTTCCGAACTAGCATGTGTCAAGGCTTTTTGGGTGATTCAGGTTCACCCTTTTGAGTTTGTTAAGTGAAAAGAATGTTTTAAGACTGTTTTGGATGATGGGATTAATTCCCTAACTCGTATTTTGTCTTATATATATGTGTTTATGGGCATAAATGGCTATGTATATGACAGTTTATTTCCATTCAGGTCCTTAAAGTTTGTTGGACATTATCTTATTATTGATTGGCTTCCGCCAATCCCTTTATATTATATTATTGTCATTATTGTTAAGCAGGCCTTTGGTAATCATGGATTACTGGCCGGTTACGACGCTAAACCTATAAGTGCGGGTTCGGGTCATGACAATGGGAGTCTCAAGCATTTTTCTATGATTATATTTTTTTTTAAAAATTATTTTTATACCTAATATTCCCACATCCTTATTCTGAATGAACATGGAGCATTGTTCGAAAAAAAATTGGCCCTAATTTCATTGCCGCTTGCCCAACTCTAGTTCTCTCATCACTCATTCTTTCTCTCGTTATGGTGCCACAGATGACAACACTTGCGTGGGAGAAACTCCCTCCGGCGTCCAGGTAACCATTTTCCTCTCTTCTCTCTCCCTCTCTCCGTCTCTCCCTCAATCTCTAGCTTCGTGCGACTTTACCCTATTATTATCGTAGCTCTCCCTCTCCATCTTGGTGCGACTCATGTCCCATTACTGCTGGTGAGAGCTCTCCCTCTCATCTTCCTGACTCATCTCACTCCTAGAGATGTGCCAGAAATGATGATATCCTCAGATCAGATAGGCCCAATACGAAGACGTGTCCATTTTAGAGCCTATTATTAGAGCTACACTTCGATGAGGGCAGGCGGTGGAATGGTCGCCAAATGTCCACGCGCCGCCGCTTTGCCGACCCTACTTTTCGGCCGCCGCCATAAAGCTACATTCGGATGCTACTCCTCTTCATCTACTGGTACAACTCTTCACTTATATATAGCATAGATTTATAGATTTGCAGTTTCTTGTAGGATAAAGATGTGAAAAAAAAGGTGTTCATATGTGTATTATTTGTTCGGATTTATGCCAAATCAACATATTTGAGTTTCAAATAATGAGAATTTATCGCCAATGATTTCAATTGCAACACAAGCCTACATACTTATTTAAATGCCATAGGAGTTTTTGTTTTTGATTGCCAGGCTTAATTGCTTTAGGAGTTGGAATTGTATTATTTAAAGTTTGCTTATGTATGTATGTATGTATGTATGTATGTATGTATGCGAGGCTGGAACATGAAGAGTGCTACTGTAATTATTATAAAAATGTTTGATGGCTTTTATTTTGAATAAGTGGCATGTTGATGGTCAGTGGCATGTTGATGGTCTGGTTTATTTGACACTATTTAGTATCAAATGCAAATAAGGATAAGTTTGTGCAACCAAAAGACCAAAAGTTAGCTAGGAATGATAATTGTTACAGTTTTACTACATTGTTAATTAGAATGTGGTTAGTAGTTGTTAGGTTAGGTTAGCTTAGTTAGGATACAACTGATGTATATATACTCTATTACATTCAAAAAATGAAGTCATAAACTTCTGTAACTACTGCTGAGATTTCATTTGTGAATACCCTGGTACTAATTATTAATGAAAACCTTGCTTTGTGCTTTTGAAAATGTAGACCATGTATCATTTATCAAAGATGTAGTTGTAACTCAACCACCAGAGCATTTGCCTCATCTTTTGAAAATGCTTCAGGTGAGAGGTAAGGTGTTGAATGAACTCCCAACTGCTTAAATTGTGAGGTGGAATCATTGCATTGGACATGTTTCGAAATGAAGACAGTTTTATTTTAAATAGTTAAAAACGGATCACAAAACAACCTAGAAAGCAATTGATATACTTTGATTCCTCAACTCAATTAGTTGTACCTCTAGAGTCCATGTATCCCTCATACTAAGAGCAAAATAGAAAATGTAAATGTGGTGACCCCGATCCAAGAGCCAAGACCCCAGAGATGTGCCAGAGACGATGATATCCTCAAATCAGATCAAATCTACTGTGTTTAGGGTTTTTATTTTTTGTCAATTTTTGTTTTTCTGCTTTTTTCTATTTCTTCATGTTTTTGCATGTTTGTTGTTATTTTGCATATTTTGGTTCTATGTCTTCTGGTTTGATCTTGTTCTTTCTTCTTCTCTTTACTTCTTCATTGTTAATTTGTGTACTTTGTTCTTATTCTTTGCATTCTATACATTTGTTTCAATTGCGTTGCTTAGTTATTTTGTATTTTTTTTCACTGCAAAAAACACTCAAAAATCAAGCTCTGTATAGAGAAGCCAGTTGAAGTGTACGATACTTTTTTCTTCCCCTTTGTTTTTGTTACATTAATTTTTTGGCTACATCAACATAACTTGTGTGTTTTTATAGCCTTTGTTCATTTAGGTTTCAAAGTTGTTGGTAGCAAAGCTCTATGCAAAGTAGTTATTTATTTATTTATTTATTTTTTTAATAAATTTGCTGACCATTATTTTTTTATCAGATATACTAATCATTATTAAAATGCTTCAGAATGTTATGAATTTTGATTTTGTGATGATGAAATTCTATGATATTTGGGATATTTCATATCTATCTGATATATTAGAAGCAAGAAATACATACAAACAGAGTTTCTATAGCATTAGAATTTTTTAACTTAGCCAATTCTTTTCAATCCATTGAAATTGTACTTCAACCATCTCATAATTCATTTCAGCACTCATCAAAAGAATTATTGATATTATGTGATAACAATCTTTGAGTACAGGGACGAGAATCAAGGGAACGACAAAAGCAACAACTATAGAGGAACAAGTTGTAGCTTGCTGATAACAACTACTTAGTAATGCTTGCAAAAGTCTTGGTGGTTTTTGTGTAAAAGTGTTTTCATCAGGTGGTAATTCTTTACATTTTTTATTGTCTATTTTTTTTTTTAGATTGTCCAGTCCACATTTTTCATTTGCAATTCTATTTCTCCTATATGTTAAGGATGTATTTGGTTAGAGGATTTGATGAGAAAAATGGAAAGGGAAGGATAAATTAGGAAGAAAAGGAGATAGAATTAGGATTCAAATTCTAAGCTATTTTGGTTGAGTTGGGAATTGGAGAAAGAAAAGAGCTCAAGTGAACCCAAAAGACAAAAAGTGAGATTGCATTTTTCTCACTTGTTTTTTTCTTGTGTTTTCCATTATAACCAAACAAAAAGTGGGATTTTGGGATTGAATTTCCTTTTACTTTTTAATTTCTCTAATCAAATCCCCTAACTAAACATAGCCTAAATGTCATTAGTTAAAAACATGTATTTGGGACCGTTATCAAAATTATGTAACTCAGAATTTATTAAAAGACTTATAATTTTCCTAAATCATTTCTTTAAATTTATGCTGAAGTAGTTCAACATTTACTAGTTGATGACTTGTGTTTGCTTTAAATTAATTTATTCATTT
Source organism: Camellia japonica (assembly GCA_030407325.1). Lineage (NCBI taxonomy): Eukaryota > Viridiplantae > Streptophyta > Magnoliopsida > Ericales > Theaceae > Camellia > Camellia japonica. Next base: position 52,107,312 of record JAPPVO010000024.1, on the reverse strand, counting down.
TAAACAAATTCCATTAAAAAAATAGTCAAGTTTGTGTTACATACAATATAAAACTTGTTTGGAATTAGTTGATGGACGTTATTCATTCATGTGCTTTGTCCACTTATATTTTAGTCATCAGATTCTGATGGACAAGCTTCTTGGTTAGTATATTATGTTTATATATTAATTTGGTAGAAAATTTATTCTTCAACTAGGGTAGAATAAAAAAACTACTTTTGATATTTAGGCACAAAAGGCCCCGAGAAAATAGTGAAATATGCAGGTAAAGGCTTGGGAAACAACACAAACACCTTGAGACAGAGCAACATAAGTTGTGAAAACTTACGGAACAAGCACATGGCTCCCCATTGGAACAAGCATGTGACTCCTAGTTTGAAAACTACTTTGAATTATATATTTTTCCAACACTTAAGCTTGAAAATAGGCCATTGAGGAACAAAATAGTGAAATATGAACAACAAGGCCCGAGAAACATCATGAACACCTCGATAGGAACCAATGTAAATTGTGAAAACTTATAGAACAAGCACGAGACTCCCAATTTAAAAACTACTATGAAATTTGTAAATTTCCAACACTTATAAGCCATTGAGGGGCAAAATCGTTAAATAGGCACGAAAATGTCTAGAAATTATCATGAACACCTTGGGAGGGATCAACATAAGTTGTGAAAACTTATAGAACAATCATAGAACTCTCGGTTGGAAAACATTTAGGCTTAAAAATAGGCCATTAGGGAGTAAAATCTTGAAATAGTTGTTAAATGGCCCAGAAAACATCATGAACACCTTTGGAGGAACTAAGGTAAGTTGTAAAAATTTACAAAACAAATGGTAAATTTTGGTTTGAAATTTACTTTGAAATTTTCATTTTTTCTCTTCTAGGTTGCATGTTAACATATTTAATGAATCACCTTAACCTTTTGTTTTTTTTTTTTTTTTTTTTTTTTTTTTTTTTTTTTTTTTTAAATGGCAGATTGGAGATGAACGAATTTGGTAACCTGCATAGCAAGAGCTTTTTGTTGATATTACCAGACATGTATCCATCGCAGTGTAGTTGTACTTTTTGTTGATATTACCAAACACGTATTTTGACTATGTTGTCGTGTCTTATGATTATATTGTGATGGATCTTATCTTTTTGTTGATACTGTCAAACATATATTTTGACTATGTTATTGCTTTATGCAAATGAACAGGTTTTTGTAATGATCTGTAATGGATATTATATTGAACAAGTTATTAAAATGCACAAGTTATTTTGATTGTGTTGTCGTAGTTTTTTATTTTATTAGAATATATGTTATAGTTTGGATGTTATATATTAATTTCTTGATACTATGAGACATGTATTTTTCTTATGTTGTTTTATGAAAATGAATAGTTTAATTTTATATTCATTTGTATTAGATATTTTATTGAATAGATTATTAAAATGAACAGGGATTGTTTATTGAAAAATATATATATAAATTGCAAATAACCCCTCCTACACAATTTTTAAAAGTTATTTATTATTGGCAACGAAAAAACTGTCACTAAAATTTTCTAATCCTAAAAAATAATTTTGTCACACTTGTTCAATATTTTGTCACTAAATTGAAATATTTGTTGACAAAAATTTTCGTCACTTAAGGGTTTTTTTTTTTTTTTTCCCTTTTTTTTTGCTTTTTTGGTAATGAAATATTTTCGTCATCCAAAACAAATAGAATAAAATTTTATTTAATTCTAGTTATAAAATGGATGTTATAGGTGACAAAATATTTAACATTTAGCGACAAAATGTTTTGTCACCAAATACCAATAATAGGCAACAAAATAGAATTTCGTCATCGAGTACTTTTTGCGACGACCAATAGACAACGAACGTAGTGACAGAATTATTTCGTCACAGATCAATTTGGTAATGAAAATTTCACTATTGGAGATGAAGTGATTTTTTTATTAAAGAGCTGTGGGTGCTCATTTCTGACCACACTGTCAAACAGGAACTCAGCAGGAGAGCACAGGCAAAATAGATCATGCTCGAACAACCTGTCACAGAAAGATAAGACTCCGGTGGTGGTTCGTCCACCGGGGGGGCACTCCGACGATCAAGTTAGTGCTCTGTTATCTCTAAAAGATAGTAAATAGTGCTTAACTCACAAGCCAAAATACAAAAAGCGTACCTTAGACTCTCGAGGGTGCCATACTTTTATAATCAACGCTAACCTGATCCATGTAGAAGCCTAGCTTCAATGGACTCTAGCTCAATGCTCATCTTGGATTCCCAGCCAGATAGAGATAAACTCCCTAAGAGCTTTATCTTTATCCAAACTGAGTTCCTCTCCCATTCTAGGACTTCTGTCCCTTATCCGTTCATCTCAGATTCCTGTATCTTTGCAGATAACCTCGGCCTAGCCGAGATCACCTCGGTGCCATGACCAAGACACGTGGCACCTCGGCTGACACTTCAGTGTCACCTTGGCCACGTGTTGTTATTCACAAAATATGTCCTCACAACTGCCCCTAGGTTCTATTACCTCGGCAACCTGAGGTGATAGAACCTATATCATTTGTTCACATAGCACGGCGGCTAAGACTTACTCTATCCTTTACGACTGAGATCATCCCTCGTCGGCTGTATATGACCAAGACTCTGCAGTCTACTTTACCAATGATAAAGAATCAACAACCAAGTTCTTCGAGTTTCTTAACCGAGATCGCTCCTCTAGCCGAGGTTTTTATTTCATTAAATTAAGAACTCCAAAAGTTCTATTTGCACATGAGCTGTCACGCACGGTTTTCTCAACCGTTTTATCCACGCATCCTTTTCTCATTGATTCATACCTGACATGCGCCATCAGGTCGCATCGCTTCTGCACACGCTGCCTGATAGATACGTCGTCCAAGGCATACCATTATGGTTTGCCGCCTTTTTGCATTTTAACAAAACATCTCCCTCTCTCTCCGCCTCTTCACTTTACATTCTTGTCTTCTTTCTGCGTTTTAAGATTTTCTCTCTCTTAACAAATCCTCTACATCCATTGTTGTTTTCGTCGAGCTCTCTATAATGTACTCCGTTCAGCTCCTCCAGTGAAGCTTTCACCATTCTACTCCACTTATTTCCGTTGTTTGACTCCGGCGAACCTCAACCTCGGACCCAATTGGTGAGTTCTTGTTCTTTTCAATTTTCAGTTTCAATCTTCCATGATTTTGAATACGTTTCCCCCTTCATCATCTATCCATTTTTTGCTCTTGAATCACTTGGGTGTAAAACATGCTTTCTTGTGATTCTATGTTGTTCAATCTATCTCTGGATCTATATGTGCACACATGAACTGTTTACATGATGTTTTAGCAATTTTACCACTGTTCTCTGGCATTTTGCACATCTGCACACGCGACAGTGATCGTGAATTTCTGCTTATTTTCTTGAGTCTGAATCATTGCTCTTTTCTATTTTTCTTGCTTATTTCTAGATTCTTGCCATTGATTCTCTGTTTCCATATAGATTTAGGTTTGGGTTTTGATAGAGAAATCACATAATTAGGAAAATTGAAACAAACTCCCCTAGATCTTGAAAAACCCTTGCCCCAGTTCCTGTTTAGGATTTTAGCTTAGGTCCTTTAAACCCACATCAACCAATCTCCTCTGAAATCTTGCACCTTTCTCCTTTAGCCAACATTATGGGTATGTTCAGGTGGAGGGTAGATACCCCTGAAAAACTTGAGTACTTTAGGAGAGAGTTCTTCATCCTAGTCGACGTCCATCTTAGGTTGGCTGGGGAGGAGGACTCCATCATGTCTGATGGGGATTCCATGCCCTTCCCAATAGTGGCCTTTATAGAGTGTGGACTCTGGTTCCCTCTAGACACCCTTTTCCGACAAATCCTTCATTATTACAAGCTCAACCCGATGCAACTGGCCATTAACTCCTATAGAGTCATTAATGGTATAATTGCTCTAGCTAGCGGAGAAAATGCTAGGATAACACTAGCCGATATCCAATATTGTTATACCATGTGTGGCTTGAAATTCGAAAAAGGCTATGTCTATTACCTCAAGCTGAGATCCACAGCCTACAAACTCATAGCCGACCAGACTCCAACAAAGGTGCTGGAGATGATTATTTCATCGTCTCGGGCAACTGGGAGTTCTCACCTGATGACAGCCTTCATCTCTATCCTATGAGCCAAACAGTGTTTAAAGAGGGTGATAGTAAGAGCCAAGTGTCAATTTTTCTGCTTTTAAGTTTTACCACTTTATTCCCCTTATATGTTCTAATGTCTAAATTTTGTACTTGCAGCTCTCTCTCAGCCATCAAAAGATTTTCGCAAAACCTTCTTCCCCAACAAAGACTTTAAGAGGCTGTTGGGCTTGTCAGTTGACCGCCCCCTACTATTCAATTATATTCCGACATACAAATATGCACTGCTGACGTCGCCAAGAAGAGCAAGTCTCCACCTTTAGCAACAACTCCACCTGCCTTCATCACCACAGCCTGACCAAGCCTCAACTTCTAATCCAGCAGAGCAGCCATCAACATCTGCTCCATAACTGATTCCTCCTGCCCAGCTCCAATGCTGACGCCGAGCTCTAATCTCCACTCCTGCCAACAAAACTCGCAGCCGAAAATGCCAAGCCTTTGAGGCGTCGGCTTACGATCCAACAAACCTACCTATTGCACTGCCAGCAATCTGTTTCGGTACCAAGGTCACTGTCCCCGCCACCGCCGAAGAAATGGGCCGCGCAAAGATCATTCCATATGACCTTTTAGCTGACATCCCAGGGGTGGTGTCAGTGCACTCCTCCAGTCATTCCCAATCCCAGCCAAAACCTAAGGCAAAGAGGGTTAAAAGGGCCAAGGCCAAGCCCAGCACCACTGAGGTGGAGTCAGAGGACATAATACCCATCTCAAAATTGGCCGAAGTAGAGAAGTCGACCAAGAAGAGGCCTGCTGAGGCCGAGGCATCCGACCAACCCCAACAAAAAAAGTCGAGGTCTAGCGGGTCTTTTGAGCCTTCTGGGTTTTGCGCCGACGCTCCTTGGCCCCCAACTGTGAATGTCGAAGACCGTCCTCTTCCTGCCGGGGATAGTGCCCTCAACAGTTTGGAAGTTAGAACCGCCATCTCCACTACCGTTCTTCTCCCAGCCGACATCAATCGGATGGTCGAGCTCTCGGAGTATGAAAACAATGCAATGATGATACAGCATTGCATCTTGGTAAGTCTTCTAACTTCTTATTTAACTTTTAGCTTTGGCTTTCATACTTAACTAACTTCCTTTGCACTCTTGCAGGCTATCCAGCAAGGTCACTCCCTTACAGTCAAAACCAATGAATTTAAAAAGGAACTGACCCAAAAAACCAAGAAGACAGCCAAGCTACTGTCCTCTTTGAACAAAGCCGAGGCCCATATACGAGGCCTTCTTGACCAGGCCAAGGTTACTGAGCTGGCCCTAAAAAATGCCGAGGACCGCCGAGGCTGCAGAAAATATAGCCGAGGTCACAAAGGCCAAGGAAAAAGAGGCCAAAGAGAAAGAGGCCGAAGCCCAAACCGAGCTTCAAATGGCACTGGTTACGAAGGAGGTAAACATCAAGGTGGCCGACGAAAAGGCCTGCGCCGAGGGGGTTGCCGATGTACATGACGAGTACAAAAAGCAAGTGAAGCAGGCATGCAACAAGAGTTATACCCTTGGTTGGATGACTGCACTAAAAGAGTTGGTAGTCCCTGAAGGTTTGCCATTGTACGATGCCAACCGACTTGTTTTATCGCTCCCCCTTACTCTAAGCTAGTCCGAGGATGAGGCTGAGACAAAAGAGGATGTCGAAGCCGATAAGTCTGGTGGAGTTGGTGCTGCTGGGGCCAAGTCCCTAACTCTGAATGAGCAAGTCCTAGACTTGACTCAGGATAAGGAGGACGAGGTCTCAAAAAGTGCCTTTCCCAAGAAGACTACGTCCGAGGTGCATACCGCCGAGAAGAGCCTCGATCAAACTCTTCTTGAGATTGATGCCGAGATCGAGGCTGACAAGACTGCCGAGAAGATCTCCCAATTGTCTTCTGAATGCAAAACCCAGCCAGCCGATGATGCCGAATAGTCTACTTAGAAGCTTTTCTTTATTTCTACTTTGTGATAGTTCCCGCTGTAGTCTTTGCAACAATGTTTAAATTTCAGTCTAGCCGATGTGCCTTTTTGTACTCAAACAAGTTTACCTTTTGAATGCAAATCTGATTTCTCTTTCAAAGTGTTGTATGCCTTCCTTTCTCTCATGTATGTTTACCACTTTCATACTTAGAATAATTTGGTTTGTCTTCAAAGTACACCTTAATTGTGCAATCTCCTCGGGGTAAAGTACCTTGGATACATCTTCTGATTGTTTATCTCGGCCTTGGCTTAACACTTAACATATTTTTGAAATATTTTTTACAAGTGTTGTTTCTTTAAACTTGCCACTTCACTCTCACTTATTGTCTTCTATCAAGACTTATGTCTTCTATCCTTCCCAAGTTTTGAGAACCTGGTCATCTCGGCAAGTACATACGTCGGGTACCTTTTCCAACATAACCTTGGCTAATTTCAACAAGTCCAAAGCACTTCAAAGTTTTAAGCTCATCCAGCCACGAATGGTTTTAAGCTCATTCATCATTCTCCAGCTCCTTGCCCCCTAATGTGAACCTAAGTTTCACTTATGTTCACATTAAACACATATAGTCTTTCGCCGAAGTCGGATTCGAACAAAGACTAGCCGAGGTTCTCAACCTTGGTTTCTCTATTGATGCACTTAGTTCTATTCCAAGTTTAATTCTGCCGACATAGCAAGTCTAATTTCAATTCAACTTACTTCAACTCTATTAGATGCAAGTATAATTCAACTCTACCATATAATAAGTCTAAGTTATTCGTCATGTTTCAATCAGAAACATCGCCAACTTAGTTCAACTCTATTATATGCAAGTATAATTCAACTCTATCATATAATAAGTCTAAGTTATTCGTCATGTTTCAATCAGAAACATTGCCAAAGGACTGGTCAGTCCTATTACACAAATTTCACATTCTTAAAAAGTCAGGCTAAAAATTTTATTACTACCTCGGCTAAGAAAATTATGACATAAATTTCAAAAAACAAAAAAGTCTAATGATAGAAAAATTTTAAGTTGCAAGTGTTCCAGGGTCTTGGCAACTCTTTGCCTTCACTGTCTTCAAGCCAATAAGCCCCATTGTCGGCGACCGAGATGATTCTATAAGTCTCCTCCCAATTTGGGCCCAGCTTTCCCTCCCTAGGATCTTTCTTGTTGCTGACCACTTTCTTTGGTACCAGGTCCCCAACTTTGAACTCTCTTGGGTTGACCTTTTTATTATAAGCCCTAGCAAGTTGTTACTAGTATGCCCCCAGTTGAATTGCTTCTCTCTCCCTTTTCTCCTCAAGTAGGTCTAGATCTCGGGCCAAGAATGCCTCGTTAGTCCCATTCTCTCCTTGGGTTCTGATCCCTGGGATGCTGACTTCCAGTGGGATAATTGCTTCTGTGCCATAAGCCATGGCAAATGGGGATTCCCTAATTGATCTTTTCGGCGTAGTCCAATATGCCTAGAGTACATTGGGCAACTCCTCTACCTATTTTCCCTTTACTGCTTCCAGCCTCTTCTTGATCCCATCCAAGATAGTCTTGTTGGATGCTTCTGCCTGACCATTACTCTGAGGGAAACTTGGAGTGGAGTAATAGTTCTTGATTTTGTACTTTGCACAGAAGCTTTTGATTAGCTTACTGTCAAATTGTGTACCATTGTCTACTATTATTGCCCTTGGGATCCCAAACCTGGTAATGATGTTCTTCCATATGAAGTTCTTCACATCAATATCTCGAATCTTCGCAAGGGGTTCAGCTTCTACCCACTTTGTGAAGTAATCAGTTGCTATCAGCATGAATTTCCTTTGTCCAGTTGCTTGGGGTAGTTGTCCAACAAGATTCATGCCCTACTGGGCAAATGGCTAAGGGCTGGATACTGGGTTCAAATCTATTGCTGGTTGATGTATCAAAGGCGTGAACCTTTGACACTTCTCGTACTCTTTAACATAGGCTTCAGCATCCTTCTGCATGTAGGGCTACCAGTAAAAGACCTTCTGTAGAGATGTCCTTCTACTATTAAACCTCGCCGACTTCGTCTAGTCTTGTGTGCTTCTTTGCGATCATCGGGCAACTTCTCATCTCTA
>JAPPVO010000024.1:51887535-52099017 GCA_030407325.1 Camellia japonica | reverse complement strand
CTGAGGACCGTACCATCACACTTACGCGGGAGTTTTAAAAAGATGAAACCACCTTCGTTCAAAGGAGGGATTGAACAATGAAGGCGGAGGCATGGGTGCTAGGGATAGAGAAATTATTCGAGTCTTCCCTTGTACTGAAGTTCAGAAAGTGCAGCTTGCTGCTTTCACGCTTGAAGAGGAAGCACGGAGGTGGTGGATGCTTACCAGAACAATGCATCCGGGTTGACTTGGGACAGGTTCTTGGTGTTATTCTATGACAAATATTTTCCTCAGAGTATGCGAGACAAGAAAGTGACTGAGTTCGAAACATTGAGACAAGGAAACAAAACTGTAGCTGAGTATGAAGCCCAGTTTGCAGAACTAGCTCGGTTTGCACCTCACATGGTAGACACAGAGTACAAAAAGGCGCGGAAATTCGAGGGAGGATTGCGGAATGCCATTCAGGATCGGATCAATGTGTTGAAGTTACCGACGTACGTTGATGTCTTGGAGCGGGCTGTCATCGCAGAAGGAAATTTGGCTACTCAGACTCGGATTTCTGAATGGAAAGGGAAGAGGCAAAATACTCAATGGTCTAAGGGATCAACCACTTCACCAAATAAAAAGCAGAATTCAGGAAACTTCACCAGTACAGCTTCTCAGAATTCGACTCCTGTGTGTCTGGAATGTGGGTTGAAACATCGTGGGGTTTGTCATCGGTTGACTGGAGCTTGTTTCCGGTGTGGAAAAACAGGACATTTGATTAGGGACTGCCCACAAAGGAATCAACAACCGGTAGTAAGGCCGCCACAAGTTCAGTTGGGTCTACACCGACTCCTAGTGCCAAATCAACTGTCAACAAGGACACCATGAAGCAAGGTAGGGTATTTGCGTTGGTTCCGGGAGATATACAGAATGCAACAACAGTGGTGTCAGGTACATTTACAGTTTATGGCCACTCTGCTTATGTTTTGTTTGATTCTGGCTCTACCTGCTCTTTTGTGTCAAAGCAATTTGCAAAGAACTTAGATAAACCTGAAATAGAATTAGCCTATGTGTTGCGTGTTACATCGCCTATGGGGACTTCCTTGATCTGTACTTCTGTCTATCCTACTTGTGAAATTCTCATTGGAAATGCTCGTGTATATGCTAATTTAGTCCCACTTGATATGACTTCATTTGATATTATTTTGGGGATGGATTGGTTGGGAGAATACGGGGCTACTATAGATTGCCTAATGAAACAAATTAAATTCCACCCTCCGGGTCAGTCAGAAACTATTTTCCAGGGTCAAGAAGTGACATCACCACCGTATGTGATCTCTGCAGCTAAGGCTTACAAATTGATTCAAAAAGGATGTCGGGGGTATTTGTGTAATGTTCTGGGAGGCCCAGTAGAGAATGAAAATATTGATGCGATTCCGGTTGTTTGTGACTTTCCGGATGTCTTCCCAAAGAACTGCCGGGAGAGTTAGTGGACCGTGAAATTGAGTTCACAATTGATGTATTACCTGGAACTCAACCCATTTCTAAAACTCCGTATCGAATGGCATTAGCAGAAATGAAGGAATTGAAGGGTCAGCTTCAAGATTTATTGGATAAAGGATTTATTCGTCCGAGTGTCTCTCCCTGGGGTGCACCAGTCCTGTTTGTGAAGAAGAAAGACGGGACACTTCGTTTATGCATAGATTACCGGGAGCTTAATAAAGTAACAATTAAAAATAAGTACCCTTTACCAGAATTGATGATTTATTTGATCAGTTACAAGGGGCACAGGTTTTCTCCAAGATTGATTTGCGGTCCGGGTATCATCAATTGAAAGTTAAAGCCGAAGATGTCGAGAAGACAGCCTTCCGAACCCGCTACGGTCATTATGAATTTTTGGTTATGCCCTTTGGGGTTACAAACGCACCAGCAGCATTTATGGATCTGATGAACCGAGTCTTCAAACCTTATCTGGATGAGTTTGTAGTGGTCTTTATAGATGACATCCTTATTTATTCTGGGAATGTAGAGGCTCATGAGAATCATCTTCGTCGAATCCTCCAAACTCTCCGAGAAAAGAAGCTGTACGCAAAACTGAAGAAGTGTGAATTTTGGCTACACGAAGTGGCATTTCTGGGACATGTCATAACTAAAGAAGGAGTTTCCGTTGATCCAAGTAAGATTGAGGCAATTGTAAACTGGCCAACCCCGACTAATGTAACTGAAGTGCGCAGTTTTATGGGACTAGCAGGTTATTATCGGAGATTTGTCCAAGACTTTTCTAAGATTGCTGTACCACTTACGCAGCTAACGAAGAAAGGCATTGCCTTTGAATGGACTGAACAGAGAGAATTTGCTTTCCGGGAATTAAAAACGAAGTTAACTACAGCCCCGATTCTTGCATTACCATCTGGTAACGAGGGATTTGTAATTTACAGTGACGCTTCACATAAGGGACTGGGTTGTGTTCTTATGCAGAACGGAAGAGTTATCGCCTACGCCTCTCGCCAGCTTAAAACCCATGAGAAAAGTTATCCCACACATGACCTTGAATTGGCAGCAGTTGTCTTTGCGTTAAAGATTTGGCGACATTATCTGTATGGGACTTCTTGTGATATTTATACTGATCATAAAAGCCTCAAATACCTTTTCACCCAAAAGGAGTTGAATATGCGCCAACGGCGGTGGCTAGAACTTATTAAAGACTATGATTTGCAGCTTCACTACCATCCCGGCAAAGCTAACACAGTAGCAGACGCACTCAGTCGGAAAAATATGGGAATACTGGCGAGTCTATCGACAGAAAGTAAGGAATTGATAAGGGATCTGAATAAGATGGAAATTGACTTACTACTACCTGAGCAAAGAACAACAATAGCGGCAATGATGGCTCAGCCGGCATTACTGGAGGAGATCAAGACACGTCAAATGGAGGACGACGCCCTCAAGAAAATATGTAGTGAAATGGAGACAAAACCGAAACTGGGATTTACTTTGACAGATTCCGTGCTTAAATTTCAGAATCGGGTGTGTGTCCCTAATGTGGTAGAACTTAAACGGAAGTTGATGGAAGAAGCACATGCCTCGAGAGTCTCAATACATCCAGGAGTACCAAAATGTACCAAGATTTGAAACAACATTTCTGGTGGCCAAGTATGAAGAGGGAAATTGCAAAGTTTGTATCTAAATGTTTGCAGTGCCAGCAAGTTAAAGCAGAACATCAGAAACCCGCAGGGTTGTTACAACCCCTTCCAGTTCCGGAGTGGAAATGGGAACACCTAACGATGGATTTTGTAGTGGGGTTACCACGGACGCCTCGGGGTATGAATTCGATATGGGTTATTGTTGACCGATTAACCAAATCCGCCCATTTCTTGCCTGTGAAGACCCAATACAACGCCGACAAACTTGCTTTGCTCTATATAGATGAAATTGTAAGGCTTCACGGAGTCCCGGTTTCAATTGTGTCGGACAGAGATCCAAAATTTGTGTCACGGTTTTGGCAGAGTCTACAGAATGCAATGGGTACAGAATTGAAGTTCAGTACAGCTTTCCATCCTCAAACCGATGGACAGTCCGAAAGGACGATTCAGACGTTAGAAGATATGCTTCGAATGTGTGTTCTGGATTTTCAAGAGAGTTGGGAGACTCATCTACCATTGATTGAATTCGCGTATAATAATAGCTACCATTCGAGTATTCAAATGGCACCTTATGAAGCTCTGTATGGGAGACCGTGTCGCTCACCAGTGTGCTGGGCTGAGGTAGGAGATAGGCCTTTGTTAGGGCCAGAGATTGTTCAATTGACTACTGAGAAAGTGAAGATTATTCGAGAAAGGCTGAAAACTGCTCAAAGCAGGCAGAAGAGTTACGCAGATAACCGACGAAGGAATTTGGAATTTGATGAGAACAGTCATGTCTTTGTGAAAGTCACCCCAATGAAAGGCCACCCAAGATTTGGAAAGAAGGGTAAGCTAACACCCCGATATGTCGGTCCCTTTCAGATTTTACAGAGAGTTGGGACAGTAGCTTACCGAGTCGCCCTTCCGCCACATCTGAGTCAGGTTCATAATGTATTCCATGTTTCTATGCTCCGAGAGTACCTTCCAGATCCATCCCATATTATTGACTATCATCAGATTGAGCTAACCGACAGGTTAACATATGAAGAAAAACCGCTTCGAATTCTGGATCGTCAGGTGAAACAGTTACGAAACCGGGAAATTCCAATGGTAAAAGTGGAGTGGCAAGAGCACTACGGAACTGAGGCAACTGGGAAAAAGAGGATGAAATGCAAAATCAATATCCGTATCTGTTTTCGTCCTAAGGTAAAAGCAAGTTTGGAGGACCAAACTTAAATAAGGGGGGAGAGTGTAATACCCCGACCCTCATATCTGATTCTGCTGTCTTTTTAATCTCCTGTTCTGTGTCTTTGAATGTTATTGTGAAAATCTATGTGAAAATATAGTAAAGAGCATGGAACTTAGAAATATGAGTTTCTATCTGTTGAATTAGAACGTATCTGTTACACTTGAATCACTTAAAATGGAAATTGAGCATCTTAGAGATTTAATTTGCAGAAATTGATTTGATATTTGGAATCTACATGATTTTTAAGCTATAAGGGATTTTCTGTGAAATTTTTATTTCGGCACCCTAAAGCGATTGATTTTCGTCTTTTATGCCTTATATATATATTGTTATATCTATCTAAGACTTGTGAGTTGAGATCAAAAACGTGGATCACTTTTGGGTGAGGAAATAGGAGAGGAAGGAGAAGAGAATTGGGGGAAATTCGTGGGTCACCAAGGAAGCTTATCAACTTGTTGAAATTGTGTGATTTACTCAAAGGTAACTCAAATTTCTTGTTTTAGCTACTCAAGAGTTGCACCCTATGCCATGTTTGTGGTTGTTTCAAGAAGGATCTATGTTTGATCTATTAAGGGTTCTTACTACTTGGTTATGTTGCCATTTTGATTTAGTTTGATGGTGAAATTATACTTTAATTCTTGCTCTATAGCATCATTCCATGTCAATATGTTGAGATTATGTGATATGTTTAAAGAGCTTGGAATTAGAATGAAGTTTGTGCAAGTGTTGCGTTCAAATTGGCATGATTAAGCTTGGATTCATGTTTTGGTGTTGTTAAGTGGATGTATTGCATGAATTCAACTCTTGATTTCATGAAAATTGGTTTGATTGATGATTTTGGGATGAAAATCGGGCTGCCCTGAATTTGGGTCGACGTCCGCTCGAGCGGGGGTCAGGGCCGCTCGAGCGGGAAAATACACCTCTCCAGCAGTTTTCTGAAATTTACCCTGTCCGCTCGAGCGGGGATTGTACGCTCGAGCGTAAAAATCGACCATCCAGTATTTTGGCAGCACTACACTGTCCGCTCGAGCGGACAAAGTTACGCTCGAGCGGAGGACTGTTTCAGCAAGAAAATATGTTTTGTTCAGTTTTTGTGTTTGACTCTTTGGTGTTATTAGAATATTCTTTTCTGATGAGTCTTAAGAGATTATAACTTTATAAAGGTGTGGAGGCATATGAATCGATTTTAAAAAAAAAGAATACTAATTTATTAGTTATGTTGTGTGCAGGGCACACTCCAGAAGGAACTCATACGCCACCACAACACTGTGAGTAATAGTGCATTATACATATATTTATGTATCTGTTTTCTGTAAGATAAGATCATAACTCATGTGTTGATCTGGAACTGAAATGTGAGCACCATATTTATATATCTGTGCCGTAAGGCTACCTGTTGTGCCGCAAGGCTACCTGTTGTGCCGCAAGGCTACCTGTTGTGCCGTAAGGCTACCTGTTGTGCCGCAAGGCTATCTGTGTGCCGAAAGGCTATCTGTGTGCCGAAAGGCTATCCGTGCCGAAAGGCTATCTGGGCTAATAGGCCAATCTGTTATCTCAGTATTTGGTTTGTGATACATATACTACTGTACATTGTGATTTTATTATTACGCACTACTATTCACTGAGCTTGTCTCATTCTGTAATTTTGTCTGATTCTGTAGGAACCAGCTTGAGGAGCCGTTCTAGCACACTTCATGCATTTTTGTCAGCCTAAGGATAACCAGGCACTGGAGGAAACCCTTACATATTAGATCAGTTTACTTTGTATATGTAATTTTTGGTATCCACATTGCTGGTCAGGGATATGTATTTATTGTTTTGTATGCCTAAGACCTGGGCTGGATTGTAAATGTTTATGTAACCTCATTTTGTGTGCATGTTACTTTATGTTCAATGTTAAGATGGTCCTGGCTTGTTGATAGTTGCTCAATGGATATTTCTAGATGTCGTTTTAAATTTAATGCTTCCGTTCAGGCCCCCAAATGTTATACCAATAGGTTATTCTGTCTGTTTCTGCTTAGGTCATGCCCAAACTTTTAGGGGCTGGTTTGGGGCGTGACAAGTGGTATCAGAGCACGAGTTGCTATCTCACACACTGATCCATTGAGCGTTAGGATGTCTAGTGTAGTAGGCATCATACAGGAAGGTAGGAATGATAGCAACGTGATATGATTTCTGCTAACCCTAATGCTAACGATTTGACTTTCTTGTACACCTTTGTGTATGGTATAATGATTTGTTTTGTAGACTATGGTGAGAACAAGGGCTGATGAGCCAGAAGATGCTACCTCGGTACGGTTGGATAGGATGGAAAGAATGATGAGAGATATGGCTGAAACTCTACGACAACAACAGCAACAGCAACAACAACCTCAGCCACCACCCCCGCCAGTACCCCCACCTGTAATGCAAGATATTCACGCTGAGGACCGTACCATCACACTTACGCGGGAGTTTAAAAAGATGAAACCACCTTCGTTCAAAGGAGGGATTGAACCAATGAAGGCGGAGGCATGGGTGCTAGGGATAGAGAAATTATTCGAAGTCTTCCCTTGTACTGAAGTTCAGAAAGTGCAGCTTGCTGCTTTCACGCTTGAAGAGGAAGCACGGAGGTGGTGGATGCTTACCAGAACAATGCATCCGGGGTTGACTTGGGACAGGTTCTTGGTGTTATTCTATGACAAATATTTTCCTCAGAGTATGCGAGACAAGAAAGTGACTGAGTTTGAAACATTGAGACAAGGAAACAAAACTGTAGCTGAGTATGAAGCCCAGTTTGCAGAACTAGCTCGGTTTGCACCTCACATGGTAGACACAGAGTACAAAAAGGCGCGGAAATTCGAGGGAGGATTGCGGAATGCCATTCAGGATCGGATCAATGTGTTGAAGTTACCGACGTACGTTGATGTCTTGGAGCGGGCTGTCATCGCAGAAGGAAATTTGGCTACTCAGACTCGGATTTCTGAATGGAAAGGGAAGAGGCAAAATACTCAATGGTCTAAGGGATCAACCACTTCACCAAATAAAAAGCAGAATTCAGGAAACTTCACCAGTACAGCTTCTCAGAATTCGACTCCTGTGTGTCTGGAATGTGGGTTGAAACATCGTGGGGTTTGTCATCGGTTGACTGGAGCTTGTTTCCGGTGTGGAAAAACAGGACATTTGATTAGGGACTGCCCACAAAGGAATCAACAACCCGGTAGTAAGGCCGCCACAAGTTCAGTTGGGTCTACACCGACTCCTAGTGCCAAATCAACTGTCAACAAGGACACCATGAAGCAAGGTAGGGTATTTGCGTTGGTTCCGGGAGATATACAGAATGCAACAACAGTGGTGTCAGGTACATTTACAGTTTATGGCCACTCTGCTTATGTTTTGTTTGATTCTGGCTCTACCTGCTCTTTTGTGTCAAAGCAATTTGCAAAGAACTTAGATAAACCTGAAATAGAATTAGCCTATGTGTTGCGTGTTACATCGCCTATGGGGACTTCCTTGATCTGTACTTCTGTCTATCCTACTTGTGAAATTCTCATTGGAAATGCTCGTGTATATGCTAATTTAGTCCCACTTGATATGACTTCATTTGATATTATTTTGGGGATGGATTGGTTGGGAGAATACGGGGCTACTATAGATTGCCTAATGAAACAAATTAAATTCCACCCTCCGGGTCAGTCAGAAACTATTTTCCAGGGTCAAGAAGTGACATCACCACCGTATGTGATCTCTGCAGCTAAGGCTTACAAATTGATTCAAAAAGGATGTCGGGGGTATTTGTGTAATGTTCTGGGAGGCCCAGTAGAGAATGAAAATATTGATGCGATTCCGGTTGTTTGTGACTTTCCGGATGTCTTCCCAAAAGAACTGCCGGGAGAGTTAGTGGACCGTGAAATTGAGTTCACAATTGATGTATTACCTGGAACTCAACCCATTTCTAAAACTCCGTATCGAATGGCATTAGCTGAAATGAAGGAATTGAAGGGTCAGCTTCAAGATTTATTGGATAAAGGGTTTATTCGTCCGAGTGTCTCTCCCTGGGGTGCACCAGTCCTGTTTGTGAAGAAGAAAGACGGGACACTTCGTTTATGCATAGATTACCGGGAGCTTAATAACGTAACAATTAAAAATAAGTACCCTCTACCACGAATTGACGATTTATTTGATCAGCTGCAAGGGGCGCAGGTTTTCTCCAAGATTGATTTACGGTCCGGGTATCACCAATTGAAAGTTAAAGCTGAAGATGTTGAAAAGACAGCCTTCCGAACCCGCTACGGTCATTATGAATTTTTGGTTATGCCCTTTGGGGTTACAAACGCACCAGCAGCATTTATGGATCTGATGAACCGAGTCTTCAAACCTTATCTGGATGAGTTTGTAGTGGTCTTTATAGATGACATCCTTATTTATTCTGGGAATGTAGAGGCTCATGAAACTCATCTTCGTCGAATCCTCCAAACTCTCCGAGAAAAGAAGCTGTACGCAAAACTGAAGAAGTGTGAATTTTGGCTACACGAAGTGGCATTTCTGGGACATGTCATAACTAAAGAAGGAGTTTCCGTTGATCCAAGTAAGATTGAGGCAATTGTAAACTGGCCAACCCCGACTAATGTAACTGAAGTGCGCAGTTTTATGGGACTAGCAGGTTATTATCGGAGATTTGTCCAAGACTTTTCTAAGATTGCTGTACCACTTACGCAGCTAACGAAGAAGGGCATTGCATTTGAATGGACTGAACAGAGAGAATTTGCTTTCCGGGAATTAAAAACGAAGTTAACTACAGCCCCGATTCTTGCATTACCATCTGGTAACGAGGGATTTGTAATTTACAGTGACGCTTCACATAAGGGACTGGGTTGTGTTCTTATGCAGAACGGAAGAGTTATCGCCTACGCCTCTCGCCAGCTTAAACCCCATGAGAAAAGTTATCCCACACATGACCTTGAATTGGCAGCAGTTGTCTTTGCGTTAAAGATTTGGCGACATTATCTGTATGGGACTTCTTGTGATATTTATACTGATCATAAAAGCCTCAAATACCTTTTCACCCAAAAGGAGTTGAATATGCGCCAACGGCGGTGGCTAGAACTTATTAAAGACTATGATTTGCAACTTCACTACCATCCTGGCAAAGCTAACACGGTAGCAGATGCACTCAGTCGGAAAAATATGGGAATACTGGCAAGTCTATTGACAGAAAGTAAGGAATTGATAGAGGATCTGAATAAGATGGAAATTGACTTACTATTACCTGGGCAAAGAGCAACAATAGCGGCAATGATGGCTCAACCGGCATTACTGGAGGAGATCAAGATACGTCAAATGGAGGACGACGCCCTCAAGGAAATATGTAAGGAAATGGAGACAAAACCGAAACTGGGATTTACCTTGACAGATTCCGTGCTTAAATTTCAGAATCGGGTGTGTGTCCCTAATGTGGTAGAACTTAAACGGAAGTTGATGGAAGAAGCACATGCCTCGAGAGTCTCAATACATCCAGGAAGTACCAAAATGTACCAAGATTTGAAACAACATTTCTGGTGGCCAAGTATGAAGAGGGAAATTGCAAAGTTTGTGTCTAAATGTTTGCAGTGCCAGCAAGTTAAAGCAGAACATCAGAAACCCGCAGGGTTGTTGCAACCCCTTCCAGTTCCGGAGTGGAAATGGGAACACCTAACGATGGATTTTGTAGTGGGGTTACCACGGACACCTCGGGGTATGAATTCGATATGGGTTATTGTTGACCGATTAACCAAATCCGCCCATTTCTTGCCTGTGAAGACCCAATACAACGCCGACAAACTTGCTTTGCTCTATATAGATGAAATTGTAAGGCTTCACGGAGTCCCGGTTTCAATTGTGTCGGACAGAGATCCAAAATTTGTGTCACGGTTTTGGCAGAGTCTACAGAATGCAATGGGTACAGAATTGAAGTTCAGTACAGCTTTCCATCCTCAAACCGATGGACAGTCCGAAAGGACGATTCAGACGTTAGAAGATATGCTTCGAATGTGTGTTCTGGATTTTCAAGAGAGTTGGGAAACTCATCTACCATTGATTGAATTCGCGTATAATAATAGCTACCATTCGAGTATTCAAATGGCACCTTATGAAGCTCTGTATGGGAGACCGTGTCGCTCACCAGTGTGCTGGGCTGAGGTAGGAGATAGGCCTTTGTTAGGGCCAGAGATTGTTCAATTGACTACTGAGAAAGTGAAGATTATTCGAGAAAGGCTGAAAACTGCTCAAAGCAGGCAGAAGAGTTACGCAGATAACCGACGGAGGAATTTGGAATTTGATGAGAACAGTCATGTCTTTGTGAAAGTCACCCCAATGAAAGGCCACCCAAGATTTGGAAAGAAGGGTAAGCTAACACCCCGATATGTTGGTCCCTTTCAGATTTTACAGAGAGTTGGGACAGTAGCTTACCGAGTCGCCCTTCCGCCACATCTGAGTCAGGTTCATAATGTATTCCATGTTTCTATGCTCCGAGAGTACCTTCCAGATCCATCCCATATTATTGACTATCATCAGATTAAGCTAACCGACAGGTTAACATATGAAGAAAAACCGCTTCGAATTCTGGATCGTCAGGTGAAACAGTTACGAAACCGGGAAATTCCAATGGTAAAAGTGGAGTGGCAAGAGCACTACGGAACTGAGGCAACCTGGGAAAAAGAGGATGAAATGCAAAATCAATATCCGTATCTGTTTTCGTCCTAAGGTAAAAGCAAGTTTGGAGGACCAAACTTAAATAAGGGGGGGAGAGTGTAATACCCCGACCCTCATATCTGATTCTGCTGTCTTTTTAATCTCCTGTTCTGTGTCTTTGAATGTTCTTGTGAAAATCTATGTGAAAATAGTAGTAAAAGAGCAAGGAACTAGAGATATGAGTTTCTATCTGTTGAATTAGAACGTATCTGTTATACTTGAATCACTTAAAATGGAAATTGAGCATCTTAGAGATTTAATTTGCAGAAATTGATTTGATATTTGGAATCTACATGATTTTTAAGCTATAAGGGGATTTTCTGTGAAATTTTTATTTCGGCACCATAAAGCGATTGATTTTCGTCTTTTATGCCCTTATATATATATTGTTATATCTATCTAAGACTTGTGGAGTTGAGATCAAAAACGTGGATCACTTTTGGGTGAGGAAATAGGAGAGGAAGGAGAAGAGAATTGGGGGAAAATTCGTGGGTCACCAAGGAAGCTTATCAACTTGTTGAAATTGTGTGATTCACTCAAAGGTAACTCAAATTTCTTGTTTTAGCTACTCAAGAGTTGCACCCTATGCCATGTTTGTGGTTGATTCAAGAAGGATCTATGTTTGCTCTATTAAGGGTTCTTACTACTTGGTTATGTTGCCATTTTGATTTAGTTTGATGGTGAAATTATACTTTAATTCTTGCTCTATAGCATCATTCCATGTCAATATGTTGAGATTATGTGATATGTTTAAAGAGCTTGGAATTAGAATGAAGTTTGTGCAAGTGTTGGTTCAAGTTGGCATGATTAAGCTTGGATTCATGTTTTGGTGTTGTTAAGTGGATGCTTTGCATGAATTCAACTCTTGATTTCATGAAAATTGGTTTTGATTAATGATTTTGGGATGAAAATCGGGCTGCCCTGAATTTGGGTCGACGTCCGCTTGAGCGGGGGTCAGGGCCGCTCGAGCGGGAAAATACACCTCTCAGCAGTTTTCTGAAATTTACCCTGTCCGCTCGAGCGGGTAAGATGTACGCTCGAGCGTAAAAATCGACCACCCAGTATTTTTGGTAACACTACACTGCCCGCTCGAGCGGACAAAGTTACGCTCGAGCGGAGGACTGTTTCAGCAAGAAAATATGTTTTGTTCAGTTTTTGTGTTTGACTCTTTGGTGTTATTAGAATATTCTTTTCTGGTGAGTCTTAAGAGATTATAACTTTATAAAGGTGTGGAGGCCTATGAATCGATTTTAAAGAAAAAAGAATACTAATTTATTAGTTATGTTGTGTGCAGGGCACACTCCAGGAGGAACTCATACACCACCACAACACTGTGAGTAATAGTGCGTTATACATATATTGATGTATCTGTTTTCTGTAAGATAAGACCCTAACTCATGTGTGGATCTGGAACTGAAATGTGAGCACCATATTTATATATCTGTGCCGAAAGGCTACCTGTTGTGCCGCAAGGCTACCTGTTGTGCCGCAAGGCTACCTGTTGTGCCACAAGGCTATCTGTGCCGATAGGCTATCTGGGCCAAGAGGCCAATCTGTTATCTCTGTATTTGATTTTGTGTACATACACCATTGTACATTGTGATTTTATTATTATGTACTACTATTCACTGAGCTTGTCTCATTCTGTAATTTTGTCTGATTCTGTAGGAACCAACTTGAGGAGCCGTTCTAGCACACTTCATGCATTTTTGTCAGCCTAAGGATAACCAGGCACTGGAGGAAACCCTTACGTATTAGACCAGTTTACTTTGTATATGTAATTTTTGGTATCCACATTGCTGGTCAGGGATATGTATTTATTGTTTCGTATGCCTAAGACCTGGGCTGGATTGTAAATGTTTATGTAACCTCATTTTGTGTGCATGTTACTTTATGTTCAATGTTAAGATGGTCCTGGCTTGTTGATAGTTGCTCAATGGATATTTCTAGATGTCGTTTTAAATTTAATGCTTCCGCTCAGGCCCCCAAATGTTATACCGAATAGGTTATTCTGTCCGTTTCTGCTTAGGTCATGCCCAAACTTTTAGGGGCAGGTTAGGGTTGTGACAATTCTCCAGTTGACACTACAAAAAATTAAGGTTTTAGAAACCAAAATTTAGGGACAAAATAATTTTTTAGGAAGGTTGAAAAAGGTTAAGACGGAAAAGCACTAACCAACAGCACTCTTGAAGGTTGAGGAAGGATGAGCAATTGGTTTAGAGCCATAGTGGGGTGTCAAGATTGAAGGATGCTTGAAGAGGTTCGGGTATGTTGAATTGGTTCCAAATTGCCTAGGAAGATGGGCAATCACGAAGGGTATGAGTAACAGTTTCGAGGTGATTTTTGCATCTCAGGCAAGTGTTGTCAGTGGTTATGTTGCGAATGAGTAGGGTGGATTTAGTGGGAAGCTTGAGTTGGGATACAAGCTAGAGGAAATGGTGAATTCTAGGAGTAGTTGGAGTTTTCCATAACTAGTTCCAATTTTGGAAAGGCAACGAAGAAGAAGGTTGTAGAGCAAGATGATAAGTTGATTTATTAGAAAAATCCCCATTCCTAGAGTAGGCCCAAGTGATGTTGTCCTCACCATTTAGATGCCATTGGAGGGTGGTGCTAGAAATTTTGGTTTTGATCTGATTTGGGAGTTCTGTGGAAAGGTAGTCGAAATTCCATTGATTTCTAACCCAAGAGTCACTAACTTTAAGTTTGAGATCATTGAGAGTGAATGGGCCTTGAATGTGGTTTCTAGGATTCCCATTCCCACCCAATCATCAAGCCAAAAAGAAGTGGTATTACTATTTCTAACGAGCTTTCATGAACCTCTCTTAAACAAATCCTTGGCTTTTCTAATGCTCCTCCAAGTGTGGGATTGCTTACTAGTGATTTTGGAGCTATCTTAATACTTGGCTTTGAGGATTTTTGTCCAAAGAGTATCCTTTTTTGTGTGGATTCTCCAGTTGACACTATAAAAAATTAAGGTTTTAGAAACCAAAATTTAGGGACAAAATAATTTTTGTAATGCCCTAAAAAAAATGAGGATAATCCAACCCATAAGATTCATGAACATAATAGAAAATGTCATATTTTCATTTATCAGAGTTTATATTATAAGAGATATTACATGCATTATACTTTCATAAATGTTCATTCTGAAACTACAGCATGTAACATTAATTCATTACAACAAAATAAACGCCCTACGGGCTTACATCATTCCAAGATATCACTTGGTTACAACAAAAGAGTCCTAAGCTCTATACATATAAAGCCATTGGCTTGAATTAACATTTAAACACAAAAGTAACAAAACAAAGCCTCCAACTCCTAAGTCCTCCCAAACTACGCCCTTGGAGAAGGCATGTCATCTGTACTTGAAAATGGTTTTCCAAGTAGGGTGAGCCAAAGCCCAGTGGAGATAATTTAACACAATATATGGGATTTAACTAAGGTATAAATGTCAGATAAAAGTCTAATACTCAAGGCCAACTTACATTCTCCCTATTGCCATTCAATATTGATAACTACATCTTAATCCATTTCCATTCATTCATTTCAAATCAATGCATAAGTATAGTTCCTTATCATCTAAACAATTCCCAAATGAGACTACAACTCATTCATTCACAATTCAATAACATTCATTATTCAAACACTTCAATCTTCTTGCCATTTTACGGATTCTCGTCCGAGGGAATCGGCACCCAAATATACACATATAAGGTTTCGGGACTTTCACCTTGGACACTCTGACCAACTTAATTTAAAATGGAGTCCATCCACTATCTCCTCTCAAACAATGGAGTACATCCCCTATCTCCTCCCAAACAAAGATACATATATAATGTATTTAAAGGCGTTGTCATATATAATGACTATCCAAATCACATATTCAATGGTTTAATCAAACCGTCATATTCAATGACATAATTCAAATGATCAGTTTCAATTCACCTAGTCCTCATACAGTTTCTACAACAATCATAGCTATTCTCCACTGATAGTTCAAAACAGATATTTCTAAACAGATGTACAATTTATCAAATAGATAATTTATCAAATTTTTCATAGGTGAGTGATTTATCAAATCCAACTACACTATTCATTCACACATCTTCCCAATTTCATATTTCCCATATCAATTTCATTATTTATACAAAATAATTATTTAACACAATTAGGGCAATTTTCCCCCTTTTCTAAATATCAATCCCAAGTCCAAATTTCATCATTTTAACGCATATAACCTCATATTCAATATCCCATATATTTTCATGGAACCCAATATAAAAATCCCTCTTTTAAATTTTAGACCCAAACCCTAACTTTACCCAAATCCTTCCAAATTCCACCACTTACACAAAATGATAAATATCTAGGTTAAAACCTGTATCAAGGTATAGAATGTCCCTACCTCAAGTGTAGAAGCTCAAAGGAGATGATGAAGAACTTCAAAAATGCAAAAAATCGAGCTTTGTTCGATTGAAATGGAAGCCCACAAGATGCTCCACCTTTTTCTCAAAGGAAGTAGGGTAGTGGTGCTTGTATCAAAGAGTATTTGCAGAGAGAGAGAGAGAGAGAGAGAGAGAGAGAGAGAGAGAGTTTTATAGAGAGAGAGTGCTAGATTAGGGTTTTTAGGAGAATGGGAATCAAAAAGTGGTGTAAAATCACCCTGTTGCGAACTGATATACGTGACCTTCGCTCGAGCGAAGGAGTTGTCGCTCGAGCGACCAGACACAACAAGTGACCTCACTCGAGCGCAAGAAGTGTCGCTCAAGTGCAAAATGCAAAGCTTTAGAAGTTTTACAGATGCACACGCTCGCTTGAGTGCAAGAAGCCTCGCTCGAGCGAAAAACTCCACATTCCCAGAAATTCTATGTCTGGGAAAAAAACCTGAAAATTCTCAAATCTCGCTCGAGCGAGCGCTTGAGCGAAAGAGCAAATTTCACAAGGCTCGCTCGAGCACAAGAAGCCTTGCTCGAGCGAAGAAGCTAAAATCTGGGTAACAATAATCTAGACCAACTAACAACCAACCTGTTCCAAACATGCCCAACATATTCCAAAACTCAAATTCAAAGAGTTAAAGGAGGAAAACAAGACATGGATACAATATTAAACCACGAAACCTGAGTCTAGAATGTAACAAAGGTCAGGTCAAAACCAGGATCGTTATAATTTTTTAGGGACTAAATATTTTTGTTACGAAAAGTATCGTCATTATATTTTTAGTAACGAAAATTGGACATTAATGATGAATTATTATCTTTTTGGAATCAAATTTTTTGTCTAAAAAAATAAACCCTTTTGAGATCAAATTATTTGGTCCCTAAAAGTGTATTTATTGGTGACATTTTTAAAATTTTGTCATTAAAAATCTTATTTTTGACTTTTTAGAACGACCTTTTAGTAACTATTCTCATGACGACAGAAATTGATCCTTAAATATCTTTTGTAATAAAATTTTTACTTTTAGAGACAAAAAAATGTAATTTCAAAAACTCTTGTAATATGAGTTTAGCCATAGAGACTTTGAGGTGGGCTTGGTGAATGCCGAGACCTCCAAGGCTTTTAGGCTTGGTGACATCACTCCATTTGATTGCATAGATCTTGGGGTGGTTAGGAGTGAATCCCCATAAAAAGTCCCTATCACTACAACATTTTCTTAGTTTAGTGACATTTGAAAGTGCCACAAAACTATTCTTCTAATGACATTTTTTGGTCTTGTGGCATTTTGAACAAGTGACACTTCTATCGGTGCCACGGTAGATACGAGTGCCACGGTAGATACTTGCAAGTGCCACTGCACCATCATGGCTAAAAACTTTCAATGACATTTTAATGTCATGGTAGATATTATTTGTGGCACTATCAAGCGCCATTAAAAAAAGAGTTAGTGACACTTGTAAGTGTCATTACACCATCAAGACTAAAACCTTTCAGTGACACTTTAATGTCATGGTAGACACTATTCGTGACGCTATCAAGTGCCATTCATGACGATAATTCGTTGTAGAACAATTTGATCCGCTCTTGCGGAGACTCGAACCGCCAACCTTCCGCACCATAAACCTTATACACCACACTCTTCCCACTACACCTCTATAGCAACACATGATTATATATGCACCATATATTATTTATATAGTACATACATCCATATTAATATAAAAGTATATGTATAAACATAATTATTTTATTGAACATAATTTATGTAAAATAAACTATTTACTACCAAAATAAAAAAAAAAGACCACTTTTGGCGACTAAAAATATTTTTTAGTCGCCAATTCTATACTTTTGGCTACTAATTATTTTTTAGTTGCTAAAAAACTTAACTTTTGTTGACCAAAATTGGATTTGGTCGCTGAAGATGCACTTTCAGCTACCAAAATTTTGGTTACCAAAAAATTTTATTCCCGCCTTAGGATTTTAGTTCTCCCGCGCTAAAAATGATCACTTTTGGCGACTAAACTTATTTTTTAGTCGCCAATTGTAGACTTTTGGCTACTAAAATTTTTTTGGGCACCAAAAAACTTTACTTTTGGCTACTAAAATTTTTTTAGTCGGTAAAACCCATATAATCAGCGACCAAACTTATTTTTAGTCGCCAATTGTAGACTTTTGGCTACTAAATTTTTTTAGTCGCCAAAAAGCTTTACTTTGGGCTACTAAAATTTTTTTAGTCACTAAAACCCATATAATCAGCGACCAAACTTTGTTTTAGTCACCAATTGTAGACTTTTGACTACGAAAATTGTTTAGTTGCCAAAAAGCTTTACTTTTGGCAACTAATGCTGTTTTGGTCGCTGGAAGCTATACTTTCAGCGACCAAATTTTTTTATTCAGGAAATTTAGTTGCCGAATATGCTTTTTTCTGTAGTGTATATTGAGTTTAATTCATTTATTTTTAATCATTTACTGCATTTTAAAAATTTAGAAAATATTATCATTTTTTGTTTTTTCAAAAATGTCATTATAAGCTTGGAAAGTTTTTGGCTTAGTGGCATTTCTCAAAATGTTATAAAATATTTGTTTATGACACTTTTCACCTAAGTGCCATAAAAAGTAATTTGCACCTACCTAGTGTCCTGACATTTTTTAAAAAATGCCATTGCAACTAAAGTTTAGTGGCATCTGTTGGTAAATGTCACGAACATAATTTTTTGTGTCATTATTTTATAAAATGTCATAAAATTGATGTGACATTTCTTTATTGAAATGCCACTAGAGCCTTATATGTTTTGTGGTTCTGTGGCATTTTTCTAAAACATTTAATGCCAATTTTTATTTTTGTGGCATTTTCTAAAAACATGCTACTAGTGTAGTGTCACTAAAGTGTAAATTTGTTATAGTGACATTTTTGTTATAGTGAAGTAACACTTTTTTTAATTGAAATGCCACTAGAGCCTTGTATATTTGTGACTCTATGACATTTTTCTAAAAAATGCCACAAAATATTCTTTTTGTGACATTTTTTAAGAACATGCCACTAGTATGGTGTCACTAAAATATGTTTTTGTTGTAGTGCTGTGACACTTGTTCATTGAAATGTCACTAGAGCATTTTATGTTTGTCGTTTTGTGGCATTTTTCAAAAACGTGCCACTAAATATCATTTTTGTGGCATTTTCTAAAAATATGCCACTAGTGTAGCGCCACTAAAGTATGTTTTTGTTGTAGTTTTGTGACACTTGTTCATTGAAATGTCACTAGAGCCTTTTATGTTTGTCGTTTTGTGGCATTTTTCAAAAACGTGCCACTAAATATCATTTTTTGTGGCATTTTCTAAAAATATGCCACTAGTGTAGTGCCACTAAAGTATGTTTTTATTGTAGTGTATTAAGCTTGTCAACAAGGTTGGTTACGGATTTAGGTCTCGTTTGGGAACATATTATTTTAGTAATTTTTTAATTTTTTGACTAAAATATGAGATAAAAAAAACTAGTATGTTTGGAATGATTTTTTAGTTTTTTACGAAAAGATATGCAAAAAGTAGAGAGAAAATAGAATTTTTGACTTTTTGGTATATGTTATAGGTTTTTTGATTTTTTTAGTAATTTTTTGACTTTTAAACTAAAACATTGACATGCCAAACGAGACCTTAGTAAGGAAATGACATTGTATGACATTAGATGTAATATTTTGTTTTATTAACTTTTTAATTTATATTGCCTTTTTATGACTAATTTAACTAAGAAGTCAACTCAATTTTCATGCCAAATGACAATATATGTATATATATATATATATATATATATATTTTAACAGCTAAACCCTTGATGATTGCTCAATGCAATTGTTCTAAGTTGGGAAACTGAGCATAATTTCTTGTACATCCTTAACCGTGGGCCGAAGGCTTATTGCTCACCATTCTCTCTCTAGTTCCTCTCGCTGTAACACCTGCCTCTCATTTGGCTATAATTTTTGTAATTTAGTATAAAATATTTTAGGATTATTTAATTTTTAAACTAAGATTGATTTATTAATTTTAATTTCTAAGTTACCTGTTGTTTAGGAATTAGAATAGTTGATTGTTTTCTAATTTTAGATTTCTTATTCTCTAAGATTACTTGATTTTCAAGTGAGAATTGTTTTGAGAATTTATTTTTTTTAGTGATATTTTAAATTTTTTATAAAAGAAAATGTTTGGAACCCCCACAAAAGAGGACCCTCACGACTCCTACTGATGTATTGACCATTGATGTGTTTGAATTTTTTTTGATAGTTATGTTTGACAGTGACATGAATGGTTCAGATTATTTTAAGAGTTATGGGATTATGTTTTGTGGGGTATCTATCATTATTGCTTTCACTTTGTGCTAGAAATCCTTTTAAGAATCTCTATCAAACAAATATTTTTTTGTGAAAGGTCTTTTGTATCTCATCAAACAAATACTTTGCTATTAATTTTTTTTTTTTTGGTGCTAGTTTTTAAAAAATTTGAAGTGCTATTTCCGTACGACTTGGGTGTGGGCCCAAGTGACTTTGTTAATATATTACATTAAACTTAAAAAAAATAAAAAGAAAAAAGAAAAGGGAAGAAGGTTCTACTTTCTCCAATTTTAAGCATGTGTAAAATAAAATAGAATTAAAATATAACATTATTTTGCAAAATTTTTTGTATCTCTTTTAAGGAGACAACAACACGAATTGAAAACAATATGCCTCCAACAAATCACATGTCTTTCCTGTGATGAATTTGAGGACTTATTTATTTATTTATTTCAATAATCAAACTCTTGTAATTTTACAACAACTTTTCAAAAATTAAATAGTTCTGAATTTATTTTTAATTCATATTGTTTTGTAAAGTCAAAATACAATTGAAAATAGGAATTTAATGAAATTGTGTGGAGCCGGAGTTCATATCTTATTTGACATCTAAGATGAAAGGTGGTTTTCCGGTGAGGATTGAGGAAAGGGTTGAGAATTTCTGATGATGATGACTTTGGTTAACTGATATAATTGTGGCGGGTAGTATTACATAGAGTGCTGGGCAAGAGTTGTATTTGATAATTTCTTTGAATATATATTTACTCTGTTTTGAATTATTGGTTTTGTTTTTAATAAAATTATGACCTTGATTAATCTTTGCGTCATAGGATACATCCAATTATTTAAAAAAATAAAAATATTATTTTATTTTTATATCAAAATTTTAATCACAATATTGAATTTTGAAAATGATATTGCCACGCAAATGGTAGGTGTTTTTTTAATATGGGGAAATACTTTTAAGGTGGAAATTAAGAAAAATATTTTTAAATTAAAGAGAAACTTTGTAATATTAAAAAATTAATTTATAAACTTTTTCATGAAAGTGATAATATTTTTTAAAATTATCACTGAAATGTTATTTCCTTTTTTGTATCCCTATGTTATTTAGACTTGGCTAGGGGTATAAAAATGACCTGAAATCCATGGGTGGCCCGAAATTCGGCGAGGCCCGAGGTGGGCATGACCCATTTCGGCCCTGGCCCGAGCCTAGTACCTTGGCCTGGGCCTTCTAGTTGAAGCTCGGCCCGTCGGCCCAAAAAAATTTAGAAAATTTGGAGTATTGCCAGTAACTTTCTATGAAAAAAATCGGACGATTTTGGAATTGTTTGGAAGAGCTGGTCGTCTTTGTGTTTGTTAAAATTGGAAGGAGGATTGGGATTCCGAGATTTGGGTTTCCTCAGTCAAGCGCTTTAGCGAAAGTGGCCTGAAGGATATTAAAAGAACCTTAATAGGTTTTAAGTAAAGTTTTATTAGCGAAGTATTGCCATAGAGATGCTTTCCTCCAATCTAGACCAAAAGGGAGTTATTTCTGGGGTTGGCGTAACATTTTGCGGGGTAAGGAATTACTTCTTAAGGGTTTGCTCTAGGTTGTTGGTAACTGTACGAGCACGAAATAATCTTCTCGTATAATCCTATTGATCAAGTTTGCGCTTCTCCAAACTTCGTCGCTTTACTCCCTGAAAACACAAATGTGAGCTAGCCGGCGGGTGTGTGCCAGATACCTCTCCGATGCCTAAGTCAGCAAAAAGGCAATAAACAAAAACTCTGTGTATTTGAGAGTCAAAATTGTGATACCTGTACGTAGATCCTGCTATGAGCTTTTATAAAATCCATATGGCACAATCCTAGTAGGACTTCAACTCTCTTTAGCAGAGTCCTCCTAGGAATCAGAAAGGTAATGCTTATCTTTCTACATCCTCCCCACTGCTTAACCAAGTGAGATGGTTTTACCACGTAAAATAACAGCACAATCGAGCTTAAACTAGCCCTCTGGCACTCAGCTCGGTACTTTCATAGATAATGCCTAGCTCGATCCTCAGACCGAGCTAATTGCAACTATCTCTGACCGAGCTAACAGAGGGCAAGGTCCAATTTGCGAAGCCCATTCACCTCGGCCCACAGCTCGGTCCATTACGATATCTGGACCTAGCTCGGCCCCGGTTCACATAAACTCTCCCTCTCAGTAACGGTATGAGTATTGATCCTTTTGAGGATAATTGGATTCTTATTTGTAAAAATCTTTTAGTGAGCAAAGGGGTAGGATCTTGTTTTTATCCTTTTAAGGTGGTATAATTGATTGATTTCCACAAAAAAGAATGGAAGGAGCCGTTAATTAAGGTCTTGTTTCCTCATGATATGGCCAACCACATTTGCAATATTCATATTCCTTTGAGGGAGAGCGAGGATAATTTGATCTGGCAACCATCTAAACATGGGCAATATTCGGTTAAGTCGGGGTATTACCAGGCTACTTCTATGAATCCGGTTGTAATTACACAAAGACAGGGGCCTAGAAAGAGTTGTTGGAAATACCTATGAAATTTTAATATTCCTCCCAAATGGGCTACCTTTATTTGGAAGCTTCTTCATAGAATTTTACCAGTTAGAGCTCTTTTTCGGTCTTGAGGTATAGAGCTTGATGTTTCTTGCCCACGATGTTTAGGAGAAGAAGTATCTCTTGAACATCTATGTTTTCAATCCTTTTTCGAAACACATTTGGCATGGTTCTAAGTTGGGTTTGAATTTTGAGGGTGGTGAGGTGATGTTAGTCCATGAGTGGTTAGAGAATTGGTTTCAAATAGCTCCGGATGTAGATGTAGTTCTGGAATCTTTTAAAGTTTTGTGGTGTATTTGGAAGCATAGAAACAAAGCTGCATTTGAGGGTGTGACAGAGGACCCAGCACAAGTTGTTTCATGGATAATGCCTAGCTCGGTCCTTACCTATCCCTCGGTTCAGAATTCTCAAACCGAGCTAATTGCAACTATCTCTGACCGAGCTAACAGGGGACAAAGTCCAAGTTGCGAAACCCATTCACCTCGGCCCACAGCTCGGTCCATTACGATATCTGGACCTAGCTCGGCACCGGTTCACATAAAATCTCCCTCTCAATTGCCCCTTAATCCCATCTGCAACGCATGATTTGGGTTTTCTTGTTACCAGCTAAGCTAAAGGTCCAAGCCTCCAACCGAGCTCATTTGTTATCGGGCTACTGATTTGTCTAGTCCAAAAACGTCTTGTCAATTGCTCTGCACGTCGTTCCGCCTCTCAAGCACGTTGTAGCGACCCTAATTTTCTTAAGTCATTATTTAATATTATTATGATTATTCTTATCTTATTTTATTTTTGGCTTCATTAATTACGTGATTACATGAGAATTTAATGTGATATTTAATGAATTTAATGTGGTGATTAATTAATTTAATGTGTTATTTAATTATATATGATTAATCCAAATCTTTAAATATTTATGTTTGTCATATATATAAAAAAAAAGAGGTGATATATATATATATATATATTTAATTTTATATTCATATTTATATATATTGTAATTATGTTATGTTATATTATATAATATAATATTATATAATAGTCATATTTTCTCAAAAAAATATAATAGTCATATTAGATTAGAATAGGAAATTAGGTTATTATATATATATATATATATATATAATACAATATGTAATCAATTAGGTTAGAAGTTATTGAGAATAAAACAAGGAAAAAAAAAGAGAGGTGTTGGGTGCGGCTGTGCAAGCCGGCCGAGAGAGAGAGAGAGAGAGAAATCAAGAAAAAAAAAGAGTGATCAATCAACAAAGAGAGGTCTGTGTGAGGCGTGCGGCGGGAAGAGAGGAGGAAAAGGAAGAAAAAGATTAGGGTTTTGATTTGATGATTTCATTAGTTTAATTTTTAAAAAAATATTGTGAGTATAAAATTTACTTTTCTTGATTTATGTTTAATTTATTGTTTTTATTTATTGTTTTTATTTATTTATTTGATGTTAGTTCGATTTTATATTTGTATAAAGATGATAGATTAATTTTAATTATTTTGATTAGTTGTGTACGTAAAGTTTAGGATTTTTAGATGATTGATTGATTTTAATTATTTTGTATTAGTGATGTAGGTAAAGTTTAGAGTTTTTAGATGATTGATTGATTTTAATTATTTTGATTAGTTGTGTATGTAAAGTTTAGGGTTTTTAGATGATTGATTGATTTTAATTATTTTGGATTAGTTGTGTACGTAAAGTTTAGAGTTTTTAGATGATTGATTGATTTTAATTATTTTGATTAGTTGTGTATGTAAGGTTTAGGGTTTTTAGTTGATTGATTGATTTTAATTATTTTGATAAGTTGTGTATACTAGGTTTTTAGTTGATTGATTGATTTTAATTATTTTGATTAGTTGTGTATGCTAGGTTTAGGGTTTTTATATGGATTTATTTTATGGTTGCAATCACCTTTATGGTTATATGAAACTAAAATTAATATGGTTATATGAAATTAAAATTAATTAAGGACCTATAGATAAATTCCTTATACTCTACCATGACTTCATGGATTGTTGTTTTATTTGAGTGATGGTGAGAAAGAGTGTATAAAAAAAAGTGAGGTTTATGAGATTTATTTGAATGCCTTAGGCTTGGCATTGTTATGATTATTCTCATGTGTGAGATGTTGTGTATATATATATTGTTGCCTCGTTCTCATGAGTAGACGAGTGCTTTGATTTGCGCGCGTACGTATATGTTAACCATCCGGGGAGTGTGAGTCAAACTCGGGACGATATCCCCGTGCAAGTTTGGCTTCGGAGTGGTATTAGGTATACGAGAGGCACATGGGATATATATGTAGGCCGGAAGGGGAGGGCCGAAGTGGTGGAGTTAAGGTACAAAAATTTAATTATGAATTTATTGATTTGTACATCTTGAAAAATAGTAATCAACCTCAATAAATTATGAAAGTTGAGTAGAAGTATGTATACGTGATTTTGGACAACTTTTGTGTTGTAGCTTTTTATTAAAAAGATCGATTAGAACTTATAATCGGATGACCTTGGTTATTGTCGGTTTGATTCATTTTGGTAATGCAGATTTTATAAGCTGTTTTAACCCACGAAACGAGCTCATTTTTATTGGTTTCGCGTAAACTAAAGTAAAACATTATTCTGCACACTTTTCATGTTTTGAACTTTTTCGAAAAAAATCATCTTAGGGCAATTTTTATTCGTTTTCAGATTCAGATTTTTTGATTGAATTCCGTCTAGATTTTTAGATCAAGTTTTTCTCTTAACCTATTCAGTTTCTGTTAAATTCCTTCACGTAGTCTTTTAGGAAATTTGATTCTGTACAACTTTCGTTCTTTGAGTTTTGGTCAATTCAAATTATTTAAGTAGGAAACGGTGCATTTTTATACTTATTCAGTAAGTTACTTATGATTAATTTATACTAACATTATTTTTTTTGCAGGATGGTAGGTCTTACTAACTTTTTATGCAGGGCTGACCTACCATATTTCTATTTCTATTTTGTTTATTTTATAATAAATTTATATTTCGTTGTATATGGACAAGAAACTAAATGCCACCGTATCTCGGGAAACTACCCATTCGTCTTGGTGCGGTTGGAACTACTTGTCTTGTCCTGTAATAAGAATTAAATGTATTTTTGTTTGTGTCTGATGGACACGTGGGTGTTAGATCTTGTATTCATACCAGTATACTTGTATACTGACCCGTTTTGTCTCTTGACAACTCGGGTGCGTTCTGTTTGAGCGCAGCCGAGCTTCCTTTGCAGGATTAGTTGAGGCTATGGTGGTGACAAGAAATAACTATGATCGTAGGACATGTCGTTTGGACTTCTTTTGTTTTTCTTGAGCTTAGGGTTGTTAGTAGTTTATGTATTTTTTAATTTTTTTTATGACTTTAGTATTGGAATAATTTGGCATGGTTTATAACTGTACTTTATTTAAGTTGTTTTGACTATTTATTGTTACCTTGATGTTGAGGTATTGGTCAGTTATGAATTTATGGTGGGTGGTTTGGTTTGCGTTTAGTTTTTTTTTGTTTCACCCCTAGGATTTGGATGATGGAATATTGATTGGGGTTAGTCCTAATATAATATTTAATTGTCTGCATTTTGGGGGGTGACACACGCCTGAATCGATAGCTATTCCCCTGGATATGGGCTTGTTCCCACTGGTCAAGTACACCTGTCTCAGCCGTCTTTGTACCACAAAAATTTTGAACAGTCCTGCCCATTTTTATGTTTTATACAAAAACCCTCGTTTGAACCAAAGCACTCCACTGTTCATATTCTCTCCCTTGCCTTTTGAGTCTCCATTTTCACGACCATAGCACCTGCAAAGCTTGTGTTCTAGCTGGTACTTTTTTGATCTCCGCCCTTTCATTTTAAAACTGTAAGTGGCTTAATCATTTTCTTTTTTCATTTATTCTGTAAGTATGTATAGTATAGAAATATATACACATGTTTTTTGAAACGCACTCATGTAGTTTTAACATAAATGGGTAAGAACTACTAAATCCCCAAAAACCACATGCCCAGACCTTAATCACACTTTAGCTGGATTTCTCAATCAATCTGGAATGCGATCTTTTTAATCCAAAACAACACCACGACCGAGTTAGGAACCTGTTTGTAATAGGTGCGTACACGACCGAACTAGAAAACCTCACCCAATAACTGAGCTAAAACCTTGAGCCACTCCCTGTGTTACGACCGATCTAAGAACCTTCCTGTTAAATAACCGAGCTAGAAACTTGTGCTACAACCGAACTAAGAACAGGTTGCAACCCATTTAGCCGAACTAGGGTTATATTTATTTTGCCGTTTTACTTAGCCCGGTCCAGTGATCTGGGCATAACACTTTTTATCTCCACTTTGCAGACTTGACTAGGTTAGCCAGGCACACCTTTGCACTATCGCTCAACCAAGACATTCAACATCATCTCAACACCGAGCTAGGCTATCGTGCTAATTAGTACCCAATTTAAGTTAAATGGGTAAATACCGGTTCTTGGTAGACTCACCTGGGGCTATTGCCGAATTTCATAAAGACTATAATATTCCTGACGATGTCCATCTATTTTTAGCCGAACTAGATACCATGCCCTGGGGAAAACCGGGCTTCTTTCCTTTTACCGTAATATCAATAGTAGAGGCCGGTCTCCGATTCCCTGTACAGCCACTGATATGCGAATTCCTCAGGCAGACAAGACTATGCCCAACCCAACTCAGCACCAATACTTATAGAATAATAAATGGCATTGCCGAGCTAAACCGTCGGCTCGGTCTCAACCTCGGATTGGCTGAGCTTTTTCATCAATATTCGCTCGGCCAAAATGATGATGGTTGGGTGTACTATTTAAGAGCACAGAGAGGCTGAGAGAAAATTATAAAAAGTACACCGGATAAGGATTTAAATGATGACGATTTTTTCTGGGTTTCGGGCAATTTTGAAGACCAAGAAGCCCAAATACCGGCTATAACATAAATTGGAATAAGGGGACTGCTGGTAAGGATACCTCGGTTTACTTTTTGTTTTGCTATTCCCGGCTATAACTTTACATTGTGCTAACCGTTGCCTTTCTCATTATGCAGACTTAAACCAGCTAAAATCACAATACCAATATGCCAACCAAGACAACTAAGTCAATGGTGTTGGTAAGTGTTCCTTCTATTTGTTTTCCATTTTACACAGTTTGTTTGCTCGATTTTAGTCATAATCGTTGCTTCTTCTTTTGTGGGCCATGCAGAAGAACCGTATTGCATATAAACGCGTGCTGGAGCTTCGTGAGACATCGTGGCTGGCTGTGGCAGACACCAGTACTAAGACGGCCGAGCTGAACGAAGCCAAACAAAAAATGACCGAGCTCGAAACTGAAAACGCACGACTCACCGAGCTGGTCAACTCGACTGAAGCGGACAAGCAAAAGGCTTTGGCCGAAAGGAAAGACCGCTATCTGCATGAACTGGCCAAGCTTGAGAAGAAAAAAGATTTCGAAATCACCGAGCTAAAAAAGAAAATGGAGGACGCTGAAGATAGGGGCTACAAGGAAGGGGAGGCCACCAACATCTTGTAATGTGAAGCAGCGAAGGATAGTTTTTTCAAATGTGGATGAAAGGCAGCTGTCACTAAGCTCGGTCTAGGGCAAGAAGCCGAGATCTTTCAGAACCCTCCCCCTCACTTCATTCCAAGTTACATGGCGGACTACATCAACGCCATACAATAGAAGTTTCTCCAAGAGGAGGAGGAGGAAGAAGGATCACCTGATCCAAACAATGTCCCATCTGCTAACAATGATCACGGTCTCCAGACCAGTCAGACAGCTCGGGTGGAGCCATAGGTGTCAAATACGGTTGATGATGCGTTTGTGACCAACCTACCTGTTGGAACCGAGCTACTGAGTGGTGAAGCTCGGGTTGACCTGGATGGAGACTTGGACGATCTATTTGCTTGATCTTGTCTTTCTTCTTTTGATGCTTACTTTTGAAAGAATTTGTAACCGGGCTTAAGCCCCTTCTTTTGTAATGCACATTCTTCAAATAAAATGGAATGAAATCTGCAATTTTCCAATCTTTTTGTTCGGTTCACACCCTACTTGTAATTATCTTTCAATTTTGATTGTGTTAGGTTTGAACTCTTTGCTCGGTTGCTAAGTTTAATGTTTTTCTGGCCGAGATAGTTATCCCGGCCCAAGAGCCCGGTAATTTGTTAGTCATGCCTACCAACCTTCTTCAGCCTAGATCCTTATCTTGGCTGAAGAGAGCTAAACGTTGGTCATACCTGCCAACCTTCTTCAGCCTAGATCCTTATCTCGGCTGAAGAAAGCTAAATGTTGGTCATACCTGCCAAACCTTCTTCAGCCTAGATCCTTATCTTGGCTGAAGAGAGGTAAATGTTGGTCATACCTGCCAACCTTCTTCAACTTAGATCCTTATCTCAGCTGAAGAGAGCTAAATGTTGGTTATACCTGCCAACCTTCTCCAGCCTAGATCCTTATCTCGGCTAAAGAGAGCTAAATGTTGGTCATACCTGCCAACCTTCTTCAGCCTTGATCCTTATCTCGGCTGAAGAGAGCTAAATGTTGGTCATACCTGCCAACTTTCTTCAGCCTAGATCCTTATCTCGGCTGAAGAGAGCTAAATGTTGGTCATACCTGCCAACCTTCTTCAGCCTAGATCCTTATCTCGGCTGAAGAGACCTAAATGTTGGTCATACTTGCTAACTTTCTTCAGCCTAGATCCTTATCTCGGCTGAAGAGAGCTAAATGTTAGTCACACCTGCCAACCTTCTTCAGCCTAGATCCTTATCTCGACTGAAGAAAAGAACTGAATGTTTGGCCAATCCTGCCAAATTTCTTGATTGCCCTTTGTTGGCAATGACTGAGAACGACTTTTACAGTAGAAAGAATTATACTGAAAAAACTACTTGTTTTATTTGAAAAAGAAAAAAAATACAAGTATTTTAAGGAAAAGCTAAAAATAAAATAATTTGAGATTGGCCGTGTTCCATGGCCTGGGAATAGCCTTATCGTCTCCATCTTCCAAGTGATATGCCCATTTTCCTGCTAAACCAACCACTTTGTATGGTCCTTCCCAGTTAAGTCCTAACTTGCCATCTCCAGGTACCAAAGTGTTGCCCATTACTTTGCGCAATGCCCAATCTCCAATCTTGAATTGTTTCGGATGCATTGTTTTGTTATATTTTCTGGATAACTCCTGCTGGTATGAGGTAATGTGAACTAGTGCTCTTTCCCTTCTTTCTTCTGTAAGGTCGAGTTCCAAGGTTATGGCTTCTTTATTCAAGTTTGGGTCAAAATTTTTAATTCTAATAGTGGGGAAGCCTACTTCCAGCGGGATTACTGCCTCCATGCCATAGGCCAAGGAAAAGGCGTTTCTCCGGTTGACCGCCGAGGTGTGGTACGATAAGCCCATAAGACATGAGGAAGCTCCTCAGCCCACTTGCTTTTTGCTCTCTCCAACATTTTCTTCAAATTATCGAAGACGACTTTGTTTGATGCTTCTGCCTAGCCATTCGCTTGAGGGTATGCTGCTGTAGAGTTGTAGAATTCTATCTTGTATTCCTCACAAAAGCCCCTGAAAATTTTGTCATCGAACTGAGTGCCATTGTTAGATATTAGAGCCTTGGATATGCCGAATCGAGTTATGATGTTCTGCCAGACGAACTTCTTAATATCTTTCTCCTTTATTGATGCGAGTGCTTCTGCCTCCACCCACTTTGTGAAGTAGTCTATTGCTGTGAGAAATAACTTTTTGTTGCCGGGTGCAGTTGGAAGTGGTCCTACTATGTCCAGGCCCCACATTGCGAAGGGCCATGGGCTAGTTAATGGTAGAAGCTCTCTGGCTGGTTGATGTATTTGGTGTGCGAGCTTCTGACATTTCTCGCACCTCTTAACATATTTCTTTGAATCTGCTTGCATGTATGGCCACTAATATCCTTGTGAAATTGGCCTGTAAGCCAATGGTTTTCCCTCTTGGTGGCTTCCGCATACGCCTTCATGTATCTCGAACAAAAATGCCTCGACCTTGCTAGGATGGACACATTTCAGGTAAGGCCCTATGAAGGATTTTTTGTACAATGCTAATGATGGAGAGAGCCAAAATCGCTGTGATTTTGCTCTAATTTTGTTGGCCTCTTTCTTTTCTTCAGGCAAGATGCCATCTTTTAAAAATACTATAATGGGATCCATCCAGGATGGGCCTAGTTCGGCGCAACATGCCTCGGCTGCTTTGGGTTCCTCAATACTTGGTCTAGGTAGGAAGTCGATCAATAATGGGTGTCGGATAGATGTATCTGCCATTGGAACAAAACTTGCTAGCTCGTTTGCTCTACTATTTTCTTCTCGACTGATTTGCTCTATCCGAACTATTTCGAACTTCATGATCTCCTTTCTGACTAACTCTTGGTACTTAGCCATCCTCTCATCTTTTGTCTCGTAGTCACCTGAAATCTGGTTTATTACCAGCTGGGAGTCACTGTAAACCATCAGCTCGGTGGCCTTTATGTAAAGTGTTGACTTTGAGCTTGTTAACAGTGCTTCATACTCCGCCTCATTGTTGGATGTTGAGAAGCCCAGGTTGACTATCTGTTCAATTGTTAGACCATCTGGTGAGATGAGGACTATGCCAAATCCTGCACCGTGCCTGTTGGATGCTCCATCCACGAAGAGTTTGCACATCTCTCCAACGAATAGTTTCCAGCAAATGGAAGGATCGGATAATGTCTTAGGATCATGGGTGTTGCTAAATTTTTCTTCCAAGTTGATGTCCATTGTTGGGGTTTGAATTTCACTGTCTGACTGCCTCAAGTCTTTACTTTTTGAGGAGTCCGCACTAGGAATAGCATGGTTTGCTCCTTCCTTTCTGTCCTCAATCCTGTATGGCTTGCAATGTGGCTGGGCATCCTGCATTAGGGGCTACGCAGTTCCCGCGGCACTTTCCCCCTTACTTTGGTTGCGTCGGTCAAATTGACCGGGCAGATGTGATGACTTCCTAGTGTGAACTTCAGCCACAAAGTCTGCTAAGGCTTGGGCTTTTATTGTGGTTCTAGGTTGAAACTTGATATCGAACTGCCCCAACTCTACTGCCCATTTCAAGATTCGTTCAGAAAAATCCGCCCTCTCAAACAAGGCCTTTAATGGAAAAGCCGTTAGGACGATCACGGTGTGGGCATGGAAATAGTGTGACAACTTTCTTGAGGCCATCATCAAAGCTAATGCCAACTTTTCCAATGGTAGGTACCTTATTTCAGTGCCCAGCAAGGTTTTGCTAACATAAAAGATAGGCAGGTGTTGGATTCCTTCTACTCTGACCAACACTGCGCTTACTGCATGCTGTGAAATCGCTAAATACAAAAAGAGCTCTTCTCTTGGCATCGGGGTTACTAACAACGGTGGAGAGGACATGTAGTCTTTCAAGCTCTCTAGGGCGCGGTCGCATTCCTCATTCCACTCAAATTTGGCCTTTAATGCTTGGAAGAACGGTCGACATCTGTCTAACGACCGACTTATGAACCAGTTGAGCGCGGCTGCTAGGCCAGTGAGATGCTGTACCCCTTTGACTGTGTTGGGCCTCTCAAGATCTTGGATTGCTTTGATCTGAGAGGGATCAGCTTCTATACCCGGGTTGGTCACTAGAAAGCCTAGGAATTTGCCTGATCCTACGCCGAATGCGCATTTAGATGCGTTTAGACGCAACTTGTGGGACTTCAAAATTTGGAACATTTCATTTAGGTCCCTGAGATGGTCCTTCTCATCCTTGCTTTTGACTACCATGTCATCTATGTAAGCCTCCATTGTTCTGCCGAACAATGGTTCAAACATTTTGGTGACCATCCGTTGGAATGTAGCCCCTGCATTCTTTAGGCCAAAGGGCATGACTTTGTAACAGTATAATCCTCTAGGCGTTGTAAATGATGTGACCTCCTGGTAAATGATCTGATCGTAACCTCGATACGCATCAAGGAAGCTAAGTCGGTTATGTCCTGCCGTCAGGTCTACCAGTTGGTCTATCTGTGGTAGGGGAAAACTGTCCTTTGGATATGCTTTGTTGACTGTTTTGTAGTCCACGCAAACACGCCATTTTTCGTTCTTCTTTGGCACTACTATAGTGTTGGAGATCCACCTGGGATAGTGTACTTCTCTGATGGCTGCTGCCTCCAGCAAGTTTCCCACTTCCTCTGCCACTATCTCTGCGTGGTGGAGTGCCGATCTACGAGTGCGCTGTATAATTGGTCTAGCAGTTGGGTGGACATTAAGTTGGTGGCAGATGAACTTAGGGTCAATGCCAGGCATGTCATATGGTGTCAGGCGAACACTTCGATGTTAAAGGTTAAAAACTCAATGACCTCTATTCTCTCAATGCTGGACAGAGACGAGCCGAGCAGGAAAAATTTTTCTTGGTTCTTTTCATTTATCCTTACCGCTACCAAGTCTTCCACTGCCTTCTGTTTAGCTGCTTTGCCGACATCTACAAACAATTCATTGCTTTCTGGCTCTTCCACCATCTGTACATACCTTTTTGCAGCCCAACTGCCATTTATTGTGACGAAGCACTGTTTTGACATAATTTGGTCTCCCAAGACTTCTTCAATCACTCCGGCTTCGTTGGGGAATCGCAATGCCTGATGGTAGGTTGATGTTACTGATCGCATGGCGTGCAACCATGCTCTCCCTAAGATTATGTTGTAAGTGGAAGGGACCTTAAATACCCAAAATTTCACCTGTTTTGTCATGGTTCCTGCCTTGACTAGGAGGATTATCTTGCCCACTGGCCACTCTGGTATTGACTTGAAACCGACAAGGGGAGATATCGCACGTGCCAAGTCTTTGTCCTCCAATTTCAGTTGTTTAAAGGTCTCGTAGTATATTATCTCGCATGAGCTTCCTTGGTCAATCAGAATGCGCTTAATGTCAAAATTCTTGACGCGCAAAGTGACCACCAGTGCGTCATTGTGAGGGCAATGTAGCCTTGCTAGATCCCTGTCTGAAAAGGATATGACGTTCGTAGCCTCTGTTCTGCTCTTTTTGACGGTAGGTTGTGCACTTAATACCTCTCTCAAGTGCTCAGCTTTTTTGATCATCCCCTTGAGCTCACATACCCGCTCAAGTTCGATGATCCCATGTATAACGTTAATTATGTCTTAGGGTGGACCGTCGACCAGCATCCCGTTTGGTCTGTTGAGGTCCTGGGTGGCTGGCTGTGTTCCCCCTTCTATATACTGGTCGAGGTGTCCAGCAGTCACTAACTCCTCCAGATGTTGTCTCAATGGTGTGCAATTTTCAGTGCGGTGCCCCTTCTCATCATGAAAGGTGCAACGGGACTTTTCATCATAGCCCCTCTGTGCTTCTCCCAACTTGGCTAGCCGCCAAACCAAGGGTTCATCACGTATCTCGCTAAGAATCCGGTAGATAGGTTTATTGAATATGGTAGTACTGGCAGTGCGAACTCTTAACTTTCTTTTTTCTGGGTCCTTTCTGTTCGCTCGCCTGCCTCGCCCATTCTTGCTTGGTTGTTCCATCGTGTTGATTTTCACCGTAGTCTTTTTATCTAGCATCGTCGTTGTGCCAGATTTTACTTTAGCACGGGCGCTATCTTCCTCTACTCGGATATGTTGATGCACTCTCTCCATTAGGGCCTCCATCGTGAGGGGTGGCATCATTGTCATTGAGTCCCTTAATTTGTTGCCGACTGGTAAACCTTGTTTGTATTGTGTGATGTCGAGATTTGTAGGGCAATCCCCAATTTGGTTGAAAGTCTCCCAATAGCGACTGTTGTAAGACCTCAATGTCTCATTTTCGCCCATGTCAATAGAGAGTAGCTGGTCAATCTCCACTGGTGTCTTAGTATTCGTTCTGAATCTAGTCACGAACGCTTCTGCTAACTGTGCCCATGAGGTTATGCTGCTTTTTGGCAGTCTTTCGAACCAGGTTAGACCAAGGTCGCCAAGGTTGGATGGAAACAGGATACACATTAGGGCCTCGTTTCTCCGGTATACTGCCATAACCTGGTGAAAGTGGCTTAAGTGCATGTAAGGGTCTGACTTCCCTTCGTAAGTGGTGAATTTGGGCTGGTGGAAGCCTGAGGGTAGTGGTGCATTCTCAATTGCTGGAATGAACAGCGAGCTTTGTAACCTTGCTAATACTTTATCCGCTGGTTCGTAAGCAAGGAGCAGCATTGGCATCCCTATCTCGACATTCCCATGTGTCCTAGGGGCCAATCGCTGTAGGGCTGAAGCTCTCCAAGGGTCGCGAGCCCTGGTGTCCTATTTCTATCGGGCTCTCTCCTTGAGCACTGTTCGCAGGTCCACTGACCTAGGCAACTCTATGTGCCTAGATGTCGTTTGGTACGTGTGCGAGGGCCGATAGTTGCTTCCCTCTGTATATGAGCTTTCAATTCTCGTTCTCTCAGACCTGGAGTAACGAGTCATGGAAGTCCTTGATTGAGTGTCGCATGTTCTAAGGCTCCTACTTTCTGCTTGTGATGGTATGACATGTCTGTCACGATCTTCCGAGTGGTAAGGGGGTGTGTTGCCTTTGCGTCTCTCTTCTGTTGCCACCCCTTTTTCTTTTATCTGGCGCTTTATTGTCTCCATGTTTGCCGCTATCCTCCTTATTAACTCGTCTTGCTCCCTCACGTGATCCTCCAGAACTTGAGGATCCAACTTCTGCTGTTGTCTTTCAGGACTTTAAGAGCGACGGGGACTAGTGCCCCATCTCTCCCGTGTGCCCCGTCTTTCCTGTGTGTCCCTCCGGGAGTTCCGTCGCTGGGGTCCTAATTCTGTCATGGGTGGGATAGAAGGTAAACCTTTACGCCTCCCACCCCCCTCCGGGGTTTGCCCATCAATAGCGGATTGCGGCAAGTCCTCATAGTGCGTCATCGATTTCAACTAGAGAGGAAAACTCGATCAAAAGGTTTTGTTCTTTGTGCAATTCCCACAGACAGCGCTAATTGTACGAGCACGAAATAATCTTCTCGTATAATCCTGTTGATCAAGTTTGCGCTCCTCCAAACGTCGTCGCTTTACTCCCTGAAAACACAAACGTGAGCTAGCCGGCGAGTGTGTGCCGGATACCTCTCCGATGCCTTAGTCAGCAAAAAGGCAATAGACAAAAACTCTGTGTATTTGAGAGTCAAAATTGTGATACCTGTACATAGGTCCTGCTATGAGCTTTTATAAAATCCATATGGCACAATCCTAGTAGGACTTCAACTCTTTTTAGCAAAGTCTTCCTAGGAATCAGAAAGGTAATGCTTATCTTTCTACACCCTCCCCACTGCTTAACTAAGTGAGATGGTTTTACCATGGTAGAATAACAGCACAACCGAGCTTAAACTAGCCCTCTGGCACTCAGCTCGGTACTTTCATGGATAATGCCTAGCTCGGTCCTCACCTATTCCTCGGTTCGGAATTCTCAGACCGAGCTAATTGCAACTATCTCTGACTGAGCTAACAGGGGGCAAGGTCCAAGTTACGAAGCCCATTCACCTCGGCC
This sequence comes from Camellia japonica, assembly GCA_030407325.1. Lineage (NCBI taxonomy): Eukaryota > Viridiplantae > Streptophyta > Magnoliopsida > Ericales > Theaceae > Camellia > Camellia japonica. The sequence continues at coordinate 52,063,161 of JAPPVO010000024.1, read as the reverse complement.
CATAACTCGGTCCATTATGATATCTGGACCTAGCTCGGCCCTGGTTTACATAAAATCTCCCTCTCAGTAACGGTATGAGTATTGATCCTTTTGAGGATAACTGGATTCCTATTTGTAAAAATCTTTTAGTGAGCAGAGGGGTAGGATCTTGTTTTTATCCTTTTAAGGTGGTACAATTGATTGATTTCCACAAAAGGGAATGGAGGGAGCCGTTAATTAAGGTCTTGTTTCCTCATGATATGGCCAACCACATTTGCAATATTCATATTCCTTTGGGGGAGAGCGAAGATAATTTGATCTAGCAACCATCTAAACATGGGCAATATTCGGTTAAGTCGGGGTATTACCAGGCTACTTCTATGAATCCGGTTGTAATTACACAAAGACAGGGGGCTAGAAAGAGTTGTTGGAAATACCTATGAAATTTTAATATTCCTCCCAAATGGGCCACCTTTATTTGGAAGCTTCTTCATAGAATTTTACCAGTTAGAGCTCTTTTTCGGTCTTGAGGTATAGAGCTTGATGTTTCTTGCCCACGATGTTTAGGAAAAGAAGCATCTCTTGAACATCTATGTTTTCAATGTCCTTTTTTGAAACACATTTGGCATGGTTCTCAGTTGGGTTTGAATTTTGAGGGTGGTGAGGTGATGTTAGTCCATGAGTGGTTAGAGAATTGGTTTCAAATAGCTCCGGATGTAGATGCAGTTCTGGAATCTTTTAAAGTTTTGTGGTGTATTTGGAAGCATAGAAACAAAGCTGCATTTGAGGGTGTGATAGAGGACCCAGCACAAGTTGTTCATGCCATCACCCAAGTGCCTTGGGGTTGTCAGGAGACCATCAACAATGTTTAACGGGATTGGGTGAAGACTCCAATTTCTAGTAATTGTATACATTTTGATATAGCTTTATTATGATTAATAATCTATGTTGGTGACCAGACTGGTGTTTTGACAGGATTTTGATTGATGGCTCCTGGATGAAGCGGACAAATCAAGCAGGTGCTGCACTGCATGGGTTGCCATGGACCACAGGGGGCATATACTAGCATATAAGCAATTCTCTTTTGTGGCTCTTTCTGCGCTCATGGCAGAAGTAAAAACTTGTTTTGAAGCTCTACAATGTTGTGTTCAGCAGTATATTAAGGCTATTAATATTTTTACGAACTGTCAAGTTCTAATCCACAAGCTCAAGGAGGAGAGGATTGAAGATTGGGAAATTATGCACTTAATTTTAGACATTAGAACGCTTTGTACTAAGTTTGATTATGTTTGTATGTCTAAGGCTCCAAGAAAGATAGTGGCAGCAGCACATGCAGCTGCCAAAACTGCTTCTCTTAAGAGCTAGAAGTCCCTATGTTAATTTGGGAACTTGAATAAAAGTTAAAAATCAGCTTTTAACTTATTTTGAGTCACATTGCCACTCTATTTTTTTACACATTTTTTTCATAAAAAAAAAAAAAGTCAGCTTTTAATCAATTTCCCCAAACAACCCATAATGTTCTTATCTATAATAGTTTATCCTTTCTAAATAAAAAAAAAAAAATAAATAAAAATAAATCTAATCCTAAGTAATCACCCAAAAAATACTTAAATATATGCATATCAAATCTATTTTAAATATAATCCATATCATATCAAATTTAAATTTGAAAAACTTTGAATACTTTATTTTTTAAAATAATGATATACAAATAAATTTTTTTTACATAATTGTTATATAGAATAATATGATTACCATTGTTCTCATATATATATATTTTTAAATGTCATTGACACATTGTTTAGAATATATATTTTTTTATATACATCATTTATTTGTAAATCATTTTTCAGTTTTTTATTACATAACATTTTTATATCCATCAAATTTATATACTAAATTTACTTACTAAATCACATGTTGTTGTAATATTGATGCAATGGACCCAAGTGACATGTCCGATATCACTATGTTTATTTGATAAGCAAATTTTGTTCACAAATTTATAGGGTCAAATTTACGACACTTATCACTTTTATAATAGTGTTTGATAGATGAAACATGTAAAAGATTTTAAAAGATTTATCAAAATTTTTATTAAATATCCCACATATGAGAGTTAATCATATATAATCAATAGATATAAAATTAATTAGGTTGGAAAGGGTTGGGGCCTCAGCTTAATTATACAAGCGTAACACATCATATGAGGCCCATCGCAACTTTGTGGTTCATATAAGAGATTCTACAAAAAGTCAAGGTAGGACATGAACAAAGTAAGTAGGAGATGACTTGTAGCACGTTGGTGATTTAATTTGAGAGGAATTTTTGGGTTCATTTCAGGACTCGGCTCAATAATTTGTACCGTTTATTTTGTATGATTTATTGAGAAAATAATTTTTATAAAAAATTAAGTTGATTAGATGTTGCTAACTTTATAAGCTTAGATTATATTCATTATATAAAAGATGATAAATATGATTTAAAAAAAAGATTGTCTATTTTATTTTTCTTTTTAAATTAATGTAATTCGATCATTTGACTACTGATATCAAATTGATCTAATTTTTTACATAAATATTATTCTCAATATAGCCTACAAAGTAAATAGCTCAGATGATTCACAGTTGACCTCGAAATAGACTTAAAAAGTCTAATAACACCTATCCAGTTAAAACACCCATTAGAGAGAGCTTCAACCCAAGTAAGTAATACTCTAAATCTTAAGTCTCTCATTTTCAATCTCTCTATGAATTTATTCCATTATAAGGGAACAAATTGTATCATTGGAGGGTTTTTGGATAGCACCACACTGGTGTTACTAGAGATTCATCTATTCCTGTGCAAGTTCATCGGATCAACTCAAAATCATATAGATGTGATCTTCATCGGTATTTATTCAACAACATAGAGAGTAATTACTACAAACTTATAATTTAAATTCTTAAATTTATCAACAATTTTTACAAAGTATTAAACTTTTGATTAATGAACGAATAAAGAAAAAGAAGGAAATATATATCTATTATTATCTGAGAAAAAAAATGAGAAGTGTATATATTATTACAAAAATTCTACTGTGCAAAAAGGGAATTATAAATAAAATAAGAATATCAAATCTATGGTTCACATTTGAAGTTAGTGGTGTGAGTTGTACCTGTGTTTGATTTATGAATTTAGATAGAAATGTAAAAAGAAAAATAAAAAAGGTAGATGAAGTGTGAATAAAATATAAATACATTTTACTTATATTTCACACACATTTTCTTTTTATTTTCTAGGTTCTTATCCAAATCCGGCCTAAATTCTCAATATTTTTGAAGTTTTAAATTCTGATTTTTTAAAAAAAAAAAAGAAAAAAAGTTGGTGTTATAGTATTGCTCATATTATTATCCTTCTATTGAGGGGTATTTTGGAAAGTTAGTGAAAAGTTGATTTTTTTGACTTTTTTAGCTTATTTTGTCTTTTTGTGAGTAAATTATGTAAGAGATGATGTAATCCAAAATAGATAAAAAGTTAAAAGTTGACTTTTTACTAACTTTCTAAAAGACTCCCAAATTAATAGTTTAATACTTTTATCGATAGACCAAATGAGAATATCACCTCCATTATCATCCAAAAAAATTAAAAATCACCAAGTATTAAACTATTAATTAATGATTTCTATGACACAATGATTGGCACACTATCTAAATTTTTCCAAAAAATGTTATAGGTTCCAAATTTCTTATCAAACAAATAATCAAATGTTTCACATAGATGTGAGATTCACTTTTTTGTAAGATTCACACTAATATAAAATATTTAATCATTTGTTTGGTAAAAAATTTAGTATGCTAATATTATCCAAATTTCCCCCCTATAAATGCTCCTTCGTCTATTCCACTAATCTTCGGTGCAACACGGAGACTATTAATCCCTGTTTTAGTGCATCAAATTTCACAGTAGCCATGTTAGACCTCGAGCTACCAACTTCATTTCTCTTTTGCATTCTTTCTTTGCTCTTCTTGTTCATCATCAATTCCAAGTCCATTTTCACAACCTTTTTTTCCTCCACTTCCAAGTCCTCTAAGATTTCCTCTAAGATTCCAAGATCATACCCACTTATCGGCTCTTTCCTCGCATTCTATTCTAATCGGCACAGGGTCATCCAATGGACATCTGATGCCGTGACCAGCACACCCACTTCCACTTTCATCCTCAACCACCCACTTCCACTTTCATCCTCAACCGCCCTCTAGTGTGGTCAGTCAATTCATGAACAATCCAACCGAAAAACACATGACTGCTGTGACCAGAATATTGAGGTACCTAAAAAAGACACCGGGAAAGGGTCTCTTCTTCCAAAGAATAACAAATAGAAAAATTGAGATTTTTTCAGATGCAGATTGGGCAGGTTCAGTGACTGATCGAAGATCAACCTCTGGCTATTGTTCGTTTGTTTGGGGGAACGCGGTTATATGGCGAAGCAAGAAACAGTCAGTGGTAGCCCGTAGTAGTGCTGAGGCAGAATTTCGTGCTATGGCCCTAGGTATCTGTGAGGGAATCTGGTTGAACAGACTGTTAGAAGAATTACGGGTTCCATCTGAGCATCCCATGGTTTTATACTGCGACAACCAAGCCGCTATCAGTATCGCTAAGAATTCGGTTCATCATGATCGCACTAAACACGTGGAGATAGATCGACACTTTATCAAGGAAAAGATTGGAGAAGGAGTTTTTTAAGTCAGCTACACTCCAACAAACTGTCAAAAAGCTGACATTCTCACCAAAGCTCTTGCTCGAGTTAACTTCGAAGATCTGACGGACAAATTGAGAATGATTAACATCTACAACGTCGCTTGAGGGGGAGTGTTAAAAATCAAGCTACTTTTATTGTTAATAATATATTCATCAGATGCCATATGCATCAAGCTACTTTTCTTTGTTTATTTCATATGCTTTCGGTTCCTTTTCTTTGTTTATGTTGTATGCTTTCGGTGGTTATTACTTTTATTTGTTTATAGTGTATGCTTTCATGATGTTGTCTAGACACACCATGATCAGGTTGTATAAACCTCCTATATAATGGAGTAGCATCGTAAGGCTTAATGAATTGAAACACAGAGCTTATTTGCTCTTTCTCTTTCAATCACTCTCTCAATATTTATTTACTCTCTCAATATTTATTTCACAGATGAAAACTTCGTCACCGATATAGTCATTAGCTTCATATTGGCGGGTCGCGACACCACATCGGCGGCCTTGACATGGTTCTTCTGGCTAATAACCAGACACCCAGATGTGGAAAATGAGATTCTGAAAGAGATCAATGAGAAGTCGGAAGCTGCGAGTTTTGAGGAAGTGAAGGACATGGTTTACACGCACGCATCGTTGAGCGAGAGCATGAGACTCTACCCGCCGGTCCCAGTTGACGGAAAACAAGCGGCGGATGACGACGTGTTACTGGATGGGACGGTAATCAAGAAAGGTATGAGGGTGAGTTACCATCCTTACGCAATGGGGCGGTCGGAGAAGCTGTGGGGTTCGAACTGGGCAGAGTTTCGCCCAGAGAGGTGGTTGGAAATGAGAGACGCGGCGGCCGGAAATTGGAGCTTCGTGGCGAGGGATCCATACACATATCCAGTGTTCCAGGCAGGTCCGAGGATATGCCTGGGGAAGGATATGGCGTTCTTGCAGATGAAGAGGGTGGTTTCGGGTGTGTTGAGGCGGTTCAGGGTGGTGCCGGCATTTGAGGAAGGTGTGGAGCCGGTATTCATGGCTCATTTGACATCGAAGATGAAAGGTGGTTTTAAGGTGAGAATTGAGGAGAGGGCTGATAGTTTCTGAGGCCGGCATTGTTCAATTGACTGATGTAACTAGTGCTATTCTTCTCCCTCTTCCAAGTGTCAAAACAGTATAAACACGCTAGTAAAGAGGATTTTGGTGGATTGGTTTGATTCTTTTCCATCAAACGTGTCTGCATGTTTTTATTTATATTTTTATTTTGTTAATCTTTACTTTTTAATAGTGAATTTCGATTAATTGCCGGTTTCATATTCGTTCATTTCATGCACGATTCTTTACAACTTATAGAAGTTCCTCGTCTCTTCAAATGAAAATTTTACTATAAAATATAATATATTACGACACCAATTCCAGTTGCTATCTAGGCGTTTTGAAAAATACAAAAATAATTTTTAGTCATGAAATTTAGAAAATAATGCTGATAAATAAAAGGAATAAAATAATTTGGTGTTAAAAAATGTTTTTATATATAGGAGGCATATCCCCTCAAGTCCAATTGGATTGGAAGGTATTGCTTGGGACGGTGGGACATATTACGAGTCATGTTTTGATGATCTAAATTGTTATTTTGTTAAGAACTATGTATATTTCATTCACAAAAAATATTAGATCGATTAGATAATTGTAATTTGTTTAATTTATTATGTTTTTCACTAAAAAAATAGATGATAGTTGTGTTTTTAAAAATAAATCATATATTTTTTTTTATGAAAAACATAATAAATTGAACAAGTTATAGTTATCGGATTGACTTTTTTTTTTTTGGTTGTTGTGTGTGTTTGTGTTTGTGTTTGTGTGAATGAAATATACAAAATACCTCACAAAATAAGTTGAATCATCAAAATGGGGTCCGTAGTGAGCCTCATAGGCCCAAACAACGCCCTTCAGTTTAAATTATAGACTAGAGGGGATTTTCTCGGTAAAGAAAAATAATTTATTATTAAATGTTAAATTTTCATCACTAAAAATACAACAATAACACTTATAATAACAAGATATTTGATTTCTAAAAACTGATTTAATCTTTAAAATATCCCAAATATTAATTTATTGAAATGATTCGTGGATTTATGTCTTTTTTCATTGAAGCATTGTTGGATATGCTTTCTAAAATTCCGAATAAGAATATTATTACGCGTTCGTCAGTCACAAGGACCTATTCTCATTGCAATAAGACATGAGATTACAGCAACCAACTCCAGTTGGGTTTAGGACTATTAAACTTAGGTGGTGGTGTTTGTTTTATTTGGATGGAGTGAAATGAACTCATAATTCTATCAAAATGTTGATTTTATATTTGGTTGATTAAAAATAAAAAATAAAATACATATTGAAAATAGAATTATCATTCATCATTATAATGGAATAATTATTTTAATTTTTTTTTTCTATTTCATTCCAATGAACTAAATAATATAGGTGCCATGGCCAGTAGCAGAACCAAGAATTCAGTGAAGAGGAGGCACAAATTAATGACAATATTAATTTTATTTTTTTCTCACAATAAATAATAATGAGATATTACTAAACTTAAATATTAAGAGTCTATCACGCACTACAAAAATTTCAGGTTTTTGCGACTCTAATGCCGTCTCAAAAAAATTTTAGCGACGGCAAAGGCGGGGTCACAATAGAGGGCGTTGCAAAAAGTTTTAGAGATGACATCATGCCGTTGCCTTTTTTTTGCGACGGCAATTGTTGCCTTTTGCGACGACATTTAATTATCGCCTATAATATGTAAAAAATTAAAACCTTTTGCGACAACACTATTTTACCGTCGCTAAAAGTTTTATTTGAGACAGTAAAAAATGCTGTCATGAATTGTTTTTTGTTGCAACGACATGACCACTGTCGCCAATGGTTCTAATGTTTTTTGCAATAGTGTGGTGCCGTCGCAAAAAAAAAAAAAAAAAAAAAAACTGCAATAAAATTATTAAAAATATTAAAATTACCTATATTAAATGAAAAACAATTGAAAAAGAAACCAATAATTGCATAATAATATAAAAATTCCTGTATAGAAATAACAATTTCTCCATAATAAAAATATTCTTGCATTCATAACTACATATCAACAAAATTACCCCACTACAAAATGTTCCATAATACATATATAATGTCTAAATACATAATGTTGTTCATAATTCAAAATAACATTAACCAAAATTAGAAGTTTTCCTCATCATTCTCCGTGGGTAACAAAAACAAAAGTTAGTCACATTCTTCACAGGCATGCATTCCACAAGAAACAAACTCCTACTCGGGAAATATCTGAAAACAAAAAATAAAAATAATTAATGACAATATAATTATGTGTTAATATGTTAATTACAAAAAAATATAAAAATTTAACTACTATACAATTACAAAGATAATTAAGTAAATAATTTTGCCTAGACCGAAATCCGGCACTAACTCCTAAATCAGGAACCTGATTCGAGTCTCGTCTTCTCCCACAAGTCTCTCGTGCATAGGCTGTCGTGTGTGCCAAGTTTCGTGCTAATCCGACGCCATTTGGTGATTTTGGGGCGTCAACACCTCAAATTCTAAATTTCTTAAGGAACTAATTTGCCTAGACCGAAATCCGACTCTAACTCCCAAACTGAGAACCCGATTCTAATCCTGCCTTCTCCCTCAAGTCTCTCGTGCTTAGGCGGTCGTGTGTGCCAAGTTTCGTGCTAATCTGACGCCGTTTGGTGATTTTAGAGCATCAACACCTCGAATTCTAAGTTTATTAAGAAACTAGTTTGCCTAGAGTGAAATCTGGCTCTAACTCCCAAACCGGGAACCCGATTCGAGTCCCGTCTTCTCCCACAAGTCTCTCGTGCCTAGGCGGTCATGTGTGCCAAGTTTCGTGCTACTACGACACCGTTTGGTGATTTTGGGGCATTAACACCTTGAATTCTAAGTTTCTTAAGAAACTAGTTCGTCTAGAGTAAAATTCGGCTCTAACTCCCAAACCGAGAACCCGATTTGAGTCCCGTCTTCTCCCACAAGTTTCTCGTGCCTAGGGTTGTGTGTGCCAAGTTTCGTGTTAATCCGACATCGTTTGGTGATTTTGGGACGTCAACACCTCGAATTCTAAGTTTCTTAAGGAACTAGTTTGCCTAGAGTGAAATTCGACTCTAACTCCCAAACCGAGAACCCGATTCGAGTCCCGTCTTCTCCTACAAGTCTCTCGTGCTTAGGCAGTCGTGTGTGCCAAGTTTCGTGTTAATCCAACGCCGTTTGGTGATTTTGGAGCGTCAACATCTCGAATTCTAAGTTTCTTAAGAAACTAGTTTGCCTAGAGTGAAATCCAGCTCTAACTTCCAAACTGGGAACCCGATTCGAGTCCCGTCTTCTCCCACAAGTCTCTCGTGCCTAGGCGGCCGCATGTGCCAAGTTTCGTGCTAATCTAACATCGTTTTGTCAATGCCTCAAATTCTAAGTTTCTTAAGGAACTAATTTGCTTAGACCGAAATCCGGCTCTAACTCCCAAACCAGGAATTCGATTCGAGTCTTATCTTCTCCCACTAGTCTCTCGTGCCTAGGTGGTCGTGTGTGCCAAGTTTCGTGATAATCCGACACTGTTTGATGATTTTGGAGCGTCAACGCCTCGAATTCTAAGTTTCTTAAGGAACTAGAATCGTTTATCTATTTGAATGAAAGGGGAAATGTCCCCGACCCTTGAATTGAATGGATTTAGTGAACCAAGCCAATAAGATTTAGTTTGAAACACAAGCACCACTTTGGTGCTTTACTGCTTCCCAAGATTTGAGCAAAAAAATCAACTTCCGTACTAACATAGTTACATTAAAATGTAGGAGTCTGTTTGCAACAATGTACAAAACGGTGCACCCTTGCATATTTAACCTAACCATTTCTGTTAGATCATAAACAAAATTGCAAATTGGGGTGATTATGGTTTGACATAATGACAACAGTAAGTAGCAAGACTAAGCAAATTCTAGGAAACTAGATGCAAATGCGTTACATTAGCAATCAAAACAAAATATTCGCAAAACTTTAATATCATCATCATCATTCAAACAGTGTTGAAATAAGAACATTAATCATCCACCTCTACAAAAAGTGGCAAAAGAAAAAACACAGTGTACTAACAGAAATTACCTGGAGATATGGCAGCACTAATTTGCTTTGAGGCACTGTAAATATGACTGACAAATGGCATCCGTTTGATGAACCACTCTCCAAGACCCAAAACTGATGCCCCCCAACCATGATGACATGAACACGCCGACTAAGAAGATGAATGTAATCGAAGTTACAAATCCAAGACCTAACCAAGAGGTATGAGCAAATAAAGTCAATGAGACATGTATTAGAATCGTTCACTGAGATGCCAATAACATGATCAACCAAATCACACGAAATATAACCCAATATACATGCAAAGAAAAGAAAATCCACATTTTTTAGTACTAGTGTTTGGATACAACAGTTTCTGGGATAACGTTAACACCACAAACTCAAACACGAGTGATGAGGAAAAACCAATAACCAAAATTTTCGTTTTGCTTGGACAATTAGTTTTAAGTAAGGCAAACCATTCTATTTTAGGGATGTAAAACTCTAGCCCTTCCATAACCTTACTAACAAAAGGCATTACATCATCCTTGGCTAGGGATTGAATTCCAGGGAAGCTGGTGGGTGCAACAGTCAAGACTCAGCTTGATAAAGCATGAGAACATGGGTTCAAGTTTGTGATAGGTCTCTTATAAACCCAGTGCACCCCTTTCAACACTTTGGATTAATATGGAGTAAACTGGGTAATGACCTTATTCAGCTTAAATTCTTGGGTAACTGTTCAAGGGATTTAGGTGACCTAAGTGACATTCTAGTAGAAAAGTTTATAGGTAAAAAAGTGGCCCACTGCACTAAGTCTGTCTAGAGTGAGACAAACAAATAGAATGCACTTTGAAAGTTAAGATAGATCATAGGAAAATGTAACAGTTAGAATCCCTTTCTCATAAAGTTCAAACCACAGAGCCATAGTACCCTTTTCATTGTCTTAAAGCACATAAATTGGCATAACAACGAAAATAAGGATCATAGATATATCTCAAGTCTACCTCAGAAATTAGTAACTTGCATGAAAGCCATAATTTGCTTGTGAATGTTGCTCAAATACATCATTTATTTGTACTCAAAGCATATACTTCATATATCTTGGATTAAAACGAAATCAGAATGCATACATCCTTTTCTTCCCCAAAAGAAGAAAAGAAAACTAAATGTACCTATAAGTAATTCATATAAGTCTCATGCTGCTCGCTGCTTGCCGTCGCTCGACGCCGTCGTTTGCCACTGCTCGATGCCGTCTCACGTTGTCCCTGCCATCGCTTGACGTCGTCATCTGCCGCTGCTCACCGTCGCTTGATGCCGTCGTCTGCCTTGCTCACAGTCGCGAGTGAGAGAGAGAGAGAGAGAGAGAGAGAGAGAGAGAGAGATGGAGATTTTTGGTTCAAAAGATTAGGGATTTGAGATTTGGGAATTTTTGGTTAAGGGGGAAAAACGAACACGAATAGATTTTTTTTTATTTTTTTTTATTTTTTTTTATTTTTGCGACGTCAAGTATAACCGTCACCATTGAAAATTTAAGGTAGTGTTTGGTAACGTTTACGTTTTTGGTTTATGTTTACAAAAATTTTATAAATTGATTTTTGTTTATTTTTAGAAAAACATAAATTACAAAAGCGTTTGGTTTGAACAAAATTTTTAAAAAATTTAAAAATATAAACTAAAAAACATGTTTTGTCTAAGCCTAAAATATTTATATTTATTTTTTTATTATTTATGACAATGGGATCATACACATTATAATTGAAAAAATATAAATTGGAAAAAATTAATTAAAAAAATTATTTGAAAAAAAAATTAATTGAAAAAATATATTTGAAAAAAAAACTTATTTGAAAAAAAAAATTAATTAAAAAAAAATTGTTAGTCAAATTTTTAATTTTTGTTGAAAAACCAACGTAAACTCATTTTTTGAGTTTACAATTTTTCCTCAAACTAAAAAACTGAGACAACTATTTATTAACCAAAAAAAATTATCAAACAAGTTTTTATGATAGTTTTGTAAATTTTTGTAAATATAAACTGAAAATTGAAAGCGAAATGGTTACGAAACAGACCCTAAACAATGAATCCATGGCTCGTTTAGTAATTTTTTTATTTGCGACGGGAGTATTGCCGTCGCCAATAACCTGTATTTGCGACGGGGGAAGGTTGCCGTTGCAAAAAAAAAAAAAGTCATTTTTTTGCCAAAAACCTCCGTGTCCATTTGCCGCGCAATGAAAGCTAGGAAGAGAGTGAAACAGAAAATAAGAGAGAAACAAGAGATGATCAGCGAGAGAAAGAGAGAGAAAGAGAAAAAGAAATGAACAAGAGAGACATAAAAAAAAAAAAGAAGAGAGATGAGCAAGAGAGACAGAGAGAGAGAGAGAGAGAGACCATTTCATTTTTTGACTCTTTCCTCTTTCAACAACAATGGGCTCAGAGAAAGAGATGAGTGTGATTGGGAGAAATGAACGATTGGACATAAGAGAGATGAGTGAGAGAGAGAGAGAGAGAGAGAGAGAGAGAGAGAGAAAGAGAGAGAAACAAGATGAGCGAGAGATAGACAAAGAGAGAAAAGAGAGAGAGGGAGGGAGGGAGAGAGAGAGAGAGAGCAAAAAGGGATGAACAAGATATATATATATATATATATATAGAAGAAAGATGAGCAAGAGAGATAGAGAGCGACGAGAGATGAGAGAGCCAGAGAGAAGAGTGATAAGTGAGAGAGGGACAGAGAGAGAGAGAGAGAGATAAACAAGATAAGCGAGAGATAGACAAAGAGAGAGAGAAAGACAGCAAAAAGTGTTGAACAAGATATATATATATATATAGAAAAGAGCGAGAGAAAAGAAAGAAGAGCGAGAGAGATAGAAAGTGGAGAGAGATGAGAGAGCCAAAGAGAAGAGTGATGAGAGAGAGAGAGAGAGAGGCCAATTTCATTTTTTAACTTTTTTCTCTTTCGACAAGTGATTAAGAGAAATGAGAGATGAGTGATTGTGAGAGAGAGAGAGAGAGAGAGAGAGACAGAGAGAAGAGATCGATGAATTGAGAGGGAGATTGGTAAATCGAGAAGAGGGGATGGAGAGAGTAAGCAACGCGAGCACAGTGTGGAGAGAGAGAGGAGAGAGACAGAAAGACACAGACAGACAGATAGACAAAGAGTGATGAGTGAGAGAGAGAAAGAGAAGAGAGATGAGTGAAAGAGAGAGAGAGATAGAGAGACAAACAGACAGGAAGATGAAAAAATAGGTGAAACACTACAAAAATTTCAGTTTTTTGCGACGGTGTTTCTAATGTCGTCTCATCAAAACAGTCTTGCTTTTTCTTTTTCTTTTTCTTTTTTGTGATGGCACCTATTACTGTTGCAAAAAACTCTCTTATTTGCGACTGCAGTTCATGCCGTCGCAAAAAACAGCTTTATTTGTGACAACATAGGTTACCGTCGGAAAAAATGCGCATTATCTGTGACGACACTTGTTACTTTCGCAAAAAGTTACTTTTTTTGTGACAAGAAGGGGTGTCGTCGCTAAAAACCCATTTATTGGAGACAACAAGTGGTGCCGTCGCAAAAATCACTTTTTGCGACGGTAAGTGATGCCGTCGCAAATGCTTTCGTGTTGTAAAGCCTCTTTTCTTGTAGTGATGAATAGATGTGAATTTAAATTAAAGGATTTAAGGTTAAATTTTATGCAAATATTGGGGAGTAATTGTTAGAATTATGATTCTATAAGGCTTATTTTGGGCAAACTTTGAGCCCAAATTTGAGCGGGTCCCACACGTCTTTTGGGGGTGAGTCCAAAGAAGTGACGTGTTCCTTGCCGCATGGCAAGGCACACAGTGAAGATGGTTCATCAAAACCATTTATGAGTAAATGGGAAGTTGACGTCATTTTTGGGTTCGTGGAATGGACAATTAAAGAAGTAAAATGTGGGTTTCCTTGAAATGGGTTGTCCCACATTGAAACTTAAAGTGAACTTATGTGTGTATATAAGTTCTAGGTGGCAACACTTGGGTTGGGTCCCAAGGGGTACCTCAAGTTTGTAGAAGGAAGAAGTTATGGACAAAGTGAGCCTTGGCTCAAATCACTATACACGAGCGCTGCCGTTCGACCGGCAGGGCCGGTTGAGGGTTGGGTCCTTACATTAATTTTTTGGACAAAATTTATTTGAATTTTTTTCAAAAATTTTTGCAGGAAAATTATTTTTTCTGAATAAAATTAATTCAAAATTTTCGGCAAAATTTGAATTCAATTTTCCACCTCCTTCTGTCCAAAATTCCCTTCTAGTCTCCAACAGATTCAAACTGTCTAAATAGGTTTGAAATTGCCCAATAGTTATCTATTCAAATAAATTTGAAATGCCCAGTAGTTATCTGTTCAAAACTGTTTTGCACCTGTTCAATTCAAATACAGACCTGTTCTGGTTTAGATCATACCTGTTCGACTATTCCAAAGGGTCTCCAATCTGCCTATAAATACCAGGACATTTCCAACAGCTTAGAGATTCTGAAAATCCATATTCTTGCCTTCATTTGTGTTCTCTTGCATATATATTCTACATATTATTTTAGGAAAGTTTCTGAGAGTATAGAACACAGGTTTTGTTCGCCGTACAGATTGTTTGGAGTGCTACTACAATTTGTGTAGATCATTGTATCCTGGGAGATAGACGCCATTTATCCGAAAGCACCGTAACAGGGCGAATCTATCTTAAGGACAGAGTGTTACACACTCGACTTGATCTAATTTTGTACTTGTTCGGTTCGGTAAATAAATTCTGTAAGTAATTTATTTTTATTTGGTTGATTTGTTTCAAGTTATTTATTTTACACAAAAGATTGTTCCAACAGTAACTATTTTAGGTGGATTGGAAAATTAAAAAAGAATATAAGTTGAGATAGAAATGATATATTTTAGTAGAGAAATTTTATAAAACACATCGCAAAAAAAGTGTCTACAATATGTTGCAGTTATGATTTTCGTGGTCCTTGGTTATGACTCATTGTAGTGTTGGATATAACTTAGTTATAACTTCTTGTGGTTATTATTTTCGTTATGACTGAAGAGATCTTTGCTTATACATCAAATAATGATTAGTTATGACTCATTCTGATATTAGTTATGACTTATTGCAAATTTCTTTTTTTGGTTATAATTGAAGATGTGTTGCTTGGTTATAATTTATATAGTGGTCATTTTAGTTACGAATGGAAATAATTTGGTTATGAAATTTTATAATATCAATACCATAAAGTCAAAACTAGTATATAGTACACTCCTTTTGGAGGTGTATAATAGAAGAACCCATTTTAGTAGATTCCTTATAATTAGAAAGAAAATTTATAATAGAGGGACTATTACGATTTTTAAAAGGGTATTATTGTCATTTTATAGAGAATATATAATATATATATAGGGATACTAATATAATTATCAAAACTTGAGGGGGGCACGTGCCCCTTGGTCTTACCCTGCCTCCGCCCCTGGCTGTGGCCATATATAACTTCGTAATAACTTTAATAAATAATGTAGTATTGTTTAATTTGAATAATGATGAAATGAAATGGTATTGGAATCGTGAGAAATGATTCTTCAATATTCCTTCGACCCAAGTAGACCTTTGTTTAATTCTTGCTCTGATACTTGAAATAGGAAACACTCCAACCGGGGGTGTCGGAATTAGTACTCTGACAGTTAAGTCAGTATGTTGTGTATGGAAAGGAATAAGTATGATATTTTTAAGACAATTAGTGCATACCTTTACTCTTGTATCTACCTTCTTTATATAGTCCTCTGGTATAGATGGCGTAGATGTTTCCTACATAGTTTGACCTGTTTGTCATCACCATCTGAATATCAAGGCCTAAGTTCCTACTACACCTTCGGAAAAGGACAACCTGGGCCCACTGTGGTACTCGACATAGTTGCTTGCAGATTCTACCTAATCCACTTACTCGGCACATCATCTAAGCGCTGAGCATTCTGCTCAACGCTTCACTTCTTGGCAATCTAATAAGCTGGTTCAATTATTGCCTGCGAAGGATTGGCTTAGATATGCTTTATTTGCCGAATGTGCAAGTTTTATGCTCAATACACACATGAACAATTATTCTCATGATTAGTTTGGTAAAAATAAAAGAAATTTATATTGACAATAGAAATTAACATTTAGCAATTTAGAAGAATGACCATTCTGTTGGGTGACTAAGGGAAAGTCAGCCCATTCCATTGTAAAATCATTCTATTGAATCAACTACTATCTTAGAAGTGTATGTTTGGCTACTGTGGGGGGTCCGAATCTTTCCACATTGATCCACTAAGAAGTCTTGACCTACCTTATAAGTGTGTCATACCCACAAACTTCCAAGAGGTCTTCTTTAGTGAAGGAAAAACAAAACTGCGTGTGTCCGTGTGGTATAAAGCGGACAATATTTTGGTGCGTGCTAAGGCAGTGGGGTAGTCCACACAAATAAAGATCAGAAGGAGTACGAAATGAGAGTAAAAATTCAGTATCACGGTGATATTGATTATGTGATATCACCAACTAATAATAAGTTTTCATACGACGAATGAACCTCAGTTTCAATGAATAACTAGAGTAAATGATTAGAAAATATTAGATGGTGATACCGACGCCGTGGAATCATTGTTATACTCAACTTTTTTGAAATGAAATTTATATGAACTTGACCAATATATCTATCTAGATTTTGTATTTTAAAATAAGAAAAACAAAAAAACAAAAACAAAATAAGAGAGACAAAAAAGAAGAAAAAAAAAACCTTATATAAACGTTGATTATATAGTCTATGCTTCATTGGTTATTTTTTATAAAATGAGACTCATGATGAACCTTATGCACCCGAACAACACCCTTCAATCCATAATCTAGACTGGAGAAAGCAGTTCCTTTTTTTTTTTTTTTTTTTTTTTTCCTTGTCCTAACAGAGAAATGAAAAGAATGGGATGGGTATCCTCAAACAAAATAATTTCATTCCAACCTTCATCCACATGAACAAAATAAGATATTAATAAAACATTTGAGTGTTTACATTACGTTAAGTAACAAAATATATATAACCTTTCTACTTTAGAAGGTTCTAATGTTTCAGTTGAGGACAATAGTTTTGTTATGAAATATGACAATCATTTTTTATTTTAATTAGCAATAATCCTCTATTGATCGTGGACAAACTAGTCTGATTGCTATTGAATATGAAATTTCTTACCTTAATAACAAGTTGGAATCACTCGAGGTTGACTGTGATTGTTTGCTTGTGCTTTTAATTCATTCTAAAATAGGTATGAAGTATTCCAATTCATTCAAGAAATATCTCATCGACAACAAGAATTACAAAAATTGAGATTGAAATATAATGTTTATTTGTTCCAGGAGTCTACATGTCTACCATCATCAACTATATATGCATTTGTTGAAATATCATGTGATGTTGAATTTTTTGTTTTTTGTTTTATGTATGTAATCTATTTAGAGACCAAAACTACGATCTTTATGCACAAATTTGTTGCAAATCTAATTGCTACAAAATTGTTCCTTTTTTCTGTATCTTTTTTTTCCCCTTCTTTGTTTGAATTTTTTATTTTAAAGAGAAACATGCATATATATTTCCTTGATTAATTAGTACTTTCGCATGTAAATTTTGAAATCTGCAAATTGGTGGTCATTTTCCCATGCTCAGTCAAAGTCATTTCAAATCCATATATGTTTGCAGGAAAACTCTATCCTATACACCCAAGTGTTTATTATATGCATCTATTATATATTTTTGTGGTAATTGTTGGATAAGTTGTGAAATTAAATAAATAGATTTATGATCAACTAAATTAAATTATATAACAAGAGCACATACTGAAATTTACAACCAAATTAAACAGAAATACAGAATACAATAAACTGGTAGAATATGCAAACTGAAGCCTGTGTGATACCACAGTCTCTTTAAACAGATTAGTCGCTTCACTGTGGGTGTTGGAGGTACGTCGACTTCTGTCTCCCAAGATATGACGATTTAAACCAGCTAATGCAGAAGCACCTTCTATTAGCTTTGGCGAACTGACAATGGTAGCACTTTCTCACAAAGAAAGAAAATTATAGGAGTAAACTAACTATGATATATTTCTGTAAGCAAAAATTATGCACCTAAACCAAGGGAGATGGGTCTCCTTTTATACACCACGGGGGATTGAGGATGAGCCTCTAACCATCAAGGCTGTCAACAAATACAGGCCATTACTCCTGTAAAACTGATGGGAATTCAAGTGTGAGTTACACACAATATACACATCTGTGTATATACCTGGGCCAAAAAGATTAGGTTGATGGACCACCAATTCGGCCTAGACTGAACCTAACCTATAAGCCCTAAGCTCCATGATCCACAGACCCGGACCTAGACTCGTCCCAGTCCGGTCTGGGCGGGCGGGCGGGCGGGCGGCGTGTGTGTGTGGCAATTCTGCCATAACCAACTTGGACCATAGTCTTGGCCCAAGCCCATCCTTGAAGCATCCATAACTCCCTTCTTTCAGAAAATTTGGATGCTCCAAAGGGCTCATGCCCTTATCAAAATCTTGAGGTTTAAATACCCATCAAAGCTTTCCTCTACAATCAATGTGGGATTGGTAGTTATACACAATTCCAAATACCTCATTTATGAGGCCATCTTTATGAGACAATTTCTCATTCAATTTTTAATGGTTTTTGGTCATTCTTTTTATGGTGTAAAGACCTTGTTACAAAGAATCTAAACCCACTTAATCCCACCTCAACCAATGGTTGGGACCTACGTTAATTTCACATTAAAGTCACCATAAAATCATATTTTTTTCCAACAATCCCCCACATGAATAAAAATTGACCGAATAAAGAAAAAAAGACAATGTTTACAACAAAGACTCGGAGAGAGAGCACATAGACGAATCTTGCATCAGAAAAGGTAGCCATTAGCCTTGAACCTTTCGTAGTGAAAGCCTATCGAATTTACTGGCTGACCAGTGAATGTGATGTCTTGAATTGTTCTGCCATTTGTGTAAATCGAGACAATAGACCTCACACAGGAGTTAGTCTAACGATTGTTCTTGTTCTCACTAGTGTGCTGGTATAGCCCTGGAACACTAGCCTAGTTCAGTGAGTGGCTTTAAAGAATTCGGCCCTACCAATTCTTAAAGAAGCGGTCCCACTTTGCACTCACATAGGTGACCTATATAAGGTATCTCATTATACCACGGTTTACTATTCATATCACTTAGGTCATTAAAAGCATTAGCTTAACCTTCTACCCCCATAGGGTATCACAATACAAAGGAATGGCTAAGATGATTTACCTCTTTAGTAATTCACCTGTTACACAAAATTAGGTTGTCCCTTTGAACCTAGATCTTGGGATCTCCAGTCCGATAACATTACTAAAGGCCTTAACCCCATTCCGGTAACATTACTAAAGGCCTTAACTCCATTCCTCTTGACAACGTTTCTACTAACTCTCAAGTTAACCCTTTGGTTAGTGGATCCGTAATGTTGTCTTTAGACTTTACATAGTCTAGAGAGAGAACTCCATTAGAGAGTAGTTATCGTATGGAATTATGTCTACGACAGACATGTTTAGACTTTCCATTATACATATGACTCTATGCCCGTCCAATTGCCGATTGGCTATCACAATGAATACAAATAGCAAGTACAGGTTTCGGCCAACGTGGAATATCCTCAACGAACTGGCGAAGCCATTCAGCTTCTTCAGTTGCTTTATCCAAAGCAATAAACTCAGATTCCATTGTTGATCTCGAAATACATGTTTTCTTGGAAGACTTCTAAGACACGACTGCCCCTTTGAAGGTAAACACATAACCACTAGTGGATTTGGAGTCATTTATAACAGATATCCAATTAGCATCACTATACCCTTCTAGTACCGCTGGGTATCTAGTATAATGCAGTCCATAATCCTGGGTGTAGCATAGATAACCTAACACTAATGCCTCTCCAATGAGTGGCATTCGGATTACTCGTGTATCTACTAGGCTTGCTAACAAAGTAGGCTATATCCGGCCTTGTACAACTTATCAAATACATCAAACTTCTAATGACCCGAGAATATTCTAGCTGAGAGACACTCTCACCATTATTCTTAGTCAAACGTAGACTCACGTCTACCGGTGTCCTAAACACACTTGTATCTGATTTACCAAATTTCTTAAGTATTTTCTCAACATAGTGAGACTGAGAAAGTACAATACCACTAGATGTTCTGGTAATCTTAATACCCAGAATGACATTTGCAAGGCCCATATCTTTCATGTCAAACTTAGAGTTTAACAATCTCTTGGTAGTTCGAATCATTTCATCATTACTACCAACAATGAGTATGTCATCTACATATAGACACAAAATGACATAACCTCTGTCAATGTCTTTAACATATACGCACTTGTCACACTCATTGATTCTAAATCCATTTGACAATATAGTGTTGTCAAACTTCTCATGCCATTACTTAGGAGCTTGCTTCAAACCATATAATGACTTGACAAGCTTACGGACTTTCTTATTTTTCCTTGGAGATGAAAACCCCTTGGGTTGTTCCATGTAGATTTCTTCATCTAAATCTCCATTTAAGAAAGTTGTCTTTACATGCATCTGATGTATCTCCAGACCATGTAAAATGGCTATCGCAATCACCATGTGAATGGATGTAATCCTTGTCACAGGTGAATATGTATCAAAGTAATCCAAGCCTTCTCTCTGTCTGTATCCTTTGATAACTAACCTAGCTTTATACTTATCAATTGACCCATCCGCTTTCATCTTTCTTCTAAAGATCCACTTACTACCCAAGGCTTTATTACCTTGGGGTAGATCAACCAACTCCCAAGTATGGTTCTGTAAGATGGAGTCAATTTCACTCTTAATCGCTTCCTTCCATAAGGAACTTTTAGGTGAAGTCACAGCTTCATGAAAAGTTAGAGGTTCTCCCTCTAACATATAAGTCAAGAAGTCCAAACCAAAGGACTTGGCAGTCCTAGCCCTCTTGCTCCTTCTTGGCTCATCTACTTCCTCATCTTGATCATCTACTTGATCATCTTCAAGTTCCTTCTTAGAACTTTGATCCTCTCTTCGGGTTCGGCAAGGAAATATGTCTTCAAAGAAGGACGCATTCCTTGACTCTATTATGGTATTCTTGTAGATATCTGAAATATCATACTTGTGTACAAGAAACCTATACGCACTACTATTCTGTGCATAACCAATGAATATACAATCCACGGTTTTTCGACCTATCCTAACCCGTTTGGGTGTACGTACTGCCACTTTTGCAAGACACCCCCACATTCGTTGGAAATTTTAAGAAGGAATTCTATTTAGAATGTAATTCGTGGAGAGAATTGCTTCCCCTCACAAGTTCTGTGGTAACCCAGAACTTATTAACATTGCATTCATCATTTCTTTTAACATCCTATTCTTCTGCTCAGCAACACCATTTAAATGAGGGGAGTACGGCGCTGTGGTTTGGTGAACAATCCCAAATTGAGCACAAGTCTTAGTAAACGGGGATTCATACTCACCACCACGATCAATTCTTATATCCTTGATCTTTCGGCTTAATTGATTCTCAACTTCATTCTTGAAAAGAATAAATTTATTAATTGCCTTATCTTTGTTTTTAAGCAAATACACAAAACAGTATTTAGTGCAATCATCAACAAAAGTGATGAAGTACTTGTTGCCACCACGTGATTGTACGACTTTCAAGTCACACACATCATTGTGCACTAAACCCAAAGGCTCAGTACTTTTTTTAACAGAATAAAAAGAAGTGCTTGTCATTTTTGCTTCTACACAAGTTTCACACTGGTGATTTTGATTAATCTTAAAAGATGGTATGTGATCTAACTTGATTAATCTACGCAAGAAGTCAAAATTTACATGACCCAATCTACCATGCCATAAATTAGGGGATTCAAACATATAAGCAGAAGAAGAAATTTTCTCATTAAGTTTTGGGATAATCGTCATTGCATTTAGTTTGAACATACCACTTGACATATATCTCTTCCCCACATAGACCCTGCTTTTGGTCAACACGACCTTATCAGATTCAAATACCATGCGAAAGCCATGTTTTCTTAAGAGTGACCCCGAGACAAGGTTCTTACAAATGTTCGGTACATATAGGACATCATTCAGAGTCAGCTCTTTCTCTAAAGTCAGCTTCAGGTGCACCTTGCCATTTCCCTTAACGGTTGAGGTTGCAGAGTTGCCCATGAACAACTTCTCACTATTTGAAATCAGATCGAAGGTTGTGAACATTTTCTTCTCTACACAGATGTGGCGAGTGGCTCCAGTGTCCACCCACCATTCCTTCGGGTTAGACCCCACCATGTTCACTTCGGAGACGACAGTAGACAGATGCATGTCATCCACATCTGGTGATTGATCCTCTATTTCATCCAGGTGTGCCCGACTTTTGTTTTGTGGAGGGTACTTGTTGTAAGGCTTCTTCTTCTTCTTGCGGCAGTCAACTGCTCGATGCCCATCATTTCCACAGTTGAAGCACTTTCCATTGAACCTAAAAGTAGGTTCTTGCGGCTTGTAGACCGGCTTTTTGGAGACACCGATCTTACCCCCAGCTTTGAGCTTTTTCTTGTTAGTGACTTTATCTTCACCCCCAAGGACCGGCCATGCTCAACCCACTATAAGAAAATGGTTCTTGTGGGGTCATATTTTGTGAATGACAACACGTGGCCAAGGTGACACCGAAGTGTCAGCCGAGGTGCCACATGTCTTGGTCATGGCGCCGAGGTGATCTCAGCTAGGTCGAGGTTATCTGCGGAGATACCGAAATCCGAGATGAATGGATAAGGGACAAAAGTCCTAGAATGGGGGAGGACCTCAGTCTGGATAAAGATAAAACTCTTAGGGAGATTATCTCTATCTGGCTAGGAATCCAAGATGAGCATTGAGCTAGAGTCCATTGAAGCTAGGCTTCTACAGGGATCAGATTAGTGCTGGTAATAAAAGTAAGGCACCCTCAAGGGTCTAAGGTATGCTTTTTGTATTCTGGCTTCTGAGTTAAGCACTGTTTGCTATCTTTGAGAGATAACAGAGTACTGACTTGATCATCAGAGTGCCCTGGAGTGGACAAACCACCGCTGGAGTCTTATCTTTCTATGACAGGTTGTTCGGACATGATCTGTTCTGCCTGTGCTCTCCTGCTAAGTTCTTGTTTGACAGTGTGGTCAGAAATCAACACCCATAATTTGGCACTGTCTGTGGGAACAAAAGGAAAATAGATGGCCAATGACGGACAAAAAGAGAAGATCGAGGATGATATCCCTAGTGGGAGTGGCAAACACACCGATCCTAATGTAGGAGAAGAGACCTGTAATGAAGAACCACGAGAGTAGAATCCCGAGGAAAAGGACATCGGCCAAAAGGGAGACGTTCCAAAGAAGGCAGGCTGAAGCGAGTATTACAACGAAAGTGACCTCCAGTATGGAAAGATAGATGCCTGAGAAGGGACAGCGAGATGAAGGAGATGGCAAACAAATTGGTAGACCTACAATTGGTTGTTAATTTCATGATACAGAACAACGTCATGCAACCATCGTTCCTAATGGAGGACACGCTGATTCCAGCGGCCAAGAATGATGCCCAGAAAGGGAGGCAGAAAGCAATCCCTGCAGTCTCTCAGCATGACAGGGCAAAGGAGCATTCTCATCGGCTTTCACGGGACGTCGGGAGAGGAGAATCAATGAGAGGAGACTCTCAGGAGACTCCTCATGCCAAGGAACATCGGCATGTTTAGGGGAATGAGCTTTGTTTTGACACGACAAATGGAGAGAGGTCCAAGAGGATTCATAACGACACCAGAAGTAGCGCACCAAAAAGACTGAAATCCGTTGACAGCCGAGCTCCTGGATGGACTAAGGAAGACTTGAGGGACTACCTCCAAAGGAAGCGACAAGATGCCAAGGTCACATCTCCGGTCAAGCCAAGAACGTTGTTCTCAGTGAAGTTGGATAAGTTTTAGGCCCCAAAAAGGTTCCACATGCTGAGATTCCAGATATATGACGGTAAGTCCAATCCTAACTTTCACATTGGTTTGTATTTGAACTCAATGGCACTATATACTGGGAATGAACCGTTGCTCTGCAAGGTGTTCCCCTCATCCTTTGGAGAAATCGCATCAGATTGGTTTTACAAGTTGTCGAAAAGAATTGTGAAAAGTTGGGAAGGCCTGGCCGAGATGTTTGTGGCCAGGTTTGTTACAAACAAACTGCAGCCATTAAGGGTAGACTCCTTGATGGCTCTGAGAATTGGCGAGGATGCAAGCCTCAAGGCTTATGCCAAAAGGTATTATGAGGTTTTTAACGGAATACCAGGGTGCAACCAAGAGTTGGTAGTTGTATCTTTTAAGAACGTCCTAAACGATGACTGCTTACTTCGAAAGTCACTGGCAAAGACGCTACCAAAAAGTAAGGAGGAACTCATGGCCAGGATCGAGAAATATGCAAGAGCAGAAGAAGACACGCCGGGAACAAAGGCGTTAAAGCAAGAGAAGAGGAACGGCTCACCAAAATGAGACCGAGGTAATACAAACTTTAATAGGCAAGAAATGGGACTGAGGGCTGCATAAACAGTCACCACAGTGTTCCAGATCTCGGTTTACAAAGTCTTGGAAAGGATCAGGAACCAGCCGTACTATAGAGCACCAGAGAAGATTCCTGACGAATTCATAGGAAGAAGCCTTGGGAAGCACTCTACCTACTACAATGAGGATGGGCATCTAACTCAGGAGTGTAGAGCCCTAAAGACACATCTGGAAGATCTGGTAAGACAAGGTCACTTAAGGGACCTAGTAAGGGAAGAGCAAGCAAGGCTGCCCCAGGCACCAGCAGCACCACCTTCACTAGCACCACAACTGCAAGCAGACGGACCTTAAGTGATCAATGTGATTCACTCAAAGGTCAATGAGAATAAGGTACGTAGGGAGACTCAGAGGGTGAAACACTTACAGCATGTGTATCAGGTCTAGCAGAAGAGGCCTAGAGCAGACGAGTACCAGGGACCAATGGTGTCCTTTACTGAAGCCAACCTAGATATGGTGCAGCATCCACACAATGATGCTTTGGTGATATCCCTCAAGATTAGAGAATGCCAGGTAAGGCGCATTCTGATTGACTAAGGCAGCTCTTGTGACATCATGTATGTCAGATGTTACAAGGAGCTCGGCCTTCACCGAGATGATTTGGAGCAGTCCAACAGTCCAATGGTCAGGTTCAATGGAACGCCGACATGGCCCCTGGGAGCAATAAGTTTGGAGGTGCAGGCAGGTACCAAGAAACTAAGCACAGAGTTCATAGTAATTGACATCCCCTCCTCTTACAATGTTATCTTGGGAAGGCCATGGTTGCACACAATGAGGGTGGTTTCCTCAACACTGCACCAGTTGTTGCTGTTCTCAACAGAACATGGAATTGAGGAGGTCAGAGGGGATTAGGTGCAGGCAAAGAATTGCTCCATGGAAATGATGAAATCCACCTGCAACGTGCGAGAGACAGAGATAGTAGAAATTGAGAACGAGGACATGGAGGTCCTGGATGACGTTAGCAAAGAGCCAGCCGACAAAAGTGAGGCAGCCTTAAAGAAAATTCTAGTCCAGCAAGGGGATGAAGAACGCTTTTTCCTCCTCGGCTCAAGCTTGGCCGAGAAGGAGGAAAGAGAGTTAGAAGCATTTTTGTGAGCAAACATAGAGGTGTTTTCCTGGACGCCATATGAGATGCCTGGCATTGATCCCGAGGTCACTTGTCACAGACTAAATGTAGACAGGTCGGCCAAACCTGTTATTTAGCGAGCAAAGAGGCCGACGTTGGTCCATGTGGAGGCAGTCGAAGAAGAAGTGGACAAGTTGTTGGAGGCCAAAGCCATTCGCGAGGTAAATTACCCCACTTGGTTGTCAGACACAGTTGTTGTGAAAAAGAAGAATGGAAAGTGGAGGGTCTGCGTGGACTTCACTAGCCTGAATAAGGCTTGTCCCGAAGACAGTTTCCCGCTTCCCAAGATCGATCAATTAGTGGATGCCACTTCAGGGCATGGAAGGACGAGCTTCCTAGACGCTTACAGGGAGTACCATTAGATAGCAATGTACCCCTTGATGCAGAGAAGACTGTATTTATCACCCCAAAATGGCTATATTGCTACAGAGTGATGCCTTTCGGGTTAAAAAATACAGGAGCAACGTACCAGAGGTTAGTGATCAAGATGTTCAGACATCTGATTGGCAAAATAGTGAAAGTATACATTGATGACATGGTCGTGAAGACCAAAGAACTTGAAGATCATCTGGCCGACTTGAAGGCATTTTTTGAGATCCTTAGAACATATCTGCTTCGACTCAATGCTTTGAAATGTGCATTTAGAATGGGGTCTGGTAAATTCTTAGGATACTTGGTTACCAGAAGGGGTATTGAGGCAAGCCCAGATCAAATTAAGGCCATCCTAGATTTGAAAAGCCCAACGTCGGCAAAACAAGTGCAGATGTTGACTGGAAGGGCCGCAGCCCTGAACAGATTTGTAAGCAGAAGTTCAGATAAGTGTAAACCATTTTTTAGTCAGTTGAAAAAGGCCACAGATTTCTTGTGGACAGAAGAATGCGAAGCCGCCTTGGCCAACTTGAAAAGATACCTGACCACAGCTCCAGTTCTCTCAAATCCAGTACCTGGAGAGGAGTTATTCTTGTACATGGCGGTTTCAGAGCATGCATTGAGTGCAGTGATAATTAGAGAAGAGAAGGGAGAACAAAGGGTAGTATACTATGTGAGTAAAACCCTAGCAGGTGCAGAAACCAGGTATTTACCCTTGGAGAAATTAACATTGGCCTTAATGATGGCCTCCAAGAAGTTGAACCATTATTTCCAAGCCCATAAGATTGTGGTATTGACTGAGCACCCCTTGAAGTCCCTGCTACAGCAAGGATATCTAACAGGCAGGGTGGCCAGATGGGCAGTAGTATTGGGCCAATACGACTTACAGTTCAGACCTAGAACAACAATCAAAGGCCAGGTTCTGGCCGATTTTGTGGCCGAGTTCACACCAAGTGCCATCCCAAGTTGGGTTCCGGTGAGCCACGACTTAGGATGTCCAAAAGGACAAGAAGAGGCCTAGCTGGGAATGAAAAACCCCACAGCAGAGCAGGAGAAAGAAGAGAAACTCAAGCCCTACGATATTTACATCGATGACTTCTTCCTCCTATTTGTTGATGGGAGTTCAAACCATTAAGGAGTGAGGGCAGGAGTAGTGCTAGTATCGCCAGATGGGCGGATGCTAGAACAATCTATTTGACTAGGGTTTAAAGCCTCAAACAATGAAGCAGAATATGAAATACTGATTGCAGGATTGAAGTTGGCAGCAGCAATGGAAGCTGACGAGGTAGTGGTCTTCTGTGACTCCCAGCTTATTGTGAACCAGGGAACAGGTGAGTATGCAACCCGAGATGAAAGAATTATAGCCTATGTCAAAGAGGTTGTTAGACTACTAGCCCTGTTTCAGGATTGCCGACTACAACAGGTTAGCCGAGGTGACAACAGCCATGCCAATGCCTTGGCTAACCTAGCTAGTGCAATGAAATCAGGGGAGGCAAGGATAATAATGGTTGATTATTTGTCAGGCCCAAGTGTGGAACCATTGATCACAGAGTACGAAGCAATGCGTGTGGAAATGGGCCCAAGTTAGATGGATGCAATAGTAATGTTCCTTAGAGATGAGAAGTTGCCCGATGATCGCAAAGAAGCACACAAGACTAGACTGAAGTCGGCGAGGTTTAATAGTAGAAGGACATCTCTACAGAAGGTCTTTTACTGGTAGCCCTACATGCAGAAGGATGCTGAAGCCTATGTTAGAAAGTGCAAGAAGTGTCAAAGGTTTACGCCTTTGATACATCAACCAGCAGCAGATTTGAACCCAGTGTCCAGCCCTTGGCCATTTGCGCAGTGGGGCATGAATCTTGTTGGACAACTACCCCAAGCAATTGGACAAAGGAAGTTCCTGCTAGTAGCAACTGATTACTTCACAAAGTGGGTAGAAGCTGAACTCCTTGCGAAGATTCGAGATATTGATGTGAAGAACTTCATATGGAAGAACATCATCACTAGGTTTGGGATCCCAAGGGCAATAATAGCAGACAATGGTACACAATTTGACAGTAAGCTAATCAAAAGCTTCTGTGCAAAGTACAAAATCAAGAACTATTACTCCACTCCAAGTTTCCCTCAGAGTAATGGTCAGGCAGAAGCATCCAACAAGAATATCTTGGATGGGATCAAGAAGAGGCTGGAAGCAGCAAAGGGAAAATAGGTGGAAGAGTTGCCCAATGTACTCTGGGTATATCGGACTATGCTGAGAAGATCAACTAGGGAATCCCCATTTTCCATGGCTTATGGCACAGAAGCAGTTATCCCACTGGAAGTCAGCATCCCAGGGATCAGAACCCAAGGAGTAGAGAATGGGACTAACGAGGCATTCTTGGCCCGAGATCTAGACCTACTTGAGGAGAAAAGGGAGAGAGAAGCAATTCAACTGGGGGCATACTAGTAACAACTTGCTAGGGCTTATAATAAAAAGGTCAACCCAAGAGAGTTCAAAGTTGGGGACCTGGTACCAAAGAAAGTGGTCAGCAACAAGAAAGATCCTAGGGAGGGAAAGCTGGGCCCAAATTGGGAGGAGACTTATAGAATCATCTCGGTCGCCGACAATGGGGCTTATTGGCTTGAAGACAGTGAAGGCAAAGAGTTGCCAAGACCCTGGAACACTTGCAACTTAAAATTTTTCTATCATTAGACTTTTTTGTTTTTTGAAATTTATGTCATAATTTTCTTAGCCGAGGTAGTAATAAAATTTTTAGCCTGACTTTTTAAGAATGTGAAATTTGTGTAATAGGACTGACCAGTCCTTTGGCAATGTTTCTGATTGAAACATGACGAATAACTTAGACTTATTATATGATAGAGTTGAATTATACTTGCATATAATAGAGTTGAACTAAGTTGGCGATGTTTCTGATTGAAACATGACGAATAACTTAGACTTATTATATGGTAGAGTTGAATTATACTTGCATCTAATAGAGTTGAAGTAAGTTGAATTGAAATTAGACTTGCTATGTCGGCAGAATTAAACTTGGAATAGAACTAAGTGCATCAATAGAGAAACCAAGGTTGAGAACCTCGGCTAGTCTTTGTTCGAATCCGACTTCGGCGAAAGACTATATGTGTTTAATGTGAACATAAGTGAAACTTAGGTTCACATTAGGGGGCAAGGAGCTGGAGAATGATGAATGAGCTTAAAACCATTCGTGGCTGGATGAGCTTAAAACTTTGAAGTGCTTTGGACTTGTTGAAATTAGCCAAGGTTATGTTGGAAAAGGTACCCGACGTATGTACTTGCCGAGATGACCAGGTTCTCAAAACTTGGGAAGGATAGAAGACATAAGTCTTGATAGAAGACAATAAGTGAGAGTGAAGTGGCAAGTTTAAAGAAACAACACTTGTAAAAAATATTTCAAAATATGTTTAAGTGTTAAGCCAAGGCCGAGATAAACAATCAGAAGATGTATCCAAGGTACTTTACCCCGAGGAGATTGCACAATTAAGGTGTACTTTGAAGACAAACCAAATTATTCTAAGTATGAAAGTGGTAAACATACATGAGAGAAAGGAAGGCATACAACACTTTGAAAGAGAAATCAGATTTGCATTCAAAAGGTAAACTTGTTTGAGTACAAAAAGGCACATCGGCTAGACTGAAATTTAAACATTGTTGCAAAGACTACAGCGGGAACTATCACAAAGTAGAAATAAAGAAAAGCTTCTAAGTAGACTATTCGGCATCATCGGCTGGCTGGGTTTTGCATTCAGAAGACAATTGGGAGATCTTCTCGGCAGTCTTGTCAGCCTCGATCTCGGCATCAATCTCAAGAAGAGTTTGATCGAGGCTCTTCTCGGCGGTATGCACCTCGGACGTAGTCTTCTTGGGAAAGGCACTTTTTGAGACCTCGTCCTCCTTATCCTGAGTCAAGTCTAGGACTTGCTCATTCAGAGTTAGGGACTTGGCCCCAGCAGCACCAACTCCACCAGACTTATCGGCTTCGACATCCTCTTTTGTCTCAGCCTCATCCTCGGACTAGCTTAGAGTAAGGGGGAGCGATAAAACAAGTCGGTTGGCATCGTACAATGGCAAACCTTCAGGGACTACCAACTCTTTTAGTGCAGTCATCCAACCAAGGGTATAACTCTTGTTGCATGCCTGCTTCACTTGCTTTTTGTACTCGTCATGTACATCGGCAACCCCCTCGGCGCAGGCCTTTTCGTCGGCCACCTTGATGTTTACCTCCTTCGTAACCAGTGCCATTTGAAGCTCGGTTTGGGCTTCGGCCTCTTTCTCTTTGGCCTCTTTTTCCTTGGCCTTTGTGACCTCGGCTATATTTTCTGCAGCCTCGGCGCGGTCCTCGGCATTTTTTAGGGCCAGCTCAGTAACCTTGGCCTGGTCAAGAAGGCCTCGTATATGGGCCTCGGCTTTGTTCAAAGAGGACAGTAGCTTGGCTGTCTTCTTGGTTTTTTGGGTCAGTTCCTTTTTAAATTCATTGGTTTTGACTGTAAGGGAGTGACCTTGCTGGATAGCCTGCAAGAGTGCAAAGGAAGTTAGTTAAGTATGAAAGCCAAAGCTAAAAGTTAAATAAGAAGTTAGAAGACTTACCAAGATGCAATGCTGTATCATCATTGCATTGTTTTCATACTCCGAGAGCTCGACCATCCGATTGATGTCGGCTGGGAGAAGAACGGTAGTGGAGATGGCGGTTCTAACTTCCAAACTGTTGAGGGCACTATCCCCGGCAGGAAGAGGACGGTCTTCGACATTCACAGTTGGGGGCCAAGGAGCGTCGGCGCAAAACCCAGAAGGCTCAAAAGACCCGCTAGACCTCGACTTTTTTTGTTGGGGTTGGTCGGATGCCTCGGCCTCAGCAGGCCTCTTCTTGGTCGACTTCTCTACTTCGGCCAATTTTGAGATGGGTATTATGTCCTCTGACTCCACCTCAGTGGTGCTGGGCTTGGCCTTGGCCCTTTTAACCCTCTTTGCCTTAGGTTTTGGCTGGGATTGGGAATGACTGGAGGAGTGCACTGACACCACCCCTGGGATGTCAGCTAAAAGGTCATATGGAATGATCTTTGCGCGGCCCATTTCTTCGGCGGTGGCGGGGACAGTGACCTTGGTACCGAAACAGATTGCTGGCAGTGCAATAGGTAGGTTTGTTGGATCGTAAGCCGACGCCTCAAAGGCTTGGCATTTTCGGCTGCGAGTTTTGTTGGCAGGAGTGGAGATTAGAGCTCGGCGTCAGCATTGGAGCTGGGCAGGAGGAATCAGTTATGGAGCAGATGTTGATGGCTGCTCTGCTGGATTAGAAGTTGAGGCTTGGTCAGGCTGTGGTGATGAAGTGGCAGGTGGAGTTGTTGCTAAAGGTGGAGACTTGCTCTTCTTGGCGACGTCAGGCAGTG
This sequence comes from Camellia japonica, assembly GCA_030407325.1. Taxonomy (NCBI): domain Eukaryota; kingdom Viridiplantae; phylum Streptophyta; class Magnoliopsida; order Ericales; family Theaceae; genus Camellia; species Camellia japonica. Next base: position 52,031,768 of record JAPPVO010000024.1, on the reverse strand, counting down.
CATATTTGTATGTCGGAATATAATTGAATAGTAGGGGGCGGTCAACTGACAAGCCCAACAGCCTCTTAAAGTCTTTGTTGGGGAAGAAGGTTTTGCGAAAATCTTTTGATGGCTGAGAGAGAGCTGCAAGTACAAAATTTAGACATTAGAACATATAAGGGGAATAAAGTGGTAAAACTTAAAAGCAGAAAAATTGACACTTGGCTCTTACTATCACCCTCTTTAAACACTGTTTGGCTCATAGGATAGAGATGAAGGCTGTCATCAGGTGAGAACTCCCAGTTGCCCGAGACGATGAAATAATCATCTCCAGCACCTTTGTTGGAGTCTGGTCGGCTATGAGTTTGTAGGCTGTGGATCTCAGCTTGAGGTAATAGACATAGCCTTTTTCGAATTTCAAGCCACACATGGTATAACAATATTGGATATCGGCTAGTGTTATCCTAGCATTTTCTCCGCTAGCTAGAGCAATTATACCATTAATGACTCTATAGGAGTTAATGGCCAGTTGCATCGGGTTGAGCTTGTAATAATGAAGGATTTGTCGGAAAAGGGTGTCTAGAGGGAACCAGAGTCCACACTCTATAAAGGCCACTATTGGGAAGGGCATGGAATCCCCATCAGACATGATGGAGTCCTCCTCCCCAGCCAACCTAAGATGGACGTCGACTAGGATGAAGAACTCTCTCCTAAAGTACTCAAGTTTTTCAGGGGTATCTACCCTCCACCTGAACATACCCATAATGTTGGCTAAAGGAGAAAGGTGCAAGATTTCAGAGGAGATTGGTTGATGTGGGTTTAAAGGACCTAAGCTAAAATCCTAAACAGGAACTGGGGCAAGGGTTTTTCAAGATCTAGGGGAGTTTGTTTCAATTTTCCTAATTATGTGATTTCTCTATCAAAACCCAAACCTAAATCTATATGGAAACAGAGAATCAATGGCAAGAATCTAGAAATAAGCAAGAAAAATAGAAAAGAGCAATGATTCAGACTCAAGAAAATAAGCAGAAATTCACGATCACTGTCGCGTGTGCAGATGTGCAAAATGCCAGAGAACAGTGGTAAAATTGCTAAAACATCATGTAAACAGTTCATGTGTGCACATATAGATCCAGAGATAGATTGAACAACATAGAATCACAAGAAAGCATGTTTTACACCCAAGTGATTCAAGAGCAAAAAATGGATAGATGATGAAGGGGGAAACGTATTCAAAATCATGGAAGATTGAAACTGAAAATTGAAAAAGAACAAAGAACTCACCAATTGGGTCCGAGGTTGAGGTTCGCCGGAGTCAAACAACGGAAATAAGTGGAGTAGAATGGTGAAAGCTTCACTGGAGGAGCTGAACGGAGTACAGTTATAGAGAGCTCGACGAAAACAACAATGGATGTAGAGGATTTGTTAAGAGAGAGAAAATCTTAAAACGCAGAAAGAAGACAAGAATGTAAAGTGAAGAGGCGGAGAGAGAGGGAGATGTTTTGTTAAAATGCAAAAAGGCGGCAAACCATAATGGTATGCCTTGGACGACGTATCTATCAGGCAGCGTGTGCAGAAGCGATGCGACCTGATGGCGCATGTCAGGTATGAATCAATGAGAAAAGGATGCGTGGATAAAACGGTTGAGAAAACCGTGCGTGACAGCTCATGTGCAAATAGAACTTTTGGAGTTCTTAATTTAATGAAATAAAAACCTCGGCTAGAGGAGCGATCTCGGTTAAGAAACTCGAAGAACTTGGTTGTTGATTCTTTATCATTGGTAAAGTAGACTGCAGAGTCTTGGTCATATACAGCCGACGAGGGATGATCTCAGTCGTAAAGGATAGAGTAAGTCTTAGCCGCCGTGCTATGTGAACAAATGATATAGGTTCTATCACCTCAGGTTGCCGAGGTAATAGAACCTAGGGGCAGTTGTGAGGACATATTTTGTGAATAACAACACGTGGCCAAGGTGACACTGAAGTGTCAGCCGAGGTGCCACGTGTCTTGGTCATGGCACCGAGGTGATCTCGGCTAGGCCGAGGTTATCTGCAAAGATACAGGAATCTGAGATGAACGGATAAGGGACAGAAGTCCTAGAATGGGAGAGGAACTCAGTTTGGATAAAGATAAAGCTCTTAGGGAGTTTATCTCTATCTGGCTGGGAATCCAAGATGAGCATTGAGCTAGAGTCCATTGAAGCTAGGCTTCTACATGGATCAGGTTAGCGTTGATTATAAAAGTATGGCACCCTCGAGAGTCTAAGGTACGCTTTTTGTATTTTGGCTTGTGAGTTAAGCACTATTTACTATCTTTTAGAGATAACAGAGCACTAACTTGATCGTCGGAGTGCCCCCCCGGTGGACGAACCACCACCGGAGTCTTATCTTTCTGTGACAGGTTGTTCGAGCATGATCTATTTTGCCTGTGCTCTCCTGCTGAGTTCCTGTTTGACAGTGTGGTCAGAAATGAGCACCCACAGCTCTTTAATAAAAAAATCACTTCATCTCCAATAGTGAAATTTTCATTACCAAATTGATCTGTGACGAAATAATTCTGTCACTACGTTCGTTGTCTATTGGTCGTCGCAAAAAGTACTCGATGACGAAATTCTATTTTGTTGCCTATTATTGGTATTTGGTGACAAAACATTTTGTCGCTAAATGTTAAATATTTTGTCACCTATAACATCCATTTTATAACTAGAATTAAATAAAATTTTATTCTATTTGTTTTGGATGACGAAAATATTTCATTACCAAAAAAAGCAAAAAAAAAGGGAAAAAAAAAAAAAAAACCCTTAAGTGACGAAAATTTTTGTCAACAAATATTTCAATTTAGTGACAAAATATTGAACAAGTGTGACAAAATTATTTTTTAGGATTAGAAAATTTTAGTGACAGTTTTTTCGTTGCCAATAATAAATAACTTTTAAAAATTGTGTAGGAGGGGTTATTTGCAATTTATATATATATTTTTCAATAAACAATCCCTGTTCATTTTAATAATCTATTCAATAAAATATCTAATACAAATGAATATAAAATTAAACTATTCATTTTCATAAAACAACATAAGAAAAATACATGTCTCATAGTATCAAGAAATTAATATATAACATCCAAACTATAACATATATTCTAATAAAATAAAAAACTACGACAACACAATCAAAATAACTTGTGCATTTTAATAACTTGTTCAATATAATATCCATTACAGATCATTACAAAAACCTGTTCATTTGCATAAAGCAATAACATAGTCAAAATATATGTTTGACAGTATCAACAAAAAGATAAGATCCATCACAATATAATCATAAGACACGACAACATAGTCAAAATACGTGTTTGGTAATATCAACAAAAAGTACAACTACACTGTGATGGATACGTGTCTGGTAATATCAACAAAAAGCTCTTGCTATGCAGGTTACCAAATTCGTTCATCTCCAATCTGTCATTTCAAAAAAAAAAAAAAAAAAAAAAAAAAAAAAAAAAAAAAAACAAAAGGTTAAGGTGATTCATTAAATATGTTAACATGCAACCTAGAAGAGAAAAAATGAAAATTTCAAAGTAAATTTCAAACCAAAATTTACCATATTTGTTTTGTAAATTTTTACAACTTACCTTAGTTCCTCCAAAGGTGTTCATGATGTTTTCTGGGCCATTTAACAACTATTTCAAGATTTTACTCCCTAATGGCCTATTTTTAAGCCTAAATGTTTTCCAACCGAGAGTTCTATGATTGTTCTATAAGTTTTCACAACTTATGTTGATCCCTCCCAAGGTGTTCATGATAATTTCTAGACATTTTCGTGCCTATTTAACGATTTTGCCCCTCAATGGCTTATAAGTGTTGGAAATTTACAAATTTCATAGTAGTTTTTAAATTGGGAGTCTCGTGCTTGTTCTATAAGTTTTCACAATTTACATTGGTTCCTATCGAGGTGTTCATGATGTTTCTCGGGCCTTGTTGTTCATATTTCACTATTTTGTTCCTCAATGGCCTATTTTCAAGCTTAAGTGTTGGAAAAATATATAATTCAAAGTAGTTTTCAAACTAGGAGTCACATGCTTGTTCCAATGGGGAGCCATGTGCTTGTTCCGTAAGTTTTCACAACTTATGTTGCTCTGTCTCAAGGTGTTTGTGTTGTTTCCCAAGCCTTTACCTGCATATTTCACTATTTTCTCGGGGCCTTTTGTGCCTAAATATCAAAAGTAGTTTTTTTATTCTACCCTAGTTGAAGAATAAATTTTCTACCAAATTAATATATAAACATAATATACTAACCAAGAAGCTTGTCCATCAGAATCTGATGACTAAAATATAAGTGGACAAAGCACATGAATGAATAACGTCCATCAACTAATTCCAAACAAGTTTTATATTGTATGTAACACAAACTTGACTATTTTTTTAATGGAATTTGTTTAAAATGAATAAATTAATTTAAAGCAAACACAAGTCATCAACTAGTAAATGTTGAACTACTTCAGCATAAATTTAAAGAAATGATTTAGGAAAATTATAAGTCTTTTAATAAATTCTGAGTTACATAATTTTGATAACGGTCCCAAATACATGTTTTTAACTAATGACATTTAGGCTATGTTTAGTTAGGGGATTTGATTAGAGAAATTAAAAAGTAAAAGGAAATTCAATCCCAAAATCCCACTTTTTGTTTGGTTATAATGGAAAACACAAGAAAAAAACAAGTGAGAAAAATGCAATCTCACTTTTTGTCTTTTGGGTTCACTTGAGCTCTTTTCTTTCTCCAATTCCCAACTCAACCAAAATAGCTTAGAATTTGAATCCTAATTCTATCTCCTTTTCTTCCTAATTTATCCTTCCCTTTCCATTTTTCTCATCAAATCCTCTAACCAAATACATCCTTAACATATAGGAGAAATAGAATTGCAAATGAAAAATGTGGACTGGACAATCTAAAAAAAAAAATAGACAATAAAAAATGTAAAGAATTACCACCTGATGAAAACACTTTTACACAAAAACCACCAAGACTTTTGCAAGCATTACTAAGTAGTTGTTATCAGCAAGCTACAACTTGTTCCTCTATAGTTGTTGCTTTTGTCGTTCCCTTGATTCTCGTCCCTGTACTCAAAGATTGTTATCACATAATATCAATAATTCTTTTGATGAGTGCTGAAATGAATTATGAGATGGTTGAAGTACAATTTCAATGGATTGAAAAGAATTGGCTAAGTTAAAAAATTCTAATGCTATAGAAACTCTGTTTGTATGTATTTCTTGCTTCTAATATATCAGATAGATATGAAATATCCCAAATATCATAGAATTTCATCATCACAAAATCAAAATTCATAACATTCTGAAGCATTTTAATAATGATTAGTATATCTGATAAAAAAATAATGGTCAGCAAATTTATTAAAAAAATAAATAAATAAATAAATAACTACTTTGCATAGAGCTTTGCTACCAACAACTTTGAAACCTAAATGAACAAAGGCTATAAAAACACACAAGTTATGTTGATGTAGCCAAAAAATTAATGTAACAAAAACAAAGGGGAAGAAAAAAGTATCGTACACTTCAACTGGCTTCTCTATACAGAGCTTGATTTTTGAGTGTTTTTTGCAGTGAAAAAAAATACAAAATAACTAAGCAACGCAATTGAAACAAATGTATAGAATGCAAAGAATAAGAACAAAGTACACAAATTAACAATGAAGAAGTAAAGAGAAGAAGAAAGAACAAGATCAAACCAGAAGACATAGAACCAAAATATGCAAAATAACAACAAACATGCAAAAACATGAAGAAATAGAAAAAAGCAGAAAAACAAAAATTGACAAAAAAATAAAAACCCTAAACACAGTAGATTTGATCTGATTTGAGGATATCATCGTCTCTGGCACATCTCTGGGGTCTTGGCTCTTGGATCGGGGTCACCACATTTACATTTTCTATTTTGCTCTTAGTATGAGGGATACATGGACTCTAGAGGTACAACTAATTGAGTTGAGGAATCAAAGTATATCAATTGCTTTCTAGGTTGTTTTGTGATCCGTTTTTAACTATTTAAAATAAAACTGTCTTCATTTCGAAACATGTCCAATGCAATGATTCCACCTCACAATTTAAGCAGTTGGGAGTTCATTCAACACCTTACCTCTCACCTGAAGCATTTTCAAAAGATGAGGCAAATGCTCTGGTGGTTGAGTTACAACTACATCTTTGATAAATGATACATGGTCTACATTTTCAAAAGCACAAAGCAAGGTTTTCATTAATAATTAGTACCAGGGTATTCACAAATGAAATCTCAGCAGTAGTTACAGAAGTTTATGACTTCATTTTTTGAATGTAATAGAGTATATATACATCAGTTGTATCCTAACTAAGCTAACCTAACCTAACAACTACTAACCACATTCTAATTAACAATGTAGTAAAACTGTAACAATTATCATTCCTAGCTAACTTTTGGTCTTTTGGTTGCACAAACTTATCCTTATTTGCATTTGATACTAAATAGTGTCAAATAAACCAGACCATCAACATGCCACTGACCATCAACATGCCACTTATTCAAAATAAAAGCCATCAAACATTTTTATAATAATTACAGTAGCACTCTTCATGTTCCAGCCTCGCATACATACATACATACATACATACATACATACATACATACATACACACACACATACATATATATATACAGAAGCAAACTTTAAATAATACAATTCCAACTCCTAAAGCAATTAAGCCTGGCAATCAAAAACAAAAACTCCTATGGCATTTAAATAAGTATGTAGGCTTGTGTTGCAATTGAAATCATTGGCGATAAATTCTCATTATTTGAAACTCAAATATGTTGATTTGGCATAAATCCGAACAAATAATACACATATGAACACCTTTTTTTTCACATCTTTATCCTACAAGAAACTGCAAATCTATAAATCTATGCTATATATAAGTGAAGAGTTGTACCAGTAGATGAAGAGGAGTAGCATCCGAATGTAGCTTTATGGCGGCGGCCGAAAAGTAGGGTCGGCAAAGCGGCGGCGCGTGGACATTTGGCGACCATTCCACCGCCTGCCCTCATCGAAGTGTAGCTCTAATAATAGGCTCTAAAATGGACACGTCTTCGTATTGGGCCTATCTGATCTGAGGATATCATCATTTCTGGCACATCTCTAGGAGTGAGATGAGTCAGGAAGATGAGAGGGAGAGCTCTCACCAGCAGTAATGGGACATGAGTCGCACCAAGATGGAGAGGGAGAGCTACGATAATAATAGGGTAAAGTCGCACGAAGCTAGAGATTGAGGGAGAGACGGAGAGAGGGAGAGAGAAGAGAGGAAAATGGTTACCTGGACGCCGGAGGGAGTTTCTCCCACGCAAGTGTTGTCATCTGTGGCACCATAACGAGAGAAAGAATGAGTGATGAGAGAACTAGAGTTGGGCAAGCGGCAATGAAATTAGGGCCAATTTTTTTTCGAACAATGCTCCATGTTCATTCAGAATAAGGATGTGGGAATATTAGGTATAAAAATAATTTTTAAAAAAAAATATAATCATAGAAAAATGCTTGAGACTCCCATTGTCATGACCCGAACCCGCACTTATAGGTTTAGCGTCGTAACCGGCCAGTAATCCATGATTACCAAAGGCCTGCTTAACAATAATGACAATAATATAATATAAAGGGATTGGCGGAAGCCAATCAATAATAAGATAATGTCCAACAAACTTTAAGGACCTGAATGGAAATAAACTGTCATATACATAGCCATTTATGCCCATAAACACATATATATAAGACAAAATACGAGTTAGGGAATTAATCCCATCATCCAAAACAGTCTTAAAACATTCTTTTCACTTAACAAACTCAAAAGGGTGAACCTGAATCACCCAAAAAGCCTTGACACATGCTAGTTCGGAACCTCGCAATGAGGTACAATAGCTGGCTTGACAAAACAAGGGTTCGAGTCGATGCCTCTATGTGGACTTGACTTTCTTCGCGCCCCCCTTTCGGAGAGCTCGAATTGGTCTTACAGTTCGGACTCTTGTCACGGTTCTGAATCTAATCTCACAAAGTGCAATGTGAAACTGATAAACACCAAATAGTCCAATTCGGCAAATCATTTTGGAAAATCAGATTTTGAGTCAAATAATGCCAAAACTAGACTGCTTTGCCAGATTACAGATTCGCCACCTAAATATTTTATTTTTGGGAAATTTAGGAAACCCTGACTTGTGCCAAAGGTCACGTGTCCGTCATCACCAAATTTACCTCAGCTCGAGAACCTAGGTACAAGAGGGGAAGGTCCTGAAATGAGCACCCCCGCTCGCCTGATCAAAGATCGGCCTCTACTAATCATGATATGTTGTTTTATAAACCTCATGTGTTCTTATCCGGTTATTAGCTAGCTTTACTATGTGACGCAGACACAAGAAAATATAGACTAAAATTGCAAGAATTGGAACGAATTCAACTCATGTTTGTTTTCGAAAATGGTTTGAATTTGCCACCCTCAAGCGGGCTAAAACATGATTTGCCACTTCACAAAGTGGGCTTAAAACTCACAATCATCGAATTGTTCCAATTCAAGCAACCAAGCCTTCATCCACAGGCATTCAAGTAGTTAATCATATAAGCAAATAGCCTCATGGCAAGCATGTGAAACATGGAAACACTCACACTCATGCAAGCATGCTAAAGCGTAAAACTTACCGAGTACTCCAAACCAAAACAAAAGCTAGTTAGAAATATGCATAATCCTAACTATGCTAAGATGCCTAATGCAACACATGCAATAATGCAATAGGCTTGGCTACCTAATCATGGTATTTGCAACACTTTGATAGCATGCTTTGAAACACGTATTCAAGGAAGTGTATTGAATTGACAATGCAGTTTGAATGATGCGCCGAGCCTCGGTGCATGTGTAGACAACCCATTTTTGACCGTCCTCAAGACTTGGACGTCATCGTTTGAACATCCGATGATTATGAATTCTCGTGTTCATTTTGAGTCTCTAAAGGTCTCGACTGAGCGCCTTGTCTTGGAGCCTCTCAGCTTGTCTGTTTTGTGCTTGGTTGTGGACCAAGAGCTTGCTTCTTTGAATCTGGAGGAGAGGATAGCTTGTTGGCCATCGCCAGTGCCCATCGGCCATGGCTTGTTCCTGTCGGCCATCAGTGGTGGCCGATCGGCCACATTGATAGCCGATCGGCCACATCTCTGGCCGGTCGGCCACAACTGATGGCCGACGGCCATTTTTCTCCTTTTTCAGATATTTATTTGCCAGCTGGTGCCAACTGTTGATCACTGAGTGTATCCTCCATACTGGCTTGTTTTTCTATATAAGGGGAGGTCCCTCCCCCATTTTTGGGGTTCAAAATTTTTGGGAGCAAATTTTCACACTCTCTCTCTCTCTAGAATCCTCTCTCTCTTCATATTTTGTGCTTGAAAGTGAGTTTTCTTCACATCTTTGCATAGAACCCCTTAACCAAATTAGACTACCTTGTTGCTGAGGTTCTTGGTGGTCATATTTGAGCTCTCAAAGTTGGTTTTGGCTCAGAAGTTGACTGTTTTGCTGATGTGCTTCAAAGGTAACCACTTACCCCTTTTAAGCTTATTTTTTGTACCCTAGTTTGGCCACCTTTTCATGCTGTTTTTGGCCTAGCTTTCAACTACAAAAACCTCTGGTTTTAAGATTTAAAAGTGGTGGTTTGAGGCCTTTTTGAAGTTAGAGGTGTTCTACCCTCTTTTGTTGCTTATTTGCTAAGAGTTGTGCTATCTTTTAAAAGCTTTTCAAGCAATTCTTTTTTGACCTTTAAACAACTAAATTCTAGTGGAATTTTAGTGGTGGAAAGTTGGTTTTGAGGTCCCAAATAGGAGAGGGTGGCCTCCCCTCTTTGTGTTTTGTTTGCATGTGTTGATGGCCTAACAAGTGAGCATGTATTTCTCCCTTTTTGAAGCTTAGTTCAAGTATGTTTTAGGCTTTATTTTGACCTACTTCAACTCTATTTTTGACTGGTTTGGCCACTTGTTGCTTACATCTTGCACTTGTAGTGTAATCTTGCTTACTAGCCTAGCACACTTGATGATTTAGCCTATCATTCCATCTTGTGTTAGCTCGACTCCAGCATGTTTTTGGCTTTAATTTAGCATGCTTTAACTCTATTTTAAGTAGTCTTGGTCCTTTGAGGCTTGCCTTGCATGGCTATAGTATAGTTGGCTTCACTAGCTTTGTGTTTTGGAACATCTAGCATGCTTTGCTTGGATTGTTTGCATGCCATAGCATCATTTAGCATGTGATTTCAGAGCTTATATCATTGTTGCGCTCTCACATATATTACTCTTTCATTGCTTCTAGGAGTTGTGCTTTGTGTCTTGTTTGTGAGCCAACATACGAGCATGTTTTTCTTGCCTTTTGTGCCTAAGTTTTAGCATGACTAGACCACTGTTTTGGCATGATGTAGCTCTTTTTTGAGCTGGTTTGGTCATTTGAGCATTGTATTGCATGCCTCTAGTGTTTTGTCCTTCACTAGTTTCAATGTTTTTGGCTCTTAACATGTTGTACATGAGTTGTTTGCATGTTATTGCATTATTTCTCATGCCATTTCAGCACTGAAATTCTGCAACCTCCCTCATTTCTTCATTTTTCAATTTGTTTTGAGGGTTGTTTGGCCTTAAGGTTGTGTTTAAGCATGAGTTAGGGTTTGTGCTCAAATGGCTTTAACCCTCTTTGGAGGGTTCCTCCAAGTCAAAGGCATGGTCTCTCTCATGTTTTAAACCCTCCTTTGGTAGACCCCTCTCTCATTAGAGGACTTTCACATTGGACTTAACCGGTTAAAGGATTAATTGGTAATGTAAAATGTGTAAACGAGAATTGAATCAAATAAAAATTGTGCAAGATAAGCATTTGTGTTGCATTGCATGTGTTTGGATTGGACGTTAATCCAAACACAAGAAATGTGGGACGTTTCATACTCAAAGTGATGAAACGTGTCACATTTCTTGGTCACCGTCACCCTTGATCATGCATGATAGGGTGGTGGCCATTTGAGTCTTATGTGCGCATTCACTAAGCTTGTACAAACTTGGTTCTTTGGCCATCATGCATTGAGATGCTTGATTGGTGGCTTGAGAGCTAAGTGCCACACTCCTTTGAGCTTGAGACATGATGAAGAGGGTGGCAGTACACACATTCCCTTGCAAATACACTGCCATGCCCCTGTTTGCTCTCTGTTGCAGCAAAAGGAAGAATTTCAGGGAAGCAGTGGCCGACCGGCCACATGTACTAGCCGACCGGCCACAAAAGCCAGCCGAACGGCCACCAGAGTTGGTCGATAGCCACCATTTCTAGCCGATCAGCCCTCAGTATGTTCTTGAGATGAAACAGAAGCACTCTGGAGGTTGGCATAATTTTCAGAGGTCCAAATATGTGCAAACAGAGGCATTTAGAGGCAAGGTAGTGGATTTTCGGGGCGAAGCCAACCGCGCATGCATTACCCCCTCGCTTCCTGAGGCTGTTCATTTGAATTGCTTAGCTAATTAGTTCATTAGCTTAGTCGTTTTGTAATTAATTAGTTAAGTGTTCAATTAATTAATTCGGTTTGTAATTAATTAGCTTAAATTAGCTAGTTATTCAATTTCAATTGTGTTGTAATAATTAATTAGCTAGCATAGTTAATTAGTTGGTTTGTATTAATTAGCTTAGCTTAGCTTAGCGTAGCTAGTTAGCTTATTTATTTGGACCCTCCTTCGTGAGGGCACAATGTTGTAATAAGCGTGCATGTGTGTGTACATGTCTTCTAACCCCACTTCTTTCTCCCTTTTATTTATCCGCTTTCGGTGGTTAGATTAGGGCACGTTTTGTTTAGCATATATTATGCTTTGTATGTTTGCATCATTCATTTGTCTTGCATGCACCAGGCTCGGCGCATCATTCAAACTGCATCGTATTTTGAATACTTATTTGAATACGTGTTTCAAGACATATTATCAAATGTTGCATTCATATGCCATCTTAGATAGCCGAGCCTATTTAGTTGCATTATTGCATGTGTTGCATTAGGCATTCTGTGTAGTTAGGATCATGCATGATTTCTAACTAGTTTTTTGTTTTGGCTCGGAGTACACTGTAAGTGTTACGCTTTAGCATACTTGCATGAGTGTGAGTGTTGCCATGATAGCATGCTTGCCATAAGCTTATTTGCTGAAGTGATTAACTGCATGAATACCTGTGGATGAAGGCTTGGTTGCTTGAATTGGAATAATTCGATGATTGTGAGTTTTAAGCCCACTTTGCGGAGTGGCAAAATCATGTTTTTAAGCCCACTCGAGGGTGGCAAATCCGCGCTTTAGCCTACTTGCGAGTAACACTTTCAAACCGTTTTCAAAAACAAACATGAGTCGATTTGTTCCAAGTCTTGCGATTTAGTCTATACTTGTATGTGTGCGTCAGATAGTAAAGTTAGCTAATAATTAGATAAGAACACATGAGGTTTATAAAACAACATATCATGGTAGTAGAGGCCGATCTTTGATCGGGCGAGCGGGGGTGCTCATTTCATGACCTTCCCCTCTCATACCCAAGTTCCCGAGCCGAGGCAACTTTGGTGATGACGGACACGCGGCCTTTGGCAGAAGTTAGGGTTTCCTAAATTTCCCAAAAATAAAATATTTAGGTGGCGACTCTGTAATCTGGCAAAGTAGTCCAGTTTTGGCAATATTTGATTCAAAATCTGATTTTCCAAAATGATTTGCCGGATTGAACTCTTTGGTGTTTATCAGTATCACATTGCACTTTGTGAGATTAGATTCAGAACTGTGACAGCAGTCCAAACTGCAGTAAGACCAATTCGCGCCTTCTCCAAAAGGGGGGTGCGTGAAGAAAGTCGAGTCTACGGTTTCTGGCGACTCTACTGGGGATTTAGAGAACTTGACTCGAGCTCATGATATATTGTTTTATCTACATTTATGTGTTTCTTTGCATTGCATTTGCATTGGTGCACCCAAGTCACAGTGTTTGCCATCTGCTATTCCTGAACGGTTTATCGGAGGCTTGCTTGGAAAAGCGTGCCATAAGGCTGACCAGTTGTGGGCTCTGCCACGATAGGAACACAAACCTTGGATCTAGATCACCGTTGCACCGTTTGATCCTCCTTTCACTTCTCGGTGTTAGGTGTGAGAGGTATATTAGGTAGTCTTGCTGAGGCACCCTTTTTGACCATTTGACCTAGTTGTATATCGGAAGCCTTAGAGACTGTTCCAAACTAGGACAGGTTGCTTACCTAAATGCAGGATTGTTTGAAACTGCATGCGTGCATAGTGAAACCCTAGCTCCTGACGAAACTAGGATAGGGAAACCCTACCCCACCATAGGGGTGTTTTGGCTCTCACTTGCTTGATATGTGCTGTTAGGGTGTGTCTCTATAAGGGGATGTATGTATCAGTTGCAAGTCTGGGTATCCGTCTGAGGACGTCAGTGTTTGAGGGTATCAGTATTGTGGCAGAAAATTTAGGGGCAGAAATCAGTGTTTGAGTACAGAATGTCCAGCTTATGAGTTCAATTGTGTGTTGTCTCTGTCTAAGCCGAGGTGCTGTGTTTTTTTTTCTAATTTTTGTTTCTTTTGCTTTATTTTCTGTTTTACAAGGTAGTATTTTCACCATTACCCTCCAAGCACTCTGGACCCGAGTATGGAGGCTTTATCGATTTGGGGATCTTGTGAGAGGACAACTTGTGTTTGCTTCGCTTCCCCCGGTTAAAAGACGGAGGAGAGTTCGGCATAATTCACTAGTTCGTCAGTCACCTGTGCTCAGTGAAAATAAGCTTTCTGCTTCTATTTCAGAGGGTACATAGAGTTAGACAGATCAGTATCTTTCAGTCAGTATGGAGGAAATGATGTATCAACTCCAGCAAACTATCGAGGCCATGCAGCGGGATGTTGCTTGCCAAGCAAAGGTCACCGCTCATCAGATAGAGGTTGTAGCCCAGTAGGCTGAGGTAATTGCCAGGCTTCAACAGCAGCATCATCAACAACCACAAACAGCAGCATCTGCTTCGCACCCACCTCCACCTAGGGTTCCAATACTAGGGGATACAACAACTGTCCAGGAGAATACGAACATCCCGACCGGGCCAGTCCCACCCATTCCAGCAGAGCCAGTTCCACCTCAGACGTCTAAATCATTGGCCTACCCAACTGATACACCGTTCGAGTTTGAAGTCAATCCAACTGCTCTGAAAGTGAGCAAGGTCAAAAAGCTGTTTAAGCGAGCTTAGGGAGTTAACTCTATCCTAGACATAGAGGATGGCTACACAGATTCGATGGTGACATTGCCAGACAGATTTAAAATTCCTCACATAGATCGCTTCGACGGCTCGGGCGATCCTATGGTCCACTTGAGGCTGTTTTCAGATATTCTGCGGCCGATGGGCTTGACTAGAATGCAGAAGCTATCCCTTTTTGGTCGGACCCTGTCGGGTATTGCGGCCATCTTGTATGCCAAGCTGGACGACTCAGTGAAGAGGAATTGAGAGGAGATGGCCGAGGCCTTCATTGCCCAATATTCGTACAATACTCAAATCGAGGTCACGACTCATGATCTCGAGGCAACCAGGCAAGAACTGAAGGAGGGCTTTTCTGACTTTGTGCCTCGGTGGAGGGCCAAGGCCTCCATGATGACCACTAGGCCAGCTGAGAAAGACCAAATAAGGATGGTCGTCCGGAATCTGCAACCGAAGCTGCTGCAGAAGATGATTGTCTTACCCCTCTCCACCTTTGCTGATCTTCACGAGATTGGGGTACAGATAGAAGACGCTATGAAACAGGGTTTGATTGACCAGGAGAAAGAGCAGCCCAAGAGGGCGTTTACCCGTGGTTCGAATGCAGCTACAAGTAGTAATGCAGCCGCAAGCACTTCTGACGTCAGAATGGTCACCACCGCACAAAAAACAGCCACACCCTTTATCGGCACATCTGGAGCCACTCCACCACCTGCAAAGCACCCACCCAGAGGCCAAAGGACCTTTACCCCACTGTACATGTCTCTGTTTGTGGCCTTGAGGGTCCTGATTAGAAAAGGGCATCTGAAGCCCCTGGAACCCCGTCTATTGACAAATCCCCTCCCTCCTACACACAACCCAGCCAAGTATTGTGCCTTCCATCAGTAGCATGGATATGATACTGACCAGTGTTTCAGATTACGTCATGAGATTCAGGATCTTATTGACAACAAGGTGATTGCGCCTCCTGAGAAGCCAAATGTCACCACTGACCCTCTTCTACCACATAACAACCCCCCTCCTCCATCCAGGCAAATAAACCTGATCCAAACAATGGTTGTCCCGTATGACCCCAGCATATACATCACTCCCTCCCAGCTACCTAAGTCGGCAATGTTCATCCCGGAATGCACAGAATTGTGCATGATGAGCACGTCAATATCCCCACCTGAACCCATAGTGGTGGCCATGACAGAAAAGGGAACGCCTGAGGGCTCTGCAGGCTTAACTGAGGAAGCATACAACCCGTTCAGTTATATTGTGTCACCAGATCAGGCCAAGCCGAGGGTAGAATTGCCTCGGAAAACTGAGGTGAATGTAGTTCGGGAGGATGGGTTGAACCAGGGGCTGGATGATTTAGCGGAACTTGAGGAGGACATCGTTAGTCTGCAATTTTTTCATGAGCAGGATCCGGGGGATGTGAGCATCAACTAGTTTGACCTAAATAGAGCAACAAATAATACAGGGTAGCTTAGTGATGAGCCAGATATTGATGAGGGATCTCAGCCGGAATAGGGACAGTCAGAAACAGGAACATCTGCAATGGTTGGAACGGTCGCTGACAAAGGGGAGTTACCAGAGAGCACTGGTACGAAGAATTTTTCTCGGGAATTGACCAGCACTTGTACAGTTAACACAGAACAAGAGGCCGCGCTAAGGCAGTTTGAACAAGAAAGGATCGAGACTGATCAGAGGGCTAGAAAAGCCAAGGCCCCTGCGGGGACAGAATGTGCTGTGAGCACAGAAACGACTACAGCAGAACCGGACAGTCGTTTATCGGTTGCTGAGGAAATATGGTGGGAAGACGATGATTTGCGTCTGGCCCATACTGATGAAGACTGGGCATAGAATCTCCCGGATGATACGTGGTACACCGAAGAAGTCGACCACATGACCCGGAGTGGGCAGTATTTTAAGCCCCCACGAAGGAGGGTCCGAATAAATAAGCTAAGTTAGACTAAGCTAAGCTAATTATTACAAAACGAACTAATTAACTATTCTACCTAATTAATTATTACAACACAATTGAATAACTAGCTATGCTAAGCTAATTAAAATATTACAAAACGAATTGAATGATTAGCTATGCTAACTAACTAGTAAAGCAATTTAAACAGCCTCGAGGGACGAGGGATGCATGCATGCTCAATTGCTTCCTCTCGAAAATGCTCTTGCCTTGCCATCGGATGCCTCTGTTTGCACTCATTTGACCTTGGAAAATTGCATCAACTTCTAGATTGCCTCTGCTCCAACACAGGAACATACTTGCACAAAAATTCACTGGTGGTCGGCCGGCCGGCCGGTTACAAAAAGTGGCTGTCGGCCACCTTAAGTGGCCGGTCGGCTACTTCAAGTGGCCGGTCAGCCACCCCCATTTTCTGGACTTCTGCTTTTGCTGCAACAGAGAGCAACAGCGGCAAAACAAAGCATTTTCAAGGAATGTGTGTACTGCTACACTCCTTATCATTTCTCAAGCTCAAAGGACTGTAGCTCTTGGTCTTAAGCCATCAACGAAGCATTTTCAATGCATGATGGCCAAAGAACCAAGCTTGTACTAGGTCAATGAATGCACAAATAAGACTCAAAGGACCACCACCCTATCACGCATGATCAAGGGTGTCGGTGACCAAGAAAAGTGGCACGTTTCATCACTTTGAGTATGAAACGTCCCATTTTTCTTGTGTTTGGATTAACGTCCGATCCAAACACATGCAATGCAACACAAATATGCTTATCTTGCTCAAGTTTTACTTGGTTCATTTTGTTTACACATTTTACATTACTGATTAGTCCTTTAACCGATTAAGTCCAAAGTGAGAGTCCTTTAATTGGAAAGAGGGCTTAAGCCACAAGTACTTTGAGCATAAAAAAGGCCTCATGCTGTTGGTTAGTAGAAACCCTCAAGAGAGGACTAAAACCATTAGGCATGAGAGCCTCAATTTTGCACTCAAGCCAACAAGGGGCTCAAGACCACTTTCAAAACAAAGTAAAAAGTGAAGACTTGCAGATATTTCAGTGCTGAAATGGCATGCAAAAAGGCACTAAATCATGCAAGCAACACATGCAAGACATGCTAAGAGCCTAAAACATTAAGCTAGTGAAGATCACAACACTATAAGCATGCAACACAAAACTCAACTAACCAAACCAGCGCTAGACAAAGTTAAAACATGCCAAATCAGTGGCTAAAACATGCTGAGATTGAGGCACAAAAGGCTAGAAAAACATACTCACATGTTGGCTTGCAAACAAGACTCAAAACACAACTCTCAAAAGCAATGAAAGAGTGAAATAAGTGAGAGTGTGACAGAGCTATATACACTGAAATCATATGTAAAATGATGCTATAACATGCAAGCCACTCAAACACTTCATGCTTAAAGCCTCAAAACAATGACTTAGTGAAGACCATTACACTATAGCCATGCAACACAAGCCTCGAAGGACTTAACCAGCCCAAAACAGAGTTAAAGTAGGCCAAAATAGTAGCTAAAACTTGCTGAAGTTAAGCTAACACAAGCTACAAAAATAGGCTAAACCATTAGGCATGCTAGATTAGTAAGCACAATTGCACTACAAGTACAAAAAGCAAGCAACAAATGCTCTAACCAACCCAAAACAGAATTGAAACATGCAAAAATAGAGCCTAAAACATGCTCGAACTAAGCTAACACAAGCTACAAAATCAAGCTAATATGTGAAGCTAACTAGGCATGGAAGCAAGATACAAGGAGTGGAGGCTAACCCCTCCATTTTTGGACTTCAAAACATATTTTTTACCACTGAAATAACTCTGAATTTCTGTGGTTTAAAGGCCCAAAAAGTTTGATTTAAAGGTGGTAAGAAATGGCACAAAAGGCTTCACAAGCCAAAGAGCAAAAAGAGGAGACAACCCCCTGACTCACCAAGACATAAACCACCATTTTGAAACCTTAAAAACAATGTTTTTTATGGTTAAAAAACCATGTCAAAACAGTGTAAAAAGATGGCAGAGCAAGCAACTAAAACAAAGCTTAATGAGGTAAGTCTTATACCTTTGAAGCACAACACTAAACCGCCACAATTCTGAGCTTAAACCACCCTTAGAAGCTCAAACCAAGCCTTAAAGGACCTCAGTTCCAAGATGAAGGTGTTTGGTTAAGGGTCTTAGTGCAAAAGTGTAGAGAATTCTCACTTTCAAGCATAAAACAAGAAGAGAGAGAGAGAGAGAGAGAGAGAGAGAGAGAGAGAGAGAGAGATTTGCTCCAAATTGTGTAACCTCCTAAAATGGAGGAGAGACCTCCCCCTTATATAGAAAATCAAGCTAAAGGCTTGTATTCATCCCTCCATACACGTGTATGGAGATGAGCATCAGTGAACAACAACTGGCAAAGAAATATCTAAAAAAGGAGAAAAATGGCCGTCGGCTATCATCAGTGGCCGACCGGCCACCACTGGTGGCCGACAGGCACAAGTCATGGCCGGCAGGCTAGGGGGATGGCCGACAGGTCACCCTCTCCTCCAGAAGTGAAGCAACAAGCTCTTGGCCCACAACCAAGCACAAAATAGACAAGAATAGAGGCTCCAAGGTAAGGCGCTCAACCGATACCTTCAGGGACTCAAAGCGAACACAAGTGAGCACAATCATCAGGTGTTCAAATGATG
The DNA here is from genome assembly GCA_030407325.1 of Camellia japonica. Lineage (NCBI taxonomy): Eukaryota > Viridiplantae > Streptophyta > Magnoliopsida > Ericales > Theaceae > Camellia > Camellia japonica. The sequence goes on along the minus strand of JAPPVO010000024.1, from coordinate 52,012,847 downwards.
ACGTCCAAGTCTTAAGGATGGTAAAAAATGGAGTGTCTACAGTTGCCCCTCTTTGACAAAACTCGGAAGTCATGAAATGACAGGAGTGAATGTCAAAGCCCAGAGACGACCCATTTTTTAGAAGGCCGAAGACTTAGACAAACAAGCAATCAAAACAAAGAGCGGTTGCGCCCACAGACTGCCTATGTATCCCTTTGCAAGGAATCAAACCATCGTAGTTCTAGGGCAAGATGCAAATAATATGCACGATGCAGAACATAACTTATGATCATGCAATGAGACAGCAAACTTGGACATAAGCAAGTAAACATGAACCAAACCACATTTCAAGAAAATTATGCAAGCTCAACTACGTATCACGCAGGAAAGGTAAAGAACAACATAACCCTCGGGCACACCCGTGGCGTGAAACAAGATCCCAACGCGTGGCACATGCAAAGAGAGAAATGGTGTGAACCGAGGGACACATCCTAAGGCTCCGAATCATAGAGAACAACGATAACAAGTGAAACACATCCAACTATTATGCAACCAAAACAAAGAGCGGTATAAGCATTGGAATCCATCAAGATGCATTCAACCAAAGCATCCTAACGCGCCGCACGCGAGAGGGAAAAAGAGCGGTGCAAACACCGGAGGGTGGTATAAACATCAGAGCACGTTCCAATGTTTCTAACCAAAACAAACTGGTATAACCGTTGGAACCTATTCTGAACGCTTCTAACCGGAGGGGTGGTATAAACATCAGGCACACGTCCCATTGTTTCTAACCAAAGTAAGGTATAAGCATCGGAATACGTTCCAAACGCTTCTAACCAAAGGAGGTGGTATAGACATCGGGCGTACTCGAGTATCTTTAACCAAAACAAGGTATAAACATCGGGCACACGACCCAATGCTTCTAACCAAAGGAAAAGGTGGTATAAACATCGGGCACATATCCCAATGCTTCTAACCAAAGGAAGGTATAACATTGGGCACACGTCCCAATGCTTCTAACCAAAGGAAGGTATAACATCGGGCATACGACCCAATACTTCTAACCAAAATAGAGAGCGATGTAAACACTGGGTGTACCCGAGTGTTTTTAACCAACAAGGGAGTGGTATAAACACCAGGTGACAAATGCATGCTCAATGCTCGATTAACAAACGCATGCTCTATGCGGAAACACAAGATGCATGCATCTATGCGAATAAGAGACAATGCAAGACCTCAAGCGAAAGGCATGTTCCATGCAATGACAAAGAGGCACGCGCTTTGTGCAATGACAAAAACGGTGCACGGTAAAAATGACTTGACCGCAACCTCCAACCTACCTATCGGAGGAGTCGCAAGAATTTAAAAGGATACACCTCGTTCGTGTTGAGTACCACACACTGAAAACATAGTTTGGAGCTTCCGCAGAGGCCACCTGAGCTTTAAAAATGTACTTCCCTTGCACTTTCTTGAGGGATCAAGGCACAAAACAACAGAACAACATCCAAGGAGAGCACCAGAGGCTTGCCGGACATTCTGGAAAGCCACCGGCCACCCATCGGCCACAAAATGATGTCATCCGCCACTGATAGCAGATTCGGGGCATTTTTGGCATTTCACCATGGCTCTTTAAATATAGGGCTTCAAACCCTATTTCCATACTACCTCAAACCCGAAAATCCTTTTCTTCTTGCTCTAGACCATTTTCTCCTTCCGATCCACACTTTATATGCATTTTCAAACATTCCACGAACATTCGATTCACTAAAACCTCTTTGCACACTCCGTTTTGAACCGATTAAAAAGTGATTTCGGTGCTTCCTTCTTGACTTCCATTACTCGGGGTTTGTTTCCCTCGAGTTACCCTTGATTTCAGTGCCCTCTTTCGAGCCTTGACCTTTTTTTCCATTTTTTCTCTCTCAGAGTTGACTTTTTGTTGACTTTTGGCATTCCCCGCCCATTTTCCACATTTTCGACCATTCTCTTATCTTTTTTCGAGATGGCGGACGACATCCCACATGACAGAGCTCCTCCGGGGATGGAGCTGGATCCAGAGTTTGAGCCATTGCCGCTCAGTATTCGACCATTTTACCTGGCGACGTACCATGCTACCTCCCGATAGCATCCGCCAGTTTAGGGGGTTTGCGCGAGGTGGACCAGAGGACCTCCTGCAACGCGAGCCGAAGTCACATTTATCCCATGGCGCGTCCGAGGTATACATTTTTCTTTATTTTTCACAATGTAGGTTGCATTTCTTGTATAGCTCACACTGTCTTTCATCTGTTCATCCCAAATACATTCTTGCACTGTACTTCTTACACTACCTTGCATTTGTTTGCCCTGAACATACCCTTGCACTGTATTTCTTACACTGCCATGCATCTGTTTGTCCTGCTTACAGGGGGATTCACATGCCATTCATGGATACGGAACCACCTCCGTGAGGGAGTGGTATATGGAGCTTCCCGATGCTGTTTGTCACATCATCGATGAGGCCGGCTTCGGCGCATTTTGCATGGGGCTCTCTCGTCTGATTGCGAGCCAGCCTCTACTGGGCGCTTTAGTAGAGAGGTGGTGGGATACCACCAATTCCCTCCACTTCTCTACAGTAGGGAGATGACAATGACTCCTTTTGACTTCTCTATGCTCACCGGCATAGCGGTAGGGGTTATCCGATTCCTTACGACACAGATATGGGCGAGTGGGAGGCCACTCAGATCTACCTGTTGGGGATTCACCCACCCATCTCCCAATCAGGGATGGTGCAATATACATGGCTCACTGATCATTTTAGAAGGACGACGCCAACGACCCGCGAGGAGACCGAGTACCCGGGGTTTCCTCATGTTTCTGTTTGGCACTACTCTGTTTTCCAACTGGGCGAACATCGTTGGGCTCTACCTCATGAGCGCCCTGATGGACTTGTCTCGCGTCCGATTCTACGACTGGGGCGGCGCAGGCGCAGGCTTGCCACATCAGACATCTGCTAGGAGGCTACTAGAGGGCCTGGGAGGTACGTCCTACCCTTCTACTTTGCATTTCTGCTTCGCATTTCCCGTATACTACACACATCATACACTGCACTACATACAATCTGCTTTTTGCTTTATATTATTGTAGACACCCTATTTTTGACCGACCTTAAGACTCAGACGTCATTGATTGAGCGCTTAGTGATTGTGCATGTTGTGCTCGTTTTGAGTTTCTGGAGTTTTCGGCTGAGTGCCTTGCCTCCGGGCCTCTGAACTCTTTGTGCTTTGGCTCGGTTTGTGGACTAAGCCTTGTTTCCCTTCCCTGGATAGAGGGAGAGGTCTGTAGACCACCTTTTCATGGTCGTAGACCACTTTTCCTACTTGGAGATTAGTTTACGATTTTCAGAGCCTTCGGCTGCGCGCCTTGTCTCAGGACCGCTTAACGTTCTCCGTTTGGCTTGGTTTTTGAACCATGCCTTGTTGACCTTGCCTAGAGGGACACTGTGGGCTGGGAGACCACTTTTTGTGGTCATAGACCACTTTTCCCTCGTAGACCATTTTTGGTGCTCGTAGACTAGTTTTCGGGACTGCCGGCTGCGCGCCTCGACCTTCGGACTCTTGTCTTGCATCCTTTTTGGTTTGTTTTTGGCACAAACCTTGTTTTCCTTGCTTAGAATGTGGAATGAGGGTGGGAGATCAATTTCTCTCCCTGAAAACCACTTTTCTTCCCGCCAGCTAGTTTTCTGGTCGGCCAACTAGTTTTCTTGGTCTTTGGACCACCAATAGTGGTCGGCCACCACACCATTGCCTTGCTTTCAGTGTGCAGACTACCTCCCCGCCATGGCCGACCACTTTTTTATCCTGGCAGACCACTTGTGGTGGTTGGCCGACCATTACAAGTAGCTGGCCATCTACTTCAAATGGTCGGTAGCTTTCCATCACCTTTTTGGAGATCTTTTCTTGCCAGCTGTGACAGTTGGAAGGCACATATGTCATCCTCAGTACACGTGTATGAAGGGATGGATTTAGGCCTAAGCTTGTTCAACAAGCTTAACCTTTGGTCCTCTATAAAAGAGAACCTCCCCTCTCTTACTTTAGGTTCAGAAAATTGTGCTTGAGCTATACATATCATTCTATCTCTATAATTCTCCATCCTCTTCATATTTGTGCTTGAAAGTGCATTTTCATCATATTATTGCACACAAACACACACTCAAACACCACCCTTTTGTTGCTGAGGCACTTTGAGGTTGGTTTTGGAGTTTTTGGACTGGTTTTGATCCAAAATAGCTGCTGGAGTTGTTGCTCTAAAGTGGTTCTACAAGGGTGAGCTTCTAACCTCTTAATCCCTTGTTCTTGATTAAGCTTTTGGCCCTACTTGCATGTTGTTTTAGGCCTAACTTTCTACTGCAAAAAGTTCTAATTTTGCATGCTTGTAATTGTGGAGAAGTGGTTTGGAAATACTCTTCTGATCTTGGGAACGCTCGTGATCCTCTGCTAGTCACCTGAAAAGAAATAAACACTTTGGTCGGGAGTACCAGAATTAGCACTCCGACAGACAAGTCAGTCTCTACACTCAGCATTACTTGTATTCTAAGTTAAGCTTACTAGTTCTCACATACCTTTCTTCGTCTATTGTTCCTTTATTTATACTCGTTTCCTAGGCCTCGGGGCCTAGCCCATTTCTCACTCATTATTCGCTTATTTACTCAGCTCCATAGTTCAATAGATACTCGGCCTACCTATTGTATTCGGCTTCCTGATCGTGCAGGATGGAGCCGTGTAATGTCTGTCTCCCAGAGTGTATGCTTCTGATTCTGCCAATTATTCGGCTCTCACAACTGCCCCCCAAACTCCTCATTGACAGTTGTTAATTGGTGTGTTTGGTTTCGAATTTGAAAAGTCAAGATGGACAAAAGTTAGGCGGCCTCACCTATCCTAATGTGAATGTCAGAACGCACACGCTTTTCAGTCATCATTAAACTTTCCCGCCTCATTCGTGCATCTCTCGTATTTAATACGATTTGAAACTCCTGTCCCTTCAAATGCATGCCTTTTCGAATATTTGAGCCTCCTGCATTGCCAGTCGGTATCCCTTCTCTGACTCGCATCTTCTACAACTTCTCCCCGTCTCTCCTTGTCTCATTTGACTCTTGTAAGTTTTCTTCTCTTCTCTTCGTAATCCTATTTTCCGTGTTTATTTTAGATTTGGCATACCCTTGAGTCCTCACCAGAATGGCTAAGCACTTGAAAGACCTCCTTTCCGAGGGTCGTATTTCAGGGTTCCGACGACACTTTTCTATCCCTGATGATGTCCACCTATCTCTAGTGACAGACAATACTCTTGATATGGAGAGGAAAGATCAAAATACGATTGTCTTTCTTCTCCTATCCATTGCGGAGGGCGGAGTCCGTTTTCCCCAACACTCATTCCTTAGGGCCGTCCTCCGCCATTGGGGTCTGATTCCTTCCCAACCCAATGTGAATTTTTTTTGAATCATCATGGGAATCGCAGAGTTGAACCGGCACCTTAGGATCAACCTTGGCATTCCGGCCATTCGGCACTGCTATGCTTTAGCCAAATCCTCCGGTCGGCTCGGGCGCTACTTTCTCAGGGCCAAGGACACTGACCACCACTTGGTAACCATGCTTGCCAGCTCTGGCAAATGAGTTAATGATGTGATGGTCAATGTTTGAGGGAACTGGGAATTCGGCGAAGGCGAAGATCGCCTAGACCCTATACCCAGACGGAGGGGCGAACCAGGTTGCCGTGTAACTCGTGTTTATTGATCTTTCTTTTACTCGGCTTTTTCTCCCAGTGTAACCTTTGTTTATGCAGGAAATAAGTTGAAGAAGATTTTGACTTTGGCCGATGAGGCAGTGCTTGTGGAAATTAAGACTGAACTCAAGTATTTTGGCCATCCAAACATACAGAAGCAAGGGAGAGCCGCCCACATACTCTTGCGATACGAGCCTACTTATACTACGTTTTCGGCCGCGGACGACATTCTGATCCCAACCGACGAACAATATCTCACAGCTCTTGTCTCCCCTAGCTTCAAGACCCTTAGGCAAATTGGTTTTGAAGCATCTGATTCGGAGCGAGACGTAGAGCTGGTGGTCGAGGTAGTTGCCGATCCAACAAGAGAGTTCGCTGTGGAGGCCGAAGAGGTCGATGAGGCTCTAAACTCGGTGTTTGAAGCAGTCGGTCTTTACCAGCCTAACTCACCGTCCACTTCGGGTCGGGGGGAATTTCCCTTTGGAGATATTTTTACTGGTTTAGAAGATCTGCCCGGCTCCTATTCCGAGGGTATGGCGAAGGAATCTCTTTCTCAACTGGCACGGAAAAAGAATGCTGAGCGTTTGGCCGCCCGTCAGAAGGCCGAGGCCATTACTTCTAAAGCTACCCTCCCTGAATCATCGGAGAAGGTTGTCTTTGTTAAAACGGCTCAAATTGTTTCTGTTGAGATGGAACGGTCAGTTGAGAGTCTGACTCCAGAGGTCGATAAGGGTAGGGAAAAGCGACTCGCCGATTTTGAGGCCGTTTCTGAAGAAATTCCTGTTGAAAAAAGGCCGCGCTTGGAGGAGTCGGACGTGGTTGTTCCTTTTGTGGTTCAGCCGAAGATAAAAAATGTGCCGGTCTCCTCTGACGCATCGGCTGTGAAATACCCAGCCATGGCGTTGAGCCTGGCTTCTTCAGTCTCGTTGCTGGCCAACAAGGCGGCTTTCCGCTCGGAGCTGGACGTGTTAGCAATTGTGTTGGCCGCTCAGACAGCTCTTCTGGTATGTATCTTGATCTTATCTTTTGCGTTTCTGCATATATTTGTTTTGGTTTTAACATTCTATTTTATAGACAGTCGGTAGGATAGCCGAGATAGGGCGACGTCAGCACTAGGCGACAAAGAAATAGGTCGTTTAAGATCGGAGGTAGAGGGCGAAAGAAGTAGGGCCAACTTTGAGGCGGCAAGGGCGACGATAGAGAGTGCAAGGGCGGAGGCCGAAATGGAGAGAGCGAAAAATGCTGAGGAGCAGAGATTGGTCGCCGAGCAGAGGGCAAGCGCGAGTGATGAAGCGCTGAAGTCAGCACAAGAGGTGGTTGCCAAGCTGGAGAACGAATTGGAAGAATTGAAGAAGGCAAAAAAAAAAAGCCGACTCTAAGACTTCCAAGGCGTAGGAGGCCGGGCAAGATGCCGCCCTTGAAAGCTACGCGGAGGAAGCTCCTAAATTTGAAAACCAGGGATTCAAGCACGGCTGGCTCAAAGCCCTTGCTGCTGCAAATGTGACATTGGCAATGCCAATTCCATATGACCAAGTGGGCATCGAGCCGCTAGAGTCTGACCCCGAGGACCCTTAGGATGCCACACTGGTTGTTTTTGCCTAGAATTTCAATGTATTTCTTTTTTTTATTTTTACTCCGGGTGATCTTCATGTATAAATTGATACTCTGTCTGTATTCAGTTTATCAATGAAATTTTCCCCTGTTTTGTGTTATTCAACGTAATTTTTCCTTGTTTTGTGTTATTCCTGTACTTAATTGAATGAATAAACAATTATTCTATTAAAAAGGTGGATGATTCAAAAGTTGGAGGTATTCATGATTCAGATTTAAGGAATCTGCCCTTGCCTTAGATATGAACTTTTCCGCCGAATGAGTCCAGTTCGTGAAATGGCTGAGGTACAATCCTTTTGGCATAGATCTATCCATGCCCAGCCAGGTCTTGAGCTTCGCAAGCTGAATAGGACTCGTTCATGGAAATGGCTGTGGCATAAATCGATCGGTATTGGGTTTAAATACTTGGCCGATCAGATTAATAAATCTGCCCTTGCCCAACCAGTGCATTAGCTTCGTAAGCCGAATAGGACTCGTTCATGGAATGGCTGTGGCATAAATCGATCGGATTGGGCTTAAATACTTGGCCGATCAGATTAATAAATCTGCCCTTGCCCAGCCAGTGCATTAGCTTCGTAAGCCGAATAGGACTCGTTCATGGAATGGTTGTGGCATAAATCGATCGGTATTGGGTTCAAATACTTGGCCAATCAGATTAATAAATCTGCCCTTGCCCAGCCAGTGCATTAGCTTCGTAAGTCGAATAGGACTCGTTCATGGAATGGCTGTGGCGTAAATCGATCGGCATTGGGTTTAAATACTTGGTTGATCAGATTAATAAATCTGCCCTTGCCCAGCCAGTGCATTAGCTTCGTAAGCCGAATAGGACTCGTTCATGGAATGGCTGTGGCATAAATCGATCGGTATTGGGCTTAAGTACTTGGCTGATCAGATTAATAAATCTGCCCTTGCCCAGCCAGTGCATTAGCTTCTTAAGTCGAATAGGACTCGTTCATGGAATGGCTGTGGCATAAATCGATCGACGTTGGGTTTAAATACTTGGCCGATCAGATTAATAAATCTACCCTTGCCCCAGCCAGTGCATGAGCTTCGTAAGCCGAACAGGACTCGTTCATGGAATGGCTGTGGCATGATCCTTTCGGCCTAAGGCCAAGGGATTTGGCCGACTCAAGTGGAGAGCCATTGACCGTTTGTATTAAGGGATTTTCCCTGGTTGGGGGTGAAGCTGAAAAGCCGAAAGTCGGTGGCTTACGGAATGCGTGCATTAATGAGGTCGCCTCGGGAGCGCGGTGCGCCCACAAGTTATTTAGAGAGGGGGTTGTGTCCAAACAAAACTCAACCCTGTATGAGGAACTAAACAAAACTCAACCCTGCAGCGAAGGGTGAATGTCTAGCAGATTATTTTTCAATAGCAAAGGCGAAGGCAAGACACTGGCGGAGCTGGACTCGATGAATCGAGGTGGCGAACTTCCCCGAACGGGGCCTAGAGCATCTGCTGAGCATGAGAGCCGTCATTCTTCTCGTCGACGAAGCAGGTCACCTAGAAGGGAGAAACGCCAATAGGGAAGTTTGCCTCGTCCTCGTAGCGAAGCCAGTGGGCCACCACGCCCATTGAGCTTTGCGGTGTTTGTCGATGACAGACCGATGACGGAGGCAGATTCAATCATCCGAGATCCAAATGTGGCAGTAGAATTTGCTCGACAGATTTTTTTGCCAGAAGTTCAGCAGTCGATGGTTGGTCGACGAGACTTCGAAGTGTTCCAAGAGGGCGTTCATGGAGCGGTGAAGGGGTTGTACACCTCCTACAAAATCATTATGCGGCTTCGTGCTGCTCGATGGGAGATAGAGCAGAGGGACGAACACATTCGAAGCCTAGAAGCTCGCGTGGAGAAGGCCGAGTGTGAGCTGAGAAAGGTCAAGGCTGGTGGAGAGCAGTCGGCCGGAAAGTCTAACCCGATCGTGGAAGAAAGGGTGACACAACAGCTAATAGGTCATGCGATCGCTAATCGGGATACGGCTAGCATGTTTGCGATTGAGTCCGCCTAGGGTAGGGCTAACGAGAAAGGCTTCCATGACGGCCGGAAGGTCGGAATAGAAAAAACTAAGGAAAAACTCGCTGATGAGGTTTGCCGATGAGAAAATCGGGGATTTCGACATGGGTGGATCGAGGCACTGAAGGCCGCGGATACCCTCCGTGCCGCAGGTGTTCAGTCGGCTTCACCGTTATATCATTGCCGCAATCTTCCCTTCGATGCGTACGAGATAGAGAAGAGTGACGATGAGGGTAGCGCCGCATAAACTTTCATGTAAAAATAAATACATTTTGTATTTATTTATTGTTTAATTAATAATGTATTCGAAAGTAGTTTAATGAGGACATATATTTGTCAGAATGTTTTTGTTGTTGTACCAACTATTTCATGAGTGGATTTAATCATGATATTATGATTTTTTTTATTCCAACTATGATAGTATGAAATTATACTTGTTTGACAAAATGACCATGACCATGAACATATACTTAGTTGGCCGAAACGTAAATTGCGCAAGGTGCCGCGAATTGGGCCCAAACATATGGATACGGCTCTAGGAATTTGGCACCACATTCGGCCCAGGCTCGACGGTGTCATGCACCAATGGAGCTCCGAATCCGGAGACTGACAATCGTGGCATCCACGAAGGGCGCTCCGAATCCGGAGTCTTAATCGGCCCAAAGGTGTCATGCACCAATGGGGCTCCGAATCCGGAGGCTTAGTCGGCCCAAAGGTGGCATGCACCAAAGGGGCTCCGAATCCGGAGACTTATCTTGGCCAATCGTGACATCCACGAAGGGCGCTCCGAATCCGGAGTCTTAATTGGCCCAAAGGTGGCATGCACCAATGGGGCTCCGAATCCGAAGTCTTATCTTGGCCAATCGTGACATCCACGAAGGGCGCTCCGAATCCGGAGTCTTAATCGGCCCAAAGGTGTCATGCACCAATGGGGCTCTGAATCCGGAGGCTTAGTTGCCCCAAAGGTGGCATGCACCAAAGGGGCTCCGAATCCGGAGACTTATCTTGGCCAATCATGACATCCACGAAGGGCGCTCTGAATCCAAAGTCTTAATCGGCCCAAAGGTGTCATGCACCAATGGGGCTCCGAATCCGGAGGCTTAGTCGGCCAAAGGTGGTATGCACCAAAGGGGCTCCGAATCTGGAGACTTATCTTGGCCAATCGTGACATCCACGAAGGGCGCTCCGAATCCGGAGTCTTAATTGGCCAAAAGGTGGCATGCACCAATGGGGCTCCGAATCCGGAGTCTTATCTTGGCTAATCGTGACATCCACGAAGGGCGCTCCAAATCTGGAGTCTTAATCGGCCCAAAGGTGTCATGCACCAATGGGGCTCCGAATCCGGAGGCTTAGTCGGCCCAAAGGTGGCATGCACCAAAGGGGCTCTGAATCTGGAGACTTATCTTGGCCAATCGTGACATCCACGAAGGGTGCTCCGAATCCGGAGTCTTAATCGGCCCAAAGGTTTCATGCACCAATGGGGCTCTGAATCCGGAGGCTTAGTCGGCCCAAAGGTGGCATGCGCCAAAGGGGCTCCGAATCCGGAGACTTATCTTGGCCAATCGTGACATCCACGAAGGGCACTCCGAATCCCGAGCCTTAATCGGCCCAAAGGTGGCATACACCAATGGGGCTCCAAATCCGGAGTCTTAGTCGGCACACCTTGGACTGGATTTTGTGGTGAGTAAATAGGGATCTTTGCATTACGAAAAATGAGATATACATGGCGAACTGTTCAGAACAAGTATCATGCCCCACAAGTCGGGTCAATGATAAAATTTGCATAAATGCGTGGAATTCCAAGGTCGTGGCAGACTCCTTCCTGACATGTCTTTGAGCCGATATGCCCCTACTCCTGCGATCGAATCAATCTAATAGGGGCCGTCCCAGTTAGGACCCAATTTTCCATCAGCCGGTTTCTTGGCAGCTGGAAGTACCTTCTTTAGGACCAACTCTCCCGGTGTGTAGCGGCGCAACTGAACACATTAATTATATGACTTGGCAAGCTGCTGCTGGTACCGCGCCATGGAAGCAAGGGCACGGTCTCTTCATTCTTCAATCAGAATCAAATCCAAAGCCAACATCATGTCATTTTGGCCCATATCAAAAACTTGAGATTTCAGGGTTAGGTGGCCGATCTCCAGGGGTATGATCGCATGGGTTCCAAAGCATAGAGCAAACGGCGTTTCCCCAGTAGATCGCCTCAGCGTAGTTCGATGAGCCCACAACACACTCGGCAATTCTTCAACCCATTTGCCTTTAGCTTTCTCCAGCCTCTTCTTGATGCCGTCTAAGATGGATTTATTAAAGGCTTCAACCTGACCGTTGCTTTATGGATAAGCCGGCGTGGAAAAGTAAGGCCGGATACCATACTTGCTGCACAACTCTCGGTAGACGCCACAGTCGAACTGGGTGCCGTTGTCTGAGATAAGTGCTCTTGGAATGCCGAATCGTGTGATGATGTTTCTCTAAACAAAACGCTTCACATCGGTATGTGTGCATTAGTGCCTCCGCCTCTACCCATTTTGTAAAATAATCTGTCGCGACAATCAAAAATCGCTTGTTACCCGGGGCACGAGGCAGTGGTCCGACGATATCAAGTCCCCATTGGGCGACCGGCCAAGGACTGGTTATGGAGCTTAGCTCTTCAGCAAGCAGGTGGGTCAAAGGAGAGAACTTCTGGCACTGTTCACACTTTTTCACGTAACATTCAACATCTGCTCTCATTGTCGGCCAGTAATACCCCTGTGTCACGGCTCGATGAGCTAAGGACCGCCCGCCAGAATGGGCGCCACAACTGCCTTCATGTATTTCAGTCAGAAGCTTCTCGACTTTTTCTGTGTGCACACATTCCAAATATGGACCAGAGAGGGATTTTTTTATAAAGCCTTCCTTGCGGATCCAAGTAGTATCGCAGGGCTTTGTTTCGCAGCTTGTGCGCTTCTTTCTTGTCCTCTGGGAGCTGTTTGGAAGACAGGAATGCAACAATGGGATCCATCCAACTTGGTTCAGATTCTATGACATTGACCTGGATTTCCTCCGAAGGGCCAATGCTCGGCTCCGGGATGAAACCTACTTCGATGGTCCGTTTAATTTCTGAGTTGATGGTGGAGGCTAGGCAAGCTAAGGCATCTACATGTGTGTTCTGGTCACGTGTTATCTGATTCAATTCATGATGGTCAAATTTGGCCAGCAAGGCGCTAGCTGATTTCATGTAAGCCGCCATACGGTCATTTTTGGCTACGTACTCCCCCTTTAGCTGATTGATCACCAATTTTGAATTGCAAAATACCAGCAAACGCCAAGCACCCAGAAGGTGTGCATTCCTCAAATTGGCCAGGAGGGCTTCGTATTCAGCCTCGTTATTTGATGCTTCAAAGCCGAGTTTGACGGCTTGCTCAATTATTGCGTCGTCAAGAGCTATGATTACTACTCTGACACCGCTGCCCCGTTGATTGGATGATCCATCACAGTACAGCTGCCAAATGTCCCTAACATAGATTCTCCAGTTCGGCTTGGGTCGAATTTCATTAGACTTGAAATCGGCGAGACCCTCAGTGAATTCGGCAACAAAATCGGCAAGCACCTGTCCCTTGATTGAGGTCCTAGGTAGAAACTGAATGTTGTACTGGCCGAGTTCATAGGCCCACTTTGAAACACGACCTGATGCTTCTGCACTTCGTAATACTGATCGGAGGGGATAATCTGTTAGCACCCCAATGCTATGTCCTTGGAAGTAATGCATTAGTTTTCTTGCCGCCATGACTAGGGTTAGGATGAGTTTTTCCAGCGGAAGGTAGCGTGTTTCGGCGTCAACCATTGCCTTGCTCACATAGTACACTGGCCGCTGCTCCCCCAGCTCTTCCTTTATCAGTATGGCGTTGACAGCCCTGTTGGAAACTGCCAGATACAAAATGAGCGGGTCACCAGCAGCGGGTGTTGTCAAGAGTGGTACAGAGCGGAGGTAGGTCTTGAGGCCGTTGAAAGCGGCTTCGCATTCGGCGGACCATTCAAAAGCCTTGCCCTGCCGCAGTGTATGAAAGAATTGTCGGCAGCGATCTGTGGACCGACTGATGAACCTGTTTAGTGCGACGGCCATCCCCATTAACTTCTGAACTTCCTTGACCGATCGAGGGGAGCCGAGTTCTAGGATTGCTGTGATTTGCCTTGGGTTGGCTTTGATTCCTCGATGGTTGACAATGTACCCCAAGAATTTGCCAGAGCCGATCCCAAACGCATATTTGGAAGCGTTCAGCTTCATCCTATATTTGCGTAGAATGCTGAATGTCTCTTCCAGATCGGCTATATGATTCTGCTCTTCCTTGGACTTGACCACCATATCGTCAATGTACACTTCCATAGTGTGGCCGAGTTACTCTTTGAACATGGCAGTGACCAGTCTTTGGTAGGTTGCCCCTGCATTCTTCAGCCCAAAAGGCATAACCTTGTAGCAGTAGGTTTCTCTTGGGGTGAGGAATGCAGTTTTGTCTTGGTCCTCTGGATGCATGGCGATTTGATGGTAGCCTCTGTAAGCATCGAGGAAGCTCATACGTTGATGGCGTGCCGTCGCGTCTACAAGTTGGTCAATTCTGGGTAGGGGAAAGCAATCCTTGGGGCAGGCTTTGTTTAGGTTCGTGAAATCGACGCACACTCGCCAAATCCCATTTTTCTTCTTCACCACCACTGTATTAGAGAGTCATGTAGGGTAGGTCACTTCCCTGATTGCCCCGGCGTCAAGCAGTCTGTCAACCTCCTTGACAACGGCGGTAGTGTGCTCTGCGGCTGATTGCCGGCTTTTCTGGATGATCGGCTTGCGTTTAGCATCAACATTCAAACGGTGCTGTGAAACTGACGGATCTATACCCGGCATCTCATATGGAGTCCACGCAAAGACATCAAGGTTGCTGAGCAGGAAAGAAATTAGCTGCTGTCTGTCAGCTTGATTCAGGGATGCGCCAACCATGAAGAACTTGTCTGGGTTTCCATCGATTTCAACTCGGTCTAAGCCTTCCATGGCCTTTTCATTTGGGAGCCGCCCAATATCGTCGAGGCTCTCTCGATCCGACACCTCAATGGAATTCACCTGTAGCTCCTTTGGCATTTTTTTAGCAAGGATGTAGCATGCTTGTGCCGATTTCTGGGAGCCACGGATTTGCTCAATGTCGCGTTCTGTCGAGAAGCGTAGCAGCTGATGATAGGTGCTTGGCACGGCCTACATAGTATGCAACCAAGATTGCCCTATGATGAGATTATACGGCGACGACAGCTTGACGACCAAGAACTCCACGGCCACTGTTCGGGAGCCCGCTCGAACGGGTAGTGTAATTTTCCTTAACGGGTATTCTGGATTGGCGTTGAAGTCGAATAGAGGATAAGGAGCCGGGGAAAGGTCCGATTTAGAGAAGCTAAGTTTGATGAATGTCTTGTAATACATGACTTCCAATGTGCTCCCTGGTCAATGAGTACGCGCTCAACGGTGAACCGGTTTACACGTAACTCAATTACCAAGGGATCAGTGTGGGGCAGTGTCACTCCGGCCAAATCTGAATCATCAAAAGTAATGCTCGCAGCTTCATGGGGTCGTTTAGCCGGAGTGAGTTGATTTTGAGTGACAGGATTCGACTGAATGGTATGTACCGCGGATGAAATTGGCAGGTTGTATATCATGTGGATCACGCCGAGTGGAGGGGAATCTTGTCTTAAGGCTATTGCTTTGGTTGAGCTGCCTTTTCGGACGTACTGCTGTAGCCGACCATGCTGTACCAATTCCTCTAGGTGATCCTTCAAGGCATAACAACTCTCAGTATCATGGCCGTGATCTTTGTGATACTCGCACCGCCTATCTCGTCTTCGCGTATCGGGAGGTCCCACCATTTTTTACGGCCATTTGAAGAATGGAAGATGTTGGATTTTGGACATGACCGTGCTGATTGGCTTTGACAACTCAGTATATTTCTTGTCGGCGCGCCTTGTGCGCCTGCTATCGACTTGTAGCTGTTCACTTGTTCGGTGGGAGCATTGGTCGCTTGATCGGCGAGAATCCCGTCTCTTATCTCGTTTTGCCTGATGCCGTGGTTCAGGGCTCTGAGGTGCTACGGAGTTTAACGGCTGAGCAATTTCAACAGGAGCCGTCTTGTTGGGCAAATTTCCGGCTTTAACCCGCAAGGCATCATCTTCTACCTTACAGTATTCTTCAACTTTCTTCATCAACGACCAAACTATTTTGGGGGGCTGTTGGGATGCAGCCCCATCTTGAAGTCGGTGATGGCCATGGAGTCATTGCAAGCATTGTCTACCAGATTAAAACATTCCCAGTACCGCGCCGAATACGTGCGAAGGGTTTCCCCCGGTTGAATCTGCATTGCCCAGAGGGAATCAGCTTGCTTTGGTTGGACCTCATTAGTGATAAACCTTGCCCTGAAGGATTTTTGGAGTTGGTGGAAGCTTTTAATCGAAGCCAGCTCCAGTTTATAGTACCACCTGACAGCTAGTGGTCCCAAACTGCTCGGAAATATTCTGCACATGAGAGCCTCATCGTCTGTATGCAGCGTCATGGCTTGCTTATAATGGTGGATGTGATCGGTGGGGTCTGATTTACCATCGTACAAGGTGAATGACGGTGCTTTGAATTTCTTGGAAGCACTGCCTTTGCAATCCGTCGTACAAAGGGATCGTGCTAGTCTTCTTCATCTGAACTATTTCTTCTTCTCTTATGCCTTATACGGGGACTTTCTTCAGAAGAACTGGTAGTTTCAGGTCGCCCCTTCTCCTTGGGCTCTGGGGATAATGAGTCGGAGTCACTTTCAGCGTAGTCTTGTCGGGCTCGGGGTCATCGTCCACCTGCCCTCGGAGGTCGCTCGGGGTCTAGGCGTACAACTTGTTTGGACTTTGCCACCTCCAAGGCCAGATCTTGACAGAGACGTTCGTTCTCAGCGATCATGTTCTCTAACCTCTGTTCATTTTGCTTTGCCTGTTCCATGATCGCCTGCATTGTCTCATGCTCCGAGGTCGAGGGTGAGGCGAAGTTCAAAGCGCGTCTTACGGCAATAGTCTCCGGTCCAAGCATGGTTGTTGGAGTGAGGTCGTCTCTCTACATGGTTTCATCGGTGACTATCGGAGGGTCTTCTGTTACACCCGCCATGGATGTATTTGAGTATTCCCACAGACGGCGCCAATTGTGGAGAAGTGGTTTGGAAATACTCTTCTGATCCTGGGGGACGCTTGGGATCCTCTGCTAGTCACCTGAAAAGGCATAAACACTCCGGTCGGGGGTACCGGAATTAGCACTCCGACGGACAAGTTAGTCTCTACACTCAGGATTACTTGTATTCTAAGTTAAGCTTGCTAGTTCTCACATACCTTTTTTCGTCTATTGTTTCTTTATTTATACTCGTTTCCTGGGCCTCGGGGCCTGGCCCATTTCTCACTCATTATCCGCTTATTTATTCGGCTCCATAGTTCAATAGATACTCGGCCTACCTATTGTATTCGGCCTCCTGATCGTGCAGGATGGAGCCGTGTAATGTCTATCTCCCAGAGTGTACGCTTCTGATTCTGCCAATTATTTGGCTCCTATAGTAATGTTTGTTTAAGGCTTCTTTGGTGTTTGGAGTGGTCTACTCCCTTGCATGCCTTGTTTGGCTTTGTTTTGCACCATTACTTTAGGCCTTTGAGATCACTTTCTCTTAGCCTTTTAACCACTGAAATCCAGTGGATTTTTAGTGGTAAAACTTGTGTTTTGAGGTCTTAAATAGGAGAGGGTCATCCCCTCTCCTTGTGTTTTGTATGCTTACTTTGTATGCCTCATGTTTGAGCATGTTTGTTAAGCTTATGTTGGCTCCATCCTAGCATGTATTTGGGGTTAGTTTGACATGGCATACCACTGTTTTGACTTGGTTTGGTCACCCCATGCATGCTTTATACACTTGTAGTGTAAATGTTGAAAACTAGCTTTGTGTGCTTCATGAAGTAGCATGTCTTTCTAGCATATTTTGAGTCCATCTCAGTAGGTTTTTGGTGTTGTTTTAACATGCCTTAGATCTGTTTGGGGTTGGTTTGATGGCCCTATGCATGTTCCATGCACTTGTAGTGCATTTCCATTTACTAGCCTAACATGCACTATGCTTTTGATTATCATTCTAGCATGCTTTTGGCTCAACTCTAAGAAGCTTTTGTCCATGTTTTATGATGCTTAAGCTCTGATTTGTGTTTTTTTGGTCATGCATGCCATGCTTTGTATAGCCATAGTGCATTTTAGCTCACTAGCCTTGAGTTTCCAAGTCACTAGCATGCATTGCTTGGACTATTTACATGATTTGGCATCATTTTTTATGAGATTTCAGGGCATGTTTCATGTTCATGCACTTACATTTGTCACTCTTTCCATGCTTTGGAAGGTTGGTTCTTTATGTCTTAAGAATGAGTCATTGTGTATGCCTTCATGCCTAAGCTTGCAAGCTATCATTTCAATGTGTTTTTGGGGTTATTTTTCCATGAAATAACTCTGATTTTTGTTAGCGAAACCATCTCATGCTTAGTCTTGGTAGGTGTAGTGTAATCCTCCCTTTTGGCCTTGCATATTTCATGCTTCATGCCCACCATGCTAGCTTATTTTGGCTTCCTTCCATACATGTTTTAGCATCATTTTGACATGCTCTAGAACTGTTTTGGGTTGTATTTGCCATATGCTTCATGTATTGCATAGCTGTAGTGCAATTGGCCTTGCTAGCTTTGAGTTTTGAGCACTATGCTTCATTTGTGACATGTACATGATTTGGCATCATTTAACATGACATTTCAGAGCATATAAAACTGCCATGTTCCCATTTCCTTCACCCATTGAGTGCCTCTAAGGGTGGAGCATTGTTGCCTTGTTTGTGGCCTAGTGTGCATGCATGCATGCCTAAGCGTTTGAGCCCCCGTCTCAACATAATTTGGTCTTTGTTTAGACCTATTTGAGCTCTATCCATGGTTGGTTCTTGCATTTGTGCCATGAATTGCATGTCCCTTGTATAGTCCTCTTTGCTAGCATTAATGCTTAAGGACCCTAGCATGCTATGCTTGTGTTGTTTAAATGATTGGGCATCATTTCATACCTAATTTTAGTGCTTATAGTGTTGTTACACTTCCACATTTGTCACTCCTTGAGCACTTTTGAGAGTTGTGTTCTTAGGCCTAGTTGATAAGCCAATGCATGTGCATGCATGTCTTGCCTTTAGGTGCCTTCATTTCATAGCGTTATGGCCACTGTTTTGGCATGACTGAGGTCCGTCCATATTCTGTTTAAGTCCATCTGGCATGTTTGTTTTCATGTTGTTTGTATGCTCATGTTGCATTGCATTGTGTATGTATGCATTACATTGTGTTTAGCATGCTCGAGTTGCATTGCATGTGTTTGGATTGGGTGTTAATCCGAACACGAGAAACGAGGGACGTTTCATACTCGAAGTGATGAAACGTGCCTCATTTCTCGGTCACCGACCCTCTTGATCAAGCATGATAGAGGTTAAGGCATTTATGTGTTATGTGTGCATTCATTTACATTGAATTGTGCAACTTGGCTTCTCAGCCATCATGCATCGAGATGCGTGATTGGTGGCCCGAGGGTCGAGAACCGCATTCCCTTGAGTTCATGAAATGATAGGGAGGGTGATTGTGCATACATACCTTGCAAATACATTGCCATGCCCCTTCTTGTTCTCTGTTGTAGCAAACTGGAAGTGTGGCAGCAAAACTGGTCGGCCGACCAGAAAAACTAGCTGGCCGACCACTTTTTCTAGTCTGCAGTAATGGTAGGTGGTGGGCAACATCAACAACTGGTCGGCAATGCTCCTACAGGTTCCCAAGGTGAGTTAGAAGCTATCTGGAGCTTGGTGCAAGGTTCTGAGAACAATTGCAAACAGAGGCAAGTCGGGGCATCGCGACGGATTTCCAAACGAGGCAACTGAACATGCATACACTTCTCGCGTCGAGGTTGTTTTATTGCTTTGCTTAGATAGCTAGCTTATGCTTTTTTTTGTACTTAAGTAGTTAATGCGTTTAACTATTCATTTGTGTTGTAATAACCTAATTAGTTAACTTGTTAGTTAATTAGCTTCTTAATTAGTTAACTAGGATTAGTTAATTAGTTTTGTTTTGTAATAATTAGTTTAATTAGCTTAGATTAGCTAGTTAGCTCATTATTCGGACCCTCCGTCGAGAGGGCCAACTGTTGTAATAAGTGTGCGTGTGTGCGATGCATGTCTTCCAACCCTCATTTCTTTCTCTATTTTACTTAACCGCTTTCGATGGTTAGTTTTAGGGCATATTTCGATTAGCATCCTTATGCTTCGCATGCATGCGCCCATTCATCTGTCTTGCATGTACCGGGCTCGACGCATCATACTAACTGCATTGTATTTCAATACATTTACTTGAATACGTGTTCAACAGCATGTTATCAAGTTGCATTTCATATGACATCTTAGAATAGCCGAGCCTATCTTAGTTGCATTTTTGCATGTGTTGCATTAGCCATCTTAACATGAACTAGGATTATGCATGATTTCTAACTAGTTCTCTGTTTTGGCGCAGAGTACACTGTGAGTGTTTACGCTTTAACATACTGCATGAGATGTGTATGTTGCCATATTAGCATGCTTGCCATGAGGCTAACTGCTTAACTGATATAATTGCATGAATGCCTGTGAGTGAAGGTTGGATTGCTTGAATTGGAACAATTCATCGAAATGCGAGTTTTAAGCCCACTTGAGGGTGGCAAAACCATGACTTAGCCTACTTGCGAGTAGCAAACTTCAAACCGTTTTCAAACAAATGAACATGAAATGATTCGTTCCAACTTAGGCGATCTAGTCTATACTTGTATGCTGTGCGCATCACATGGTAATTCTAGGTTAACAGCCGGAATAAGAATACATGTGTTTTCAAAAACAAAATATCATGTTAGTAAAGGTCGATCTTTGATTGGGCGAGCGGGGGTGCTCATTGCATGACCTTCCCTTCTCGTATCCAAGTTCCCGAGCCGAGGCAACTTTGGTGATGACGGACACGTTGCCTTAGGCACGAGTCAGGGTTTCCTAAATTTCCCTAAAATAAAATATTTAGGTGGCGACTCTGTATCTGGCAAAGCAGTCTATGTTTGGCACTTCTTTATAAAAAACAGTTTTCCAAAACGATTTGTCGGATTTGGACTTTTTGGTGATTTATCGATCTCACATTGCACTTTGTGAGATTAGATTCAGAACCGTGACACGAGTCCGAACTGTAGTAGCTAAGAACAAACGATTCGCGCCCTCGCGCGCAGAGCCGGGAGTTCTCGGGCGGTCTACAATTATCTGTACACCGCACACACTGTCTGCTTTCTGCATTACATTATATGTACACTGCACACACTATCTACTTTCTGCATTACATTATCTTTATTCATCTAACATATACTCACTGTTATCCTTCCGCCTTCTGCAGCTATGGGTGTACGCCTATTTTTCGAGGCTCGCCCTAGAGCCAGAGGTGGAGATACCACCTGTTGTGTCGTACTCGCACAGGTACGACGGGAGATGCCAGCGGAGGCCCCGAGAGTCGTTCTCATTTTTCTGCCGATTCTTCGACATCGTGACCGCAGCAGAGGTAACTCAAACTTTACAGTCATTTCAGCTCTACTTCATATTGAATCTCTAATGGTAGCTAACAATCTGTATATTCACTATTTGCAGATCACCTGGCAGCCATGGGTAGTGATGCCTGACGGGGTCAGAGGTCAGTTTGCCGGCGCTCGGAAGGCTTCTTGATTTCGGTTCTTACTCGACAGCCCGATTTGTCGAGCGTGGTTCTTAAGGGAGCGATTCCTGCACTAGAGCCTCAGCTTGCCCGAGCTAGTAGTTCCAATGCCGCCTCCCACATATATGAGGATCACAGAGAGGTACACCATGCAGGAGATGATCAATTTCACCAGAGGTTGGGACACCGACTTCTTCAGGTTTGAGGGCGATTACACTGCCTTCATCCAGACATACCTCATGTCGCCCTTGACTGGCGCCCGGGAAGGTGAGAGAGTTAGAGCTCTAGCTGCAGGAGGGAGAGCGGGAGGATCCAAGGCATCCCGGGCTCATGACAGGAGAGGTTCTCAAACGAGGCAGAGGGTAGGATGGGCAGAGCTGCCTACGACACTGACTTGCTGGCGACCCACAGAGGAGGCTTACCAGATTCCCATCGAGCTTGCACCAGTTGGTCACGAGCTTGTCGGAGTTTGAGGCCCGACTCCAGTATGTACTATACTTTACATTTTGCACATTCAATTCATTTCAGCTTATGCTTTATAGACCGCTGATCATCTCAACACATTCACAGGCATCCATAGGGTACACCGAGCAGGCTCTCGAGCTAGTGGCTTCTCTGATGGGGATGGTTCAGACGAGCATGAACCTGCTCAGTCTCTATAGGATTACGATAAGTTTCCTTTAGTTTGCACTTCATGTCATGAAATTTTCTGCTGATACATTAGCATTTCAACTGCAATCTGCTTCACACTGATCTGAATACATTACATTAACAACACTGTATTGATACACTGCTCCCACACATTGCATACAACACTACAATCATCTTTGTATCCAATATATACCATAACTGATGCATTTGACAAACTGTCCTTTTCAGGTCCCTTTTCAGATGCTAGCCCCATCGAATGCCCCAGCGGGAGCCGCAGCAGGGAGAGAGAGATGAGGGACTCCGACGCACAGTCAAGGCTGAGCTAGACGTACTCATGACGAGAGCGGCCCACCAGATCCTATCCCAGATGATGATGAGACAGATGAGGACGAGGAGCCAGTGAGCCCGCAGTCAGAGTCATCTGAGGGTGGAGGCGATGGCACCGGCTCGGGTTTTGAGGGCGGTGGCGATGCTGAGGATGGCTCCGAGGAGGGGAACAGAGGCAGCTCTAAAGCAGGCTTCGGCTCAAATTCAGACAGTGGCGCCGATGGTGATAGCTCTGAGTTTGTCTTGCCGAGGAAGAGGACGAAGAGGGCCTCTCGATCCTGAGATGGTTGGCGTCGATTCAGATGTTTTTGCTTAGTTTTCTTTTTGCTAGTAGTGTTAGCATATTGTACAGCCTTAGGCAGTTTTATTTTCTTAAAAACTTGTACTCTTTTTGTAAAAAAGAAACCATGATCGAAATGAAAATAACTTTTGATTAAAAAGTGTTATATTTTGCATTCTGAGCATTCATCACATCGCACCATTTTTCACGAAAACAGGATTGAGGGAAATTGAATATTGTATTGGCAACTGCTTAATCAGGTAATGAACCAACCAACACATAACAAACAGAGTAAAACAACTCAATGAACAAAACAACTTGACAATCAAAACAAATATAACTCGATAAGCAAATCAATAACTCGATAAGCAATTCAACAAAAATCTTAAAGTGAGACAAAAGAGATGCACCAAGAGTGGAACAAAACACAGGTTCTTAGCACTTTCAACACATGGATGGACCAGAGGGAAAAGGAGGAGGCCACCGGCCATAAATAGATGCTGTCGGCCATCAAAAATGGATGTCGGCCACTAGTACTGGTCGGTCGACTACAAAAGTGGCCGGTCGGCCACCAGTGTAGGGAACCTCCAGATTGCTGCCACCTGTCTTCCACTCAGCACCTTATCTTCTACAAAAACTCCAGCTTCGTGGTTTCTTCAATTCAACTCTATTTTTGCCACAAATGGAGCCATTCTTTGCTGAAAAACTCTCGACTTGGATTGCAACTTTAGATGGCTCGGAAAAGTTGAATTTCTGAGGTTTTAGGATAAATGCACTATTCCCGCTGAGTCGTACTCCACTGTGTTTTTAGTTCCTCCACGCTGCGACTAGATGTTGGAACCCGGTTACACATGTGTTTAGCTTCGGGGGGCAAGAGATGTGCCCTACAATCGAAGAATTCCAAGCTTTGATGGAATCCAAGTGTCACGCCCCAAACCCGCCCCTAAAAGTTTAGGCATGACCCATTCAGAAACGGACATATAACCTGGTATATATAACATATGGGGCCTTGCCGGAAGCACAAAACATTAAAAGTATACTGATACAAACAAACTCCATTGAGCTACTTCTAATATGCCAGGATCTCATACATCACATGCATCATAATAGGCAGATAAGGTCCAAAAATATCCCTTAACAGTATTTATACACAAACACATATACAGACCCAGCCCTATAATCGGGCATGCACAAAACCATTGAAGTTATATACATTCAACCTTAGATGGCCAACCAAAAGTAAGCCAATCATCTTAACAGACTCCACAAAATAAGTGGCCTCGTATAGTGCCTGGACACACGAAGGTTGACAAAAGAAACCGGGCGTCATGGGCTAGGACTGACTACCTGGTTGGTTACCTACAGAAACAGACATAACAGAGAGTGAGTCGGGCTCAGTGAATAGTAATACATAAATAAAACAATGCTTAAGTTGAACATAATATTAAAGCGTATGAAAATGCAGAGTTCACATAGTTAGCCTGATTCTGTATTCATTTCATAATGGCCTTAGGCCCAGTCTTGAACATAAAAGCTTGAAACATCACATCTTAAATCATAATGGCTTGAAGCCCTTGAATAGAGTGGCATAATGCCCTTGAAACACATGGCATGAAAGCCCTTGAAACGTGTGGCATGAAAGCCCTTGAAAGATATGGCATTAAAGCCCTTGGTACAAAGAACTTGTAACATCCTTGAACTTGTAACATACGTGAACTTGTAACAGACTTAAACTTGTAACATACATAAACTTGTAATAACATAAACTTGTAACATACATAAGCTTGTAACAGACTTAAACTTGTAACATACATGAACTAGTAACATGCGTAAACTTGTAACATACGTGAACTTGTAACATATTTGAACCACGGTATTATTACCCCGGGTAAGGGCCTTGCGCTAAGGATACCTTAAATACCTTTATATAAATGAACAATCATTCAGTGATTCAAAACGTAACATGTTAGGAAATAGGGCATTTTTTGTCATATCATGTTATTATCGTACGCTTAACAAAGATAGAAATAATTCACATTCTCATGAGGGTTACATAAACATGTTAAACTTTTGCCCTTATGTCGTGGTTTCTGAATAATTTCCCATTCACGCGAATACACATAGCTTTCCAATTATTCTGATTCATCGAAGGTGTCTACCCTTGATAACCTATAACTGTCTCATATTTACTCAAAATCCGTTCTTTAAGAATGAACATAATTTCTCTTTATTCTTTAAGAAACGGCGTAGTTCACTTGATCTATTAATCAGTAGCACATAGAAGCATACACCTTTGTTTGATCGTTCGTCTATGTTAACATAGTTGACTTGTAATTAACAAAGTACTAATGGTAATCGTTACATAAGTCACATGAGTTAACTTAGTATTAGTTAACTTAAGTCTAACAGGACATTCCTGATAAATATTAACAAAAGGTAAGCATGTTGTACAGATTGAATGATATCAGAGATACGTGAATACCATGACTCCATAGTGCTTATACGTTCCGTTGGTTCGCCATGAATTACTATAGATATCTTGCACATAACGTTAGTATTCTTTGTCAACAATAAATAAAATGTATTGCGCAATAATGCCTTTAGATTTTTCAATTAACATACTTGCAAGGAATAGTATGGTAACAATAAGAATCATTAACGATCATTGAATGTACGACTACCGTACTACTACTCACAGTGGTAGGTCTCTGATAGCGGTGAAACGATGTCCTCATCTTGACCTACAAACATAATGCACATAGTAGATTATGAGAATAAAATCAATCTCTTTTTATTCCTCACTCCATAGTTATGATGGTTCTAGACTCATTATTCTTCCGTAGGTTATAATTCATGCCTCATAAAATAGGAGGAATCGATAGGAGAAAGGTTCAGGCGAAGAAACAGTACAAATTCAGTAAACAGAAAGTGAACAGTCGCCACTAATTTGGGCATAACTATTTTTGTACTTAGAATTTTGGAGTGAGACCACCACCATTGGAAACTAGACTTCCGGGGCTTGATTTTAGGCTCAAGAATCACTCAAAAAGGAGTCCGGATGCAAAAGATATGCTTGTTCAAAGTTACTCAGCATAAGCTGAAACAGGGGTGGCCGCTCGTGCGCCGACTTTGGCCGCTCATGCGGCCCAATTCCGCTCGAGCGGAAGAACCCGACCGCTCGAGCGCCCAAAAACAGAATGAAAACCTATTTTTTTTCCCTCTTCTCCGCACGTGCGGCCATGGCCTCCGCACGTGCGGCCTGGGCCCTGTTTGACAGTCCGAAATTCATACCAAATCCCATTTTTGATGGGCATCAACAAGGTCCAAAATAGATCTTTTAATTACTAAAACATGCTTCAAAGATCATGTAATTAGGAGGTACAAACACATAACAATCTAGATATGAACTAGATCTTTACATCACAACCCATAAACAAAACTTGAATCTTGCATGATCTAAATACATACTTATAGTCATCTCACACATAAGTGTAATCAAGCATGGAGGATCAAAAATAAGACATGATTTCTTTTACATGATTCCAATTAACACCATTAACTCCATGATGAGAATACCTCCTCAATTCTACAAGTAACACACACACATACATACACTAACTTGCATGATTACCCAAAACGTTCTTACCACATCCAAGAGGAGTGAATTAAAATAAATTCTACATACCTTGAGCTTCAAAAATCTACAAACCCTCCTAATTTTGACCCAAAGCTCTTCCTTGTTGAACTTTCCCTTTCCTTCTTTTTCTTATTCTCTTCTCCTCTCCAAGGAGATATTTACGAATTGCATCTCCCCAAAGTCAAGTGTTAAAGGCATGGATATAAAGATATACATAATAGGTGAATAAGACAAAACTCATTCGTTTAATCATCCCAAATTGAAATTTCACGGAAACGCTTATTATACTTAACAATTATGCCGATTGCAAATTTAAAATCAATTTCAGATAATTAAGTCTCTAAGGCTTCCAATTTCTGATTCAAACATTATAATGGTGACAGATACTTTTCTTATTCAACAGATATGAACCTATATTCATAGGATCCACTTAATCAAACTTAATTTCATATGAAATTTCATAATAGGCATATAAATGCACATAACAAGGGACTAAAAGCACACCAGAAAGTATGTACGAGGGTCGGGTTATTACACCAAGCGTGATGAGGAAATCTTGCCCCAGTCCCGTTTTGGCCATATCCAAGCTTTAGGACAGATGTGTGGGCTTACTTTACACGATGCCCAATCCTTGGTTCACACCGGGGAGTTGGATATTCCCAGCTTGATTCATCGATTTTTTGACGTCGACGACCGCGGCGATCGTCTCTGGCAAGGTTTTCGGCAACATGCCCTTTGCTTGTGCATGTTGGCTTATTTCCTGCTTGCCCCTAGCTTCGGAGGGTCTAACATTCGCTTGATCGAAGTGGCACAAGGCTTGAAAAAGGGTAAGAGCTACATTGGCTTAGCATTAGCCGAGACTTTGATGGGCTTGGATGCTTTCCATCGCCGGGAGAGGACCAGGTTCGCAAGAAGTCCACTACTCTTACAGGTAATGTTTCCCACCCTTCTCACATGTGTTTCTTACATCACTCGGCCCTCAGGCTCTATTTTTCTCTCAGCACCCTTTCTCACTTTTCTCTCCACATACACCACTATATTCTTTAATCTCTCTTATTTTTCATCCCTCCCCAGGTATGGCTCATGGATAGGTTGAAAGTAGTGGATGCTTTGCCCTGCATATTCAGCGCGTGGCTATTTCTTCCGCCAACGGCTAGTCAATTTCCCGAACGAGGGGTGGTGGTGCCATTGGATGTGCAACAGGTCTGCTGTTGACATTGCTTGGCGTTGCCCCTGGTTTGATCTACCTGAGATGAGCTACAACATGTCTCGCCAACCTAGCATTCAACTGATTGGTTTAACGCACTGTGTCTTCTACTTTCCATTTCGGTTCAGGCGTCAGTTCAGACACGACCAAACTTGCCTAGAAGAGGGGATAGAGTACCCAGCTTCATTTCTGATCCGAGGTTCATAACTAGCTCGATACCCCACTGCATGGAGGACAAGAGAACTTCTGGCTCCCGCTCTCAATTTCAGTTATGCCCTTTCTAGCGAATGCATAGCTTGGCTTGAAGATGAGGCACAAACCGAGCCTACTTTGGCATCTGAAGCTTCCACAAGCTCTGGGAGGGGACGCAGGAACACCTGACTCAACTATGCCCCCAAGTTTATTGCTTTAATCTGTACTTTCAAGTTTTCCTTTTGAATGTAATAAAAAGAAACTTCGATTTATATCAAGAGCTGGAGAACTCTGTATTGAAATCAATGAAATTGAAGGTTGTGGGTACTGAAAATTTTCTTTTTGGTCCAAAAATGGTCTAAGTTGTAAAAAGATTAATTTGAACAAAATCAACTTTTATTAAAACTTTTCAAAACCATTTTCGATAAGGATTACAACTGAACACACCCAGAATCTATCCTTGAGATGTACAACCCTGAATCCAATAACTGGAAAGTTGCCCCTTGTCTGAAGAGCACTGCACTATACTGTAACCAGCTCTGATTGCAAAGATCACAACCGAACTCTTGGATGCAAAAAAGATAAAGATAACCAAAACAATCACCTGGACACAGTTGATTTGGAAGTGTTTATGGCTGGACTTCAGAATGAAGTTACCTACGTATCCCGAAGATGAGAATCAAGCCTTATGTAGTTCGGTGCGGGTTCACTCGAGTATTAACACTCTCCTTTTGCGCTCTAACTTTTGCCAAGGCCACTCTTTCTGGGTTTTCAACCTTGCGAGCTTAGTTTTTCTTATTTCAAATTTTTTGTGCTCTAACTTTTGCCTAGGTCGCCCTTTTGGGTTTTCAGCCTAGCGAGCCTCTCAAGGGTAGTATTTCTTCAACTTGTCCATGTTGATTGGTTGGGAGAATTTAAGGCCATCTAGGTCCATAAGAATGACAGCCCCACCCGACCAAATTGATTTGATGATATAAGGACCCGTCTAATTAGGTCTGAACTTGCCCCTAGGGTCATGAATGGGAGCTCGGTTGTCTTTGAGCACCAAATCCCCTTCTTTCAGATTTCTGGACTTAACTTTCTTGTTGAAAGCCCTGGCAATCCTGCGTTGATAACCTTGGACATGGTACAGTGCTTTCAACCTCCTCTCGTCGAACAACATTAGTTCCTCGAACCTGCTCTGCTGCCAATCCGCTTCTGCTATCTGGCACTCAGCCATAACCCGCAGCGACGGAACCTCAACTTCAATCGGCAGAACAACCTCCATCCCATAAACCAGAGAATACGGAGTTGCCCCAGTAGATGTTCGAATTGATGTTCTGTAGCCCTAAAGAGCAAATGACAGCTTATCTGGCTAGTCCCTGTAGGTTTCCACCATCTTCTATAGAATGTGCTTGATGTTCTTGTTGGCGGCCTCAACAACTCCGTTGGTTTGCGGCCAATATGTGGACGACTTAAGAAAAGCCATGTTGTATTTCTCCAACAAGTCAATCACCTCTTTCTTGAAGTGGGAACCATTGTCTGAAATGATCTCATTCGGGACCCCATAACGACAGATGATATTATTCTTGATGAACTTGGCTACATGCGACGCTTTCAGCACTGCGTAGGATTGGGCCTCGACCCACTTTGTATAGTAGTCTATTGCCACCAGGATATACTCATGCCCGTTTGACCCCTTCAGAGTAACTGCCCCAATAACATCAATTCTCCGGACTGAAAACGGCCACGGTGAAGTCATGTTGTACAGCTTCGACGGCGGGATATTCATGCGATTTGCATGGATTTGGCATTTGTGGCATCGCCGAACAAAACCAATACAATCCTTCTCCATGGTTGACCAGTAGTAACCCTGTCTGAGAATCTTCCGAGCTAGCATCACTCTGCTCATATGCGCTCCGCACTCTCCCCCGTGGATGGCCCCTATTAGGCGCTTCGACTCTTCTTCATTAACACACAGCTTGTGCATTCCCAGATGGCCTCGTTTGTACAATTTACCCCTGCAGATGATAAACTGAGTAGCCATTCATCGTATCGCCCTTTTATCTTTGGCATTTGCCCCTGATGGATAAACCTCCTTTTCCAAGAAGTTCTAAACGTCATGATACAAGGGGTTCTGATCTTGTACTTCATCTATTGCGGCGATTAACTCATAAGCCGATACATACCTCTGTTCAATAATGATTGGATGCATCCGGACTCCTAAAGGGATGTCTATCATGGAAGATAGAGTTGATAAGGTGTCAGCGAACCTGTTACTCTCTCTTAACAGATGCGTGAAGGTTAGCTTCTCAAACCTAGGAATCAAAACGTCCAAGGTTTGGTGATAGATTTTCATCATTTCTTCTTTAACCTTCTAGTCTCCTTTCACTTGAGACACAACCAGGTTCGAGTCCCCAATGACGTCCAACCGTTTTGCCCCTAGTTCCAGGGCGGCTTCTAAGCCAGCGATACATGCCTCGTATTCTGCTTCGTTGTTTGACACCTTGAACTGGAGTTTAAAAGCTAAAGGTATGTGGGAATTGTCGGGCGCTATCAGAAACACCCCTATCCCATACCCGTATTGGTTTGACGCTCCGTCAAAGTACATAGTCCAAATCTCTTCTCAACCTGCAGAATGGCCTCATTTGGGAACAGATACTCTGCTGCTTCGTCTCCCTCCACTGGGTGATCGGCTAGGAACTCCGCTACCGCTCTCCCCTTCAATAACTTGCGAGTCATATACTTCAAATCAAATTCGGAGAAAAGAAGCAACCAACGGGCTAGCCTACCCGTAAGCGCTGGTTTCTCGAAGAGATATTTGATGGGATCCAATCTCGAAACCAAAATTACGGAGTAAGCTAACAGGTAGTGCCTCAACTTCCTGGTAGCCCATACCAAGGCTAAGCAAGCCTTCTCCAGCGGAGTATAACGGATCTCATATTCCAGCATCTTCTTGCTCAGGTAATAGATGGCCTTCTCCACTCTATCTTCAGATTCCTGCGCAAGCATGCAGCCCATTGTCGTGTCGGTTATTGACAGATACAAAATCAACGGCTTTCCCGATTCTGGCGGTGACAGCACGGGTGGGTTTTGTAGATACTGCTTGATCTGCTCAAAAGCAACTTGCCATCGGTCATTCCATTAGAATTTCTTTCCTTTCTTCAAGAGACCAAATAGTGGTTCACAAGTCAAGTTTAATTTTGTAATAAACCGTCTTATGAATTGCACTTTACACAAAAAGCCGCGCACCTCCTTTTCAGTCCTTGGTGGTAGCATTTCTAAGATAGCCTTAATCTTGGAAGGATCGACCTCAATGCCCCTTTGTGTAATCAAGAATCCCAGCATTTTCCCTACTGTGATGCCAAAAGTACATTTCTGAGGATTCAGTCGTAATCGATGCTCTTTGATCCGTTGGAAAAATTTCTTCAAGGTGGTGTAGTGGCCCTCTCTTTCCTTGGACTTGACAATCATTTCGTCCACATACACCTCCACCTCTTTGTGGATCATATCATGCAAGATCGTAGTTGCTGCTTGTTGATAAGTAGCCCTAGCATTCTTCAAACCGAACGGCATCACCCTGTAGTAGTAGGTTCCCCATGGCGTGGTGAAGGCAGTCTTCTCCCTGTCTTCGGGTGCCATTAAAATCTGGTTATACCCGGAAAACCCATCCATAAATGAGAGCAATGCATGGCCTGCAGTGAAGTCCACTAATTCATCGATGTGCGGTAGAGGAAAGTCATCCTTCAGACTAGCTTTGTTCAAATCTCTGAAATCCACACACACCCGAATTCTGCCATCTTTCTTCGGCACCGGAACAATGTTGGCCAACCAAGTAGGATACTCAGATACTAGCAAGAACCCTACATCTATCTACTTGGTGACCTCTTCCTTGATTTTCAGAGCCCAATCCGGGCGTATTCTCCAAAGCTTCTGCTTGACGGGTTGGGCCTCAGGGTTAAGAGGGATCCGGTTCTGTACAATCTCAGGATCGATTCCAGGCATGTCTTTGTAGGACCACTCGAAAACATCATTGAAATCTTTTAATAAAGCGACTAAGCGCTCGCTTTCCTCCGAAGACAACGTGGACCCGATCTGGACCAGACACGGATCCTTCTGAGTACCAACATTAATTGAAGTGATTTCATCAACCAGGGTTTTACAAACCTCTCATCCTCTCGATCAATCAAATGTTTCAAAACCGGAGGAATTTCTTCCTCGTCGTTTTTATCAAAGTTTTGAAAGTCCTGATTAATGCAATACACAAGTGGCACAAAAAAGTACTCGGAAACAACAGTGAAACCATTCTCATTCACAACTTCCAGTTCGTCCAATTCCTCGGTTACAACTGACTCAAAAGAAAAGAAAAAGACGACCTGGACAAAACAACGGCATCCAGGTTATCAACCCCAGGAATACCGAACTCTGACTCAGAAGAACTAGAATCTGATTCTGACTCCACAGACTCCGTGGAATTAGATTCCGGTTCACTACCTGATTCAGAACTGCTAGACAAAAAGCCCTCCTCGAACTGCCAAACGAGAGAGGGTGCGATAGATGCATTTAGAATGCCGGAAGAAGGGCCCACAGTCGATTGATCCCCGATCATGGAAACAGAGAAGTCATCCCCCAAGCTCTCTGGTGTGATCTGAGGATCTAAAAGGAGACAAGCCAGCGCTGCTCCTATCTGAAGTTCTATGCCGTTAGACTCATCCTCTATGCACTGTTCAGCCTCAGTCGGTAGGTCAGTCTGCTCTTCTGCAACTTCATCCCCTTGCAACTATAGGTCAAAAAAGATCTCAAAGCTGGGCAAACGCCGCTTCTCAAAATGCAGCCATGGCTCAGGAAAGCCACAAAATGGGAAATCTTCCCCCTCCCAGACAAAGCGGCCGTTCAGGGTTCCTTAAATAGGTCTATGCACCAACTCATAGTGCTTCCCAGTTTGTTTAGCCTTGACCCTTCCTGTCATTTCCTTTCCCTTTCTTACCTAATCCTCTTTGGTAGGCAGATAACCTAAACCAAAGGTATGGGGGTTGTGTGGCACTTCGGCTAATGTAGCGACGCCCTTCCGGCCGCTTCTTCCCAATCCCATTCCGGGTACATGTTGCAGCTTATTCATGAAGTAGACAGATTGAGCACTAACATATAACCCCTCATCAACAGCTAGAATATCTTGCACTACCAGGGCCTCGGCCAAGGTGAACCCAGACAAAAAGACATCCTCCTCACCGTGTACAATTTCCAAGACCAATGTAGTAACCTCCGGTGGCGGATGTATGGAAGAGTTCCCAAAAACAATAGTTACCCCCTTCTCATAGGGGTACTTCAGCATCTGATATAGAGTGGAAGAGACAGCTCTTACTTGGTGCAGCCACGGCCATCCAAGGAGTAAATTAAAGGTGGTTGGAACATCCAAGACGTGGAATTCAATGTCCTGTTGTGCCAGGCCAATTTGAGTTCTAATCTGAATTGTCCCCATCACTTCCCGACTTGTATTGTCATAAGCCCGAATCACCTGGGCCGTTGGTGCGAAGTCTACGGGTTTCAAACCGATAGCATAGGCCATACGCGACGGACACACATTAATTGCAGACCCGGTATCAACCAAGACAACTGGTATCCACTTCTCTTTACATTCTACAAAGATGTATAGTGGCTTGTTGTGCTCAGAGCCCTCAGGCGGCAATTCTTTATCTGTGAAAGTCAAAGTCGGTGAAGCGCCACCTAGGAAAACCAGTCCCACTAACTGCTTATGGGTTGTGTCAATAGAGAGCTTAGCCTTATCCATTGCTAATAGGACGGCTTGTCTATGCAGCCGTGAAGCCATAAGTAATCCCCAAATAGAGATGTCTACGTGAATCTTTTTCAACTGCTTTGGTACAGCTTCCTCTTCCAATAGTTTATCTTTCTGTTTCTCAGCTTCCTTATCTTTCCCCGATGCTTCTGGTTGATCTAGGTGTGGGGGCTTAAAGTACCGCCCACTCCGAGTCATGTGATTGACTTCCT
Source organism: Camellia japonica (assembly GCA_030407325.1). Lineage (NCBI taxonomy): Eukaryota > Viridiplantae > Streptophyta > Magnoliopsida > Ericales > Theaceae > Camellia > Camellia japonica. The sequence continues at coordinate 51,979,440 of JAPPVO010000024.1, read as the reverse complement.
CGGTATACCGTGTTTCATTTGGCAAATTCTATCCCCAATCCTCATCCGTGTGGGCGAGATGCAAATCCTCATCTTCCCATCACATTCCTTCGGCAAACGACAGGCAGCTGTCCGGTTCCGTTCCTGTTTCTGCAACATAGTCAGTCCCTGCAAGACCTTTGGCTTTTCTAACCTTCTGGTCAGTCTCAGTTCTTTCCTGTTTGAACCGCTTCAGCACGGCCTCCTGTTCTGTATCAGTTGTACACAAGCTACCCAATTCTTGAGCAAAATCCTTAGTACCGGTGCTCTTCGGCAACTTCCCCTTGTTGTCGACCATTCGGCATTGCAGCAATCCCCATTTCCAACTATTCCTACTTCGGTTGAGACCCCTCATCAACATCTGGCTCATCACTAAGCCACCCTATATTATCCGTTGTTCCGTTCATATCAAACCAGCTGATCTGTATATTCCCCAGATCCTGTTCGTCAAAGAACTGCAGATTACTGATGTCCTTCTCAAGCTTAGCTAAGTCATCCAGTCCCTGGCTTGGCCCGTTCTCCGAACTACATTAACTTCCATTCCCTTCGGTAATTCCACCATTGGTCTGGCCTAGCTAGTTGGCACAATGTAACAGCAAGGGTTGTACTCTTCTTCAGTTAAGCTCATGGAGCCCTCAAGCATACCTTCTTCTACCACAACCACCACCATGGGTTCAGGTTGGGATATGGACGTGCTCATCATGCACAAGTCTGTGCTTTCTGGGATGAACAGTGCCGGCTTAGGCAGGTGGGAGGGGGTGATGTATATGTTGGGGTCGTATAGGACAACCATTGTTTGGATAAGGTTTACTTGCCTGGGTGGAGAAGGGGGTTGGTTGTGTGGGGGGAGTGGGTTTGTAGTGACGTTAGGCTTCTTAGGAGGCGCTATCACTTTGTTCTCAATGAGATCCTGAATCTCATGACAGAGTCTAAAGCATAGGTCGGTATCATGACCATGCTGCTGGTGGAAGGCGTAATACTTGGCCTGGTTATGCGTAGGAGGGATGGGATTATGCAATGGGCACGACTCTAGGGGCTTCAGATGCCCTTTTCTGATCAGGACCCCCAAGGCTTTAGATAGACACATGTAGAGTGGGATGAAAACCCTCTGGCCTCGGGGTGGGTACTTTGCAGGTTGTGGGGTAGTTCCGGACGTACCAGTAAAAGGGGTGGTTGTTTTCGATGTGGTTATGACCATACCAACATCAGAGGTCCTTGCAGCTGCATTACTACTCGTAGTTGCATTTGAACTGCGTGTAAAAGCCCTCTTGGGCTACTTCTTTTCATGGTCGATTAGACCCTGTTTCATCGCATCCTCTATCTGTACCCCTATCTCATGAAGGTCAGCAAATGTAGGTAGGGGTAGGACTATCATCTTTTGCAGTAGCTTTGGTTGCAGATTACGAACGACCATTCTTATCTGGTCCTTCTCAGCTGGCCTGGTGGTCATCATGGAGGCCTTGGCCCTCCACCGAGTGACGAAGTCAGAGAAGCCCTTCTTCAACTCTTGTCGAGTAGCCTCGAGATCACGAGTTGTGACCTCGATTTGAGTGTTATAAGAATATTGGGCGACAAAGGCTTCAACCATCTCTTCCCATCTCCTCTTCACAAAATCTTCTAGTTTTGCATATCAAATAGCCGCAATACCCGACAGGGTCCGGCCAAAAAGGGATAGCTTTTGCAATCTAGTCAGGCCCATCGGCCGCATAATATCTGAAAATAGCCGCAAGTGGACCATGGGATCACCCAACCGTCGAAGAGGTCTATGTGTGGCATTTTAAATCTATCCGACAATGTCACCGCCGAATCTGTATAGCCGTCCTCTATGTCCAGGATCGAGTTGACACCTTAAGCCCTCTTAAAAAGCTTTTCAAGCTTGCTCACTTTCAGAGTGGTAGGGTCGACCTCGAACTCAAAGGGGGCCTCTGTTGGGTAGGCCAGTGCTTTGGAAGTCTGGGGTAGAATCGAATCCACTGGGATGTCCACATTTTCCTGGACATTGGCTGTGGGAGCACGAGCTCTGGGTACTGGAATATCTACAGGAGGTGGGTGGGATGCATAAGTTGTTGCTTGCTGTGGTTGTTGTTGCTGTTGCTGTTGAAGCCTAGCAATTAGTTCAGCCTGCTAGGCTGCAACCTCTGTTTAGCGAGCGATAACTTCCGCTTGGCGAGTAGCGTCCCACTGCATGGCCTCAATGCTTTGTTGAAGTTAATGCATCATATCCTCCATACTGTCTGAGGGGTGCTGATATATCAGAATTGGTGTATACTCTCTTTCTGAGGTGGAAGCAGAAAACTGGGCCCGACTACGCACAAGTGACGTAGATGTGACCGCTGAATTGGCGACTGTTGAACCGGTGATCTATGCCTGACTGTCCTTCGTCTCGTAACCGGGGGTAGCGAAGCAAACACTGGTTGTCCTCCAATAAGATCCTCAGATCGGTAAAACCTCCTGACTCTGGTCCAGAGTGCTGGGGGGGAAACTGCCTCGTCGGAAGCAATTGTGAAATACTACCTTGAAAAAAGAAAATAAAGCAAAAAAATAAAAATAAACAACAATCAACAAACGCACAGCATCTCGGCTTAGACAAGGACAACACACAGTTGAAATCATAAGTTGGACAATCTGTACTCAAACACTGATATCTGCCCCAAATTTCTGCCTCAAAACTGATACCCTCAAACTGATACCCAGACTTGTAACTGGTACATACATTATTGCAGAGTCACACTCTAAAGGCACATATCAAGTAAGAGAGAGCCAAAATACCCCTATGCTGGGGTAGGGTTTCCCTGTCCTAGTTTTGTTAGGAGCTAGGGGTTCACTATGCACACATGCAGTTTCAAACAATCCTGCATTCGGGTGAGAAACCTGTCCTAGTTTGGAACAGTCTCTAAAGCTTCCGATATGCAACTAGGTCAATTGGTTAAAAAGGGTGCCTCAGCAAGACCACCTAATATACCTCTCGCTCTTAACAATGAGAAGTGAAAGGAGGATCAAACGATACGGTGGTAATCCAGATCCAAGGTTTGTGTTCCCATCGTGGCAGAGCCCGCAACCGGTCAACTTTATGGCACGCTTTTCCAAGCAAGCCTCTGGCAAACCGCTCGGGAATAGCAGATGGCAAACACTGTGACTTAAGCGCACCAATGCAAATGCAATGCAAAGAAATACATAAGTGTAAATAAAACAACATATTATGAGTTCGAGTCAAGTTCTCTAAATCTCCAGCGGAGTCGCCAGAAATTGTGGACTCGACTTTCTTCACGCCCTCCTTTTGGAGAGCTCGAATTGGCCCTACAGTTCGGACTCTTGTCACAGTTCTGAATCTAATCTCATAAAGTGCAATGTGAAACTGATAAACACCAAATAGTCCAATTCAGCAAATCATTTTGGAAAATCAGATTTTGAGTCAAATAATGCCAAAACTAGACTGTTTTGCCAGATTACAGATTCGCCACCTAAATATTTTATTTTTGGGAAATTTAGGAAACCCTAACTCATGCAAAAGGCCACGTGTCCGTCATTACCAAAGTTACCTTAGCTCGAGAACCTAGGTATGAGAGGGGAAGGTCCTGAAATGAGCACCCCCACTCGCCCAATCAAAGATCGGCCTCTACTAATCATGATATGTTGTTTTATAAACCTCATGTGTTCTTATCCGGTTATTAGCTAACTTTACTATGTGATGCACACACAAGCAAATATAGACTAAAATTGCAAGAATTGGAACGAATTCAACTCATGTTTGTCTTTGAAAATGGTTTGAATTTGCCACCCTCAAGTGGGCTAAAACGTGGATTTGCCACCCTCGAGTGGGCTTAAAACATAATTTTCCACTTCGCAAAGTGGGCTTAAAACTCACAATCATCGAATTGTTCCAATTCAAGCAACCAAGCCTTCATCCACAGGCATTCAAGCAGTTAATCATATAAGCAAATAGCCTCATGGAAAGCATGCAAAACATGGCAACACTCACACTCATGCAAGCGTGCTAAAGCATAAAACTTACCAAGTACTCCAAGCCAAAACAAAAGCTAGTTAGAAATATGTATGATCCTAACTATGCTAAGATGCCTAATGCAACACATGCAATAGGCTCGACTACTTAATCATGGTATTTGCAACACTTTGATAGCATGCTTTGAAACACGTATTCAAGGAAGTGTATTGAATTGAGAATGCAGTTTGAATGATGTGCCAAGCCTCGGTGCATGCAAGACAAATGAATGATGCAAACATGCAAGCATAAGGTATGCTAATCGAAACATGATCCCTAATCTAACCATCAAAATCAGATAAATAAAAGGGAGAAAGACGTGGGGTTGGAAGGCATGCACACACACACGCACACTTATTACAACATTGCACCCTCGCAAAGGAGGGTCCGAATAAATAAGGTAAGCTAGACTAAGCTAAGCTAATTATTACAAAACGAACTAATTAACTATTCTAGCTAATTAATTATTACAACACAATTGAATAACTAGTTATGCTAAGCTAATTAAAATATTACAAAACGAATTGAATGATTAGCTACGCTAATTAACTAGTAAAGCAATTTAAGTGGCCTCGAAGGACGAGGGATGCATGCATGCTCGGTTGCTTCCTCCCGAAAATGCTCTTGCCTTGCCATTGGATGCCTTTGTTTGCACTCATTTGACCTTGGAAAATTGCACCAACTTCCAAATTGCCTCTGCTCCAACACAGGAACACACTTGCACAAAAATTTACTGGTGGCCGGTCGGCTACAAAAAGTGGCTGTCGGCCACCTTAAGTGGCCGGTCGGCTACTTCAAGTGGCCGGTCGGCCACCCCCATTTTCTGGACTTCTGCTTTTGCTGCAATAGAGAGCAACAGAGGCAAAACAAAGCATTTTCAAGGAATGTGTGTACTGCTACACTCCTTATCATTTCTCAAGCTCAAAGGAGTGTGTAGAGAGCAACAGAGGAAAAACAAAGCATTTTCAAGGAATGTGTGTACTGCTACACTGCTTATCATTTCTCAAGCTCAAAGGAGTGTAGCTCTTGGCTCTTAAGCCATCAACCAAGCATTTTCAATGCATGATGGCCAAAGAATCAAGCTTGTACTATTTCAATGAATGCACAAATAAGACTCAAAGGACCACCACCCTATCACGCATGATCAAGGGTGTCGGTGACCAAGAAAAGTGGCATGTTTCATCACTTCGAGTATGAAACGTCCCATTTTTCTTGTGTTTGGATTAACGTCTGATCCAAACACATGCAATGCAACACAAATATGCTTATCTTGCTCAAGTTTTACTTGGTTCATTTTGTTTACACATTTTACATTACCGATTAGTCCTTTAACCGATTAAGTAAAAAGTGAGAGTCCTCTAATTGGAAAGAGGGCTTAAGCCACAAGTACCTTGAGCATGAAAGAGGCCTCATGCTGTTGGTTAGTAGAAACCCTCAAGAGAGGATTAAAACCATTAGGCATGAGAGCCTCAATTTCGCACTCAAGCCAACAAGGGGCTCAAGACCACTTTCAAAACAAAGTAAAAAGTGAAGAATAGAGGGAGGTTGCAGATATTTCAATGCTGAAATGGCATGCAAAAAGACACTAAATCATGCAAGCAACACATGCAAGACATGCTAAGAGCCTAAAACATTAAGCTAGTGAAGATCACAACACCATAAGCATGCAACACAAAGCTCAACTGACCAAACCAGCTCTGGATAGAGTTAAAACATGCCAAATTAGTGACTAAAACATGCTGAGATTGAGGCACAAAAGGCTAGAAAAACATGCTCACATGTTAGCTTGCAAACAAGACTCAAAACATAACTCTCAAAAGCAATGAAAAAGTGCAATAAATGAGAGTGTGATAGAGCTATATACACTGAAATCATATGTAAAATGATGCTATAACATGCAAGCCACTCAAACACTTCATGCTTAAAGCCTCAAAACAATGAGTTAGTGAAGACCATTACACTATAGCTGTCATGACCCAAACCCACCCCTATGGGTTAAGGACATAACCGGCCAGTAATCAAGGGATTACCTACGGCCTCAAACCAAACCAGACATAACTCATCAGAGTAAAGGGGCCAAACGGAAGCAAAATTTAAAACTTCGTCCATAGAGCTGTGCTTATATGGCACATCATAACAAACCATGCGTAAACATGTTAATAACTCACATCGAAATATGTACTAACACAAACTCTGTACATACAGGATCGTTCAAGTCTAGGTCAGCCAATCAAAACTATATATATATACAACGTATCCAAAGTCCTCGCCAACATGACAAAATAAAAGAAGATAGCAAAGGGCGAAGACGAGTCTCGCACGTGAGACGTGAGGGCTGACTCTTCAAAACTTGGTTGTTCCACACAAACTTCACTGAGGCTGGGTTTGGACCTCTCTTGGCTCACCTACAAACACATGAAGGAGCGTGAGCGAAAGCCCAGTGAATAATATCGAATAAAGAAGATACTTTGGAACAATATACATTAGACGGCCTTAGGCCCAATTCATATTTTTGTCTAATACATACATATATTCATATGTAGGTCAAACAACTGCGGTTCCAAACACATCAGACGACCTCAGGCCCAATCTATTCATGTCAAACTGGCCTTTGGCCCACTCATCTTTCATTCATGTTACTTTCATTCAGATCATACTGGCCTCTGGCCCATTCATTTGGCATAACAAACATTTGTCCACCATTCAGATAAACAGACTTATAAGACTTACATAGGAGTAAGCAATTGGACAATAACATACTTTAGATATCTTTAATAAGATATTACTCACAGTGATCGGCTGGATGATTTGCCCTGGAGCTCGACCTTACACATTCCATGAACACAATGGGTCACGAACAATCCAATCCGTTCATAATTCACATATTCCTCTTTAGGCTTCATTCTTATACTTTTAACTCATTTACAATGCTCAATGCATGCCTAAGAGTGCTTAGAAGTGAAAGAGAACGGAAAACGAAACACAGAATACATCTTTAGAATTTCAGAAACAGGGGTCCCCGCTCGAGCGTGGACTTCCCCGCTCGAGCGGACCCATGAGGTCTGCAAAAGGACTAGTTATGTCATTTTCACGCTCGAGCGCGAACTCGGACGCTTGAGCGAAAGGTCATCCTACACAGCTCCCCGCTCGAGCGGACACCATGTTTGCAAAAAGTTCTGGGAGCCCGTATTTCCCGCTCGAGTGGCGGTTCCCACACTCGAGCGGACATCATAAATTCTGGAAAATCCAAAATTGTTCTTGAGCTCAAATTCAACATTCAAATCAACATATCTTGCATATTCTTGCACATTATGGCTCAAACTTCACATACACATGTACTAACATGATCCAACACCAAATTCATTACATTATGAAGCTTAATTTCATGAATCAATTACATGCATGACTCAAATTGTCCCAAACTCATCACCAACATGCTAAATTCAAGCATTCAAGACTCATACCTTCATGATTTGTACTTGCATGTGGGATATACACAATATTCTCAATTTAGTTGGTGAAGAGATGATCAAACACATGGATTTTAATCAAAATTCAACATGGATTACACACTTTATGCTCAAACATGGAAATTCATAGCAATATCTTACATGCATGTGTTCTATGACTTCCAATTCTTCAAGACCAACTCATTTTATGTTCTTTATCATCTTTCAGCTTTGAATTCACAAATTACAAACTAAGATTCATGAGTCAAGGGTTGATTACTCACCTAGGAGCCTTAATTCTCACAATGGTGGTCAAATCTTGCACCTAGCCTTCCAAATTCGCAAATCTTGAGCCAAATGCACAATGATGTCTCCTCTCTCTCTCAAAGTCGGTTCTCTCTTTTTCTAGAGAGTTGATCTCAGCCCAAAATGATATAAAAGAGAGGAATTAAATATAATAAGGCCCTTTATATAGCCCCACTCAATCAAATTTGATTATAGCCAATTAATGGCACTTAATTAATCGTTCTGAATCTAATTATTTTGATTCGAATCAATTTTTAATTAAATTTCACCGTAGGCTCTAAAAATTACGCTAATCATAATGGCATAGTCAATTTCGGGTTTTATGGCCGATAAGGTCTTAAGTTTAAATTCCAAAGCAGATAATCAAACAAATATTCCTACGGTGAATAGATAGAAATTCAAAATCACATATTTTCACATAGATGGCACTCAAAATCATATCAAACGCAAAATCACATTCATAATAAGGACCAATTAGCATAATACGGAACATGGTTATCACAATAGCCATGCAACACAAGCCTCGAAGGACTTAACCAGCCCAAAACAGAGTTAAAGTAGGCCCAAATAGTAGCTAAAACATGCTGAAGTTAAGCTAACACAAGCTACAAAAATAGGCTAAACCATTAGCCATGCTAGACTAGTAAGCACAATTGCACTACAAGTACAAAAAGCAAGCAACAAATGCTCCAACCAACCCAAAACAGAGCCTAAAACATGCTTGAACTAAGCTAACACAAGCTACAAAATCAAGCTAATATGTGAAGCTAACTAGGCATGGAAGCAAGACACAAGGAGGGGAGGCTAACCCCTACATTTTTGGACTTCAAAACATACTTTTTACCACTGAAATAACTATGAATTTCTATGGTTTAAAGGCCCAAAAATTTTGATTTAAAGGTGGTAAGAAATGGCACAAAAGGCTTCACAAGCCAAAGAGCAAAAAGATGAGACAACCCCCTAACTCACCAAGACTTAAACCACCATTTTGAAACCTTAAAAATAGAGTTTTTTATGGTTGAAAAACCAAGTCAAAACAGTGTAAAAAGATGGCAAAGCAAGCAACTAAAACAAAGCTTAAATGAGGTAAGTCTTATACCTTTGAACCATAACACTAAACAGCCACAATTCTGAGCTTAAACCACCCTCAGAAGCTCAAACCAAGCCTCAAAGGACCTCAGCTCCAAGATGAAGGTGTTTGGTTAAGGGTCTTAGTGCAAAAGTGTAGAGAATTCTCACTTTCAAGCATAAAACAAGGGGAGAGAGAGAGAGAGAGAGAGAGAAATTTGCTCCAAATTGTGTAACCTCCTAAAATGAGGGAGAGACCTCCCCTTATATAGAAAATCAAGCTAAAGGCTTGTATTCATCCGTCCATACACATGTATGGAGATGAGCATCAGTGAACAGCAGTTGGCACAGCTGGCAAAGAAATATCTGAAAAAAGAGAAAAATGGTCATCGACCATCATCAGTGGTTGACCGGCCATCAATGTAGCCGACCGGCCACCACTGGTGGCCGACCGGCACAAGTTATGGCCGGCAGGTTAGGGGGATGGCCGACAGGTCACCCTCTCCTCCAGAAGTGAAGTAACAAGCTCTTGGCCCGCATATAAGCACAAAACAGACAAGAATAGAGGCTCCAAGGCAAGGCGCTCAGCCGAGACCTTCAGGGATTCAAAGCGAACACGAGCGAGCACAATCATCGGGTGTTCAAACGATGACGTCCAAGTTTTGAGGACAGTCAAAAATGGGGTGTCTACACTCTAGCTTTGATCTGGTGCCTGGCCACCTACATATATATAATAAACTGTGAGCTAAAACCTAATGAATAATAGATGTGTAAAGAGATTAAGAATGATGTCCTTACAGTTTTTGAAACAATCAATTATCAATAGAACATTTTCAATCAATATCGTTTGTCAATCAATCGTTCAATTCAATCAATCATATTCATATAGGTCAAACATGGTACATCTAATAGCAACAATACAATAGGTCTTGAAGACCGAACAATCAATTGATGGCCATCAAACAATAGACAATATATAGTTTCAAGAATTGGAGCTGACAGAGATCTCTGTAACAATAACGACAACAATATCAACAACAATAGCAATATGCTATGGATGCCAAGAATATAGTTTGAAATAGGATCATCATTCAATCAATAAAAGGTATCATTTCAGAAAACAATATGATTTATCAATCAGAAAATAAATACGATTGAACATATCTTTACAATAGTGTTACTCACATTGGGCTTCTCGATACATGTACTATTGGTTGGCATCCGACCTAAACAAATAAAGTCAAGCATAACAACTCAATTACATTCGTATCAATAGCCAATTCTATCTTATTCGGTTGTTACTTATTCAATAACTAATCGCCTTTACTAAGTTGGTTCTAATTTTTCATTTATTCAATCTAATGTACTCATGAGATGTAAATGATCATGAAAAAACTTTAAAACCATGCAAACGGAGGCCGAAAGGTGGAAAAGAGGAGCAAAAAACAAACCGGGTCTGCACAAAAAGGGTCGCACGTGCGGTGGCTACCACAGCACCTGGTCTCGCAGGTGCAATTTAAGCAGAATGTTATTGCCCTGTTTTCCGCACGTGCAGGGGGGAGTTAATTCACTCATTCTTTACATGTGAAACCATGCATGAAGAAAACCTCCAAGCACATGAACCAAACTTCAATCAACTTATATTTTCTTGGTTAATCTAGAATGTCAATGAGTTATGAGCATGATTCTACAACTTCATGAGATTAGAAAGAAGAATTCTTACCTAAAGTGAACAACTTGAGGAAGTTTGATCTTCAATTTCTAGTTCCTCACCCTTTTCTTTCTATTCTCTTCTTCTTCTCTTCCTTCTCTAAATTGAGTTCACACTTTCAAGTCTCTCTCTCTGTCTCTCTCTCTCTCTCTACACGTGTAGTACACCAAGGCACCAACTCTCTTTTTAATTCTTGACTTTAGTCCCTTGTATATTATATTTTCTAATCCAACTTATCCAACATTGAACTAGCTTAATACCACTTAAGCTTAAATTAATTTGGTTACGAAATTAATAAAAATCAAACTCATTTAAATTAAATTAATCTTTAACATTTATGACTTAAATCAACCTAATTTTAATTTTCCCAATGTGAATTAGGCTCTAATTTCATATTCTATTATTTAATTTTAACTTGTTAAAATTAGCGATTCAGACAGATTTAATCCATAACGCTACATATCTGTTCACAATAACATTACAATATCAATCAATGCAAGCATATATCATATGACACATAATTCACATAACACATAATCATATAATTAGCAATAAGCATATAATTAATTTACGTAATTAAGGAGGCGGTTGTCACACCCATTTTTGGTGACCCCCATAACTTTCAATTGATTCGTAACTACTTATTATGTTTTTTTTTTCTTTTTTCTTTTTTCCCTCTTTCTCACAAATGCTGTGGGGGTTTGCAGGTCTGAAGCATTACTACTTTAATTAAAAGGTGTGATTAAAAAAAATATATAATCACATTTAATTGAAATGTAAAATAAAAAAATAAATATTATTATACTCAATTAAATTAGGTGTGATTAAAATATTAATTTGATTTTTTCAATCATACTTTCATTAAAAGTGTCATGTTTTAATTTTCTTAAGTGCGATCTTTAAGTATTTTTGTAGTAGTGTTTTCTCACTAATTGATATCAAAATATTAAAAATTATTGGTGGCAAAAATATATTCGTCAGTAATAATTTTATAATTGGTGACTAATTTTTTCCTCACCAAAAGTCTCAAAATTTTGGTGCCACCCAAAAAAATTAGCGAGAAAATCTTTGGTGACAAAAAAATAAAAATAATGACAAAAAATAACTTTGTCACCTAATTTTTTCATTATGTATGTAGATTGGTGATGAAAATTTATTTTTCTCTCTACAAATGGTACATTTGGAGATGAAATATTATTTTCTTCACTAAAAGGTACGTCTTTTGTGACGAAATTTATTTTCGTCATTAGTTTTCGTCTCCAATGACTCTTTTTGTTGTAGTGACCACATTTGCTTTTACAGTGGAGGTATTCCCTCCTTTTTTTCTGTTGTCTTCGTCAATTTGGAGCCTGACAATGAGCTCTTTGACTGTCATTTCCTTCCGCTTATGCTTCAAGTAGGTCTTGAAATCTTTCCACCTGTTAGGCAGCTTCTCAATCAGAGTAGCGGCTTGTAATGATTCACTCAGGAACATTCCTTCTGCATGAATTTCGTGCAGAATTATTTGGAACTCTTGGACTTGACTGATGACGGTTTTTTAGTCCACCATCTTGAAGTCCAGAAACCGGCCAACGATAAATTTCTTTGTCCCAGTAGCCTCTATCTTGTACTTCGTGTCCAAAGCACCCCACAGCTCCTTTGCCGACTTATTGACATAAAACACGTTGAAAAGTGAATCTGCCAAGCCCTTCAAAACGTAGTTCCAGCAAAGGAAGTCTGACTGCTTCCAAGCATCTAGAGCCAGGAGCTTCTGTTTGTCTGGCTTATTTTCGTCCACAGCTGGTGGATCCTCACTCAAAACCCTCGCAAGGTTAAGAGTAGCCAGGTAGAACAGCATCTTCTTCTGCCATCTCTTGAAATTCACTCCCGTGAACTTCTTCGGGCGGTCGTGATGGTTGACTGGGCCTCTTAGAACAACAGGAGCAACAACAAGATTGACCACAGAGGTCACAACAGTAGGGATTTGCAAGCCAATTACCCTGGGGTTCAAATCCCCACCAACATGAGCAGTAGCAGCAACATTGGTGACAGTTGCCATCTTTGAAAATTACAATAGACTTTCACTTTATGTGTTCTTAGAAATTAAACTTAATACTAGAAAATCCCACAGTTGGAAATTTAATTCAAAATTAGTCTCACCACTTAACCTAAAATCGAACATGGTCAAGAATGTTCCCAAGAAGACTAGAGGGGTCACATCGTTTCCACTTAAAACCTAGTTAACCTTTTAACAAAACTTTCAAGAGCATATTGACTCCTAGTCCATGGGAAACAATTTTTAGAATTAAATTTTTCCAAAGGATAAACTAAGTTAAAACAAACCAAGGTCCAACATTTACAAGCAATTTAAAAATTGCTAAGCAAATTACAAGCGATGTAAAAAATTGCTACAACAATTACAAGCAAATAAAACTTGCTTTTACATAAAGGTAAAAAAACCATAACAAAATCTCAAAAAAAAAAAAAATTGCTTCAAAATAAGACGAGTAAACCAATCCAATTGAGGATTGTAAGTAGTCCAAATATTCCTTTCCATGCTTAGGTATTTCGTGTTCAAGCAAAAAGGTTAGTAGTCCAAATGCTTTATTGTAATTCTAAATTTTCCATTTGGATTTATATATATGTATATATATATTCATTCCCTTTTGTATAGGTACTCCTACAACGAAAGTTAGTAGAAAACCAAAATATAATACAAAGCAACTAATTGAAAGAACTAGTTTTTAACCCGTCTAACAATATATAATGAATAGCAACATTAAGTAAAAATTAAAATGCTATATAAGTTACACAAATTAAACTAAAACTCTAAAATTAAATTTACAATTTAATTTACATATTAAACATGTACATTAATAGACAAGTTACAAAATTTGTAAATTATTCTAGCAATTAACATGCAAATAACTCTATAGTAATTAACATGTAAATAATTCTATTTAACTAAACTTTTTGAAATAGACTCATGCAAACAATTCTAGAATAAGAAGTATGTAAATTGACTAAAATCTAGAAAATAAAAACCATGTGAATTAATCTAGTATGTAAACATATGGAACATGTTGATTATACTAGAAACTTATTAGCATGTCAAATAAAAATTTAAACACTTATGAACATGCAAATTATCGTATAAAATTATAAAATAAAAAGACATGCAAAATACGATAGGAAATTATAAAATCATGCTCATAAAATAAAATGATACATGAATCAAATAAGCATACAAATTAGGTAAGAGAGAAAAACATTCTGATTAAATTAAATCATTCCATTACAATTATGAATTTAATAAGCCAACCATGACTTTCTAATCAGGAAATCAAACATGTAACAGTGGCTTTCTATATGGTACATGTAGTCTAGAACCAGTCAATTAACTATTAAATAAATTAAATTGCGACAATAAACTAATTTTTCTTTATGCATAACAGGGTAGCATACAAAATTAATAAGCCAGAACATATCATATGCAATATTCACATGGAAAGCAATAGCATGCATATATATGTACATATAAGAAGCTCTTTTTTTCTATGGCTTGTCATTTTTTTTCTTATTGTACCCTTAGCTTATTTTGAAATTACTATTTTGTCCTTTAGGTGGTTGGTGAAACAATTTGAGGGGTAGCATTTTGGAAATTATGTAACAATTCCCTTAGCTTGTTTGGGAATTTCCTATTTTGTCCTGTTATTTTGTATAATTTACTAATGGTATAACAATTTGAATGAAGGTTTTCTCGTAAATATGTAAACATTTTGGTCAATTGTAAAACATAAATCTTTTATTTTTTAACAAATTACAAATGCACCCATAATGTTTGTTTAAAATATGAATTAGTCCTAAAATAATACAAATTACAACTATCATTTGTTATAAATTTTAATTTAACCCAATAATCAGAAGAAAAAAATAAATAACTACTCTCCTACGCAATAATAAATTATCAAAATTGTTCATTGAAAAATATTTCTCATATCATTAAAAACTGTTAATTGACTTAATACTTTATAACAAAATGGTTAACCAAAAGATATTTTTCATATCATTAAAAATTATTAATTGACTTAAGGATTTATTTACTAATAAAATTAATCATTTGTTATACGAGTATGATTTATTTATTAATAAAAAGGGTCATTTGTATATAATGCATTCTCTTCTGCTTTTTTATTAGTGCAATTTTTTTAGATGAGGAATTATCTTATCTCTTTTATACTAAAATATATACTTTATTTTTTTTTTTTAATCTTTATGTCTTCACACTTAGTCTTACTGAAGAAAAGCATATAATTATGTTTAAACGATGGGAGTTATTACATTTTTTCTAATTGTTATTATTTATAATACAATTTATATAATTCTATCATAAATCTAATGATTTATTCTATTGTTATTATTTTTTTCCTAATGATTTATTTCTAATTTATATAATCCTTAGTCTTAATGATTTATATTTATTTCTAATTGTTATTAATTTTTTCTAATATTCTTATTTTTAAAAATTATTAAAATACAAAACTTAAATATACTGTAATGATAGCTTGTGCCTTGCATGGGCCTTCGTAACTTGTATATATATATGAATGTAATATCCTAATCATGCTCTTACACACGGAACTCTAAGAACTAGCACTACAATATATAAGAGTTTTAGAAACTAAATTTTTTGGTCTCTAAAGTGACAATTTTGTTGCAAAAGACATTTAGGAACCAATTTCTATCATTGTGAGGATAGTCGCTAAAAGGTCGTCCCGAAAAGTAAAAAATAAGGCTTTTAGAGACAAAATTTTGAAAATATCACTAATAAATAGACTTTTAAGGATAAAATAATTTAGTCTCAAAATGGCTTATTTTTTGAGACAAAAAATTTGGTTCCAAAAGGATAATAATTCATCACTAATATCCAATTTTCGTTACTAAAAATATAATAACGGCACTTTCCACAACCAAATTATTTAGTCCTTAAAAAATAATTTTGTTCCTAAATTGTAATCTCTAAAACCTTAAATTTTTTTTATAATTTGGGCAATTAGAATGTATGACCCAGAGTTCTATTTAGGTACAACAGTGGCCAAACAAATTCCTGCGGTGATATTTTCTATTTTTATTTTTATCTACAGCAGGAAAGGGACAAATAATTTAATTATACTACATAACTATGAAAAATAACTAGTTTTAAGCTTGTTATATAAGTCGTGAAATTAAACAAATAGATTCATGATCAACTAAATTAAATTATATAACAAGAGCACATGTTGAAAATTACAATCAAATTAAACAGAAATATAGAATACAATAAACTCGTAGAATATGCAAACCGAAACTTATGTGATACCAAAGTCTTCTTAAAACAGATTAGTCGCATCACCGTGGGTGCTGAAGGTACGTCGATTTTTGTCTCTCAGGATACGACTGTTTAGAGTGACTAACGCAGAAGCACCTTCTGTTAGCTTTGGCGAACCAACAATAGCAGCACTCTCTCATACAGGAAGAAAATTATAGGAGCAAACTGACTATGATATATTTTTGTAAGCAAAAATTCTGCACCTTAACCAAGGGAGATTGGTCTCCTTTTATACACCATGGGGAGAGAGGAGGAACCTCCAGCCATCAAAGCTGGCAACAAATGTAGGTCATTACTCCTGCAAAACTAATGGAAATTCAAAGTGTGAGTTACACTTACTATACACATCTGCAACAGACATAGCCCAAAAAGATTAGGTTGATGGACTACCAATTCGCCCAAGCCCAAGCCCCGGCCCGGTCCGGGCGGCGCGAGCGCGAGTGGCAATTTTGCTATAACCAACTTGGACCATAGTCTTGGCCCAAACCCATCTTTAAAGCTTCCATAACTCTCTTTCTTCGAAAAATTTGGATGCCCCAAATGGCTCATACCCTTATCAAAATCTTGAGGTTTAAATACCCATCAAAAATTTCCTTTACAATCAATGTGAGATTTGTAGTTATACACAATTTCCAATATCTCATTCATGAGGTCATCTTTATAAGACAATTTCTCATTCAATTCTTAATGGTTTTTGGTCATTCTTTACAAAGAATCTAAACCCACTTAATCCCATCTCAATCAATGGTTGGGACCTACTTTAATTTCACATTGAAGTCACCATAAAATCATATTTTTTTCCAACAGTAATATTATCTAATTTTTTCATTAGAATTACAACAATTTGTGATTTATAAAAGAAGTTACAAATTTTGTGATAATGTTATGTATTTTTATGATTATGTTACACATTTTTTTTATCTAAATATTTTTTAACCAAAAAATGTGTAATATTACTACAAAAAAGCGTAATATTACCACAAAATGCTTCATTTCTGAGTCATAAATTTTCATCATTCTACCCAAAAAAATATACATAATATTACCGTAAAAATATATAATATATATCATAAAATCGTATAACAAGATTGTATATGGTACACACCCCTTAAAAGATGTGTACCAGAGCATTTTTTAGAGTTTTTTTTTTTTAAATATTCTGAAAAAAAAAATAATTTAGAGAATTGACCCACTTTTCAAACTATTTGGGAAATTAACACGTTCTTTGAAATCGCATTTTCAAAATGTGATTTTGAAATTGAAATTGTATTTTCAACATGTAATTTCATCTTGAAATCGTAGGTTGAAAATGCAATTTATGATGACATGGTGAAATGGCATGTTCAACATACGATTTCAATTGAAATCGCATATTTCAACATGCGATTTCAAAGTGAAATTGCATGTTAAAAATGCAATTTCAATTTCAAAATCTATTTTCAAAATGCGATTTCAAAAACAGGTTAGTTTCCCAAATAGTTTGAAAAGTGGGTCAATTTTCTAAATTATTTTTTTAGAATTTAAAAATAAAAAAATAATAAAAAAAACTCCATTTTTCATGTTGTATTGTTGTTTGATATATCAAATCTTGTCCTTCAAAATCCAAGCATTAGAATTTGTATATTCCTTTCAAATTATCTTTGATTTTGATGGGATCAATAGTTGGAGTAGAGTAAGTTCAATGAATATATTCTGAACTTTAATTACCATGTTGTGGAGGTTGAAATTCTCCTGTAATTTCCATGCTTTCCTCCCTACCAACCCAAACTGACCCTTGTAGTTCGAGAACGTGTGAATATAATATTGTGAATTTTAGAAAAATGTAAGAGTAATGTTAGAGATTTTAAAAGTTTTATTAAAATTTTTATTAAATATTTCATATGGATATGAGATTCATCCTATATGGATCTGATGTGAGCGTGAGACATTTGGTAAACTTTTAAGATTTCTAACATTTTTGAAATGTAAATAATCATACTTTCAGTAAATTAGAATGATATGGATTTTTAAGAACTGTGAATTTTTTTTAAATATGAATATACACACTAACTTTTATATTTTAAAAAAATTTATAATATTTTACTAATTGAAATGAAAGTATGAATATTCACATTTATAATTTTCACAATTACTACACAAAACATCTCTAAAAAATGTAAATTCTGGAAGTAAAAAATAAAAAAAAATAAAAAAAATCATACTTTCAGATCCTAAAAAAAAAGGGTGAAATTTTTATTTTTTATTTTGCATAATTTTATATTCAATTGCGATTTTGTTTGATATATCTTATCGAGGGTTTTCAAAAATCAAAATTTTATATAAAAGAAAAAAGAAAAAAGAAAAAAGGTTGCCATATAAGCATGTTGACCAAAAAGAGTGAAATTATCATGAAGAAACATTTATTTTAAACATATAAGACTTATCGAATCACAAATATTTTCATAGCATCTATGACTAAACAAATTCTTCAAAAAAAATGATTTTTCACTAATTTTCTATTTTATTTTTCTTGATATGATTTTTTTGTATATTAATTTATGAAATATGATTTTAAATAAGATCAGGTATTTGAATTGTCTAAAATTTTGTGTCAAGATTTGAAATAAATTATTTTTTTTTTGTTTGAAATTATAAAAATATTATAGTTGTTGGGTCAATGATATCCTTTTTCATTTCTAACCTGCTCAATCTATCCAAACTATTGGTTTAAATTGGTAGAACATTTAACCGAACTCACTAATTTTATGAATAAGTTAAATTGGTAACAAATTAAAAGATTCTTAACTTCTCAAACAGCCCGCTAGCTTGACTAAAATAAAACTAAAGCCTTGGTTTGGTTTTCTTTCTAGGTTATATAATCACAAAAAATAAAATAAAAAAAGCTACAAAATTACCAAAAGATATAAAAGCTACAAAATTATCATATTAATTCATATATAAATTAAAAGTCAAAAAAGCATTATTTCTAAATGGAAGGCAATTTTATCATTTCAAAATTAAAAAGTCAAAAAAATCAAATAAAAATACCAAACAATCAAAAAAATCTTAGATTAAAAAAATCAAAAAAAAATTAAAAAATCAACTAAAAAGGCAAAACCAAACAGTAATGATTCAGATCACTAATTTTGGTGTTCTAATGGAGCACTAATGACATGGCAATGAACAAAACAAATAAAATAAAAATAAATCAAGACCAAAACATCACATCACTGTAGGTGAAACCCACTGCCAACTCATTAAAACTACCTTTAAAACTCAATAATTAGAGCTCCAAAACATTTTTCAAAACCAAATTACCTCTAACTTGTACGTATCAGTTTCATATTTCAATACTGATTTTTTCTAATTAAAAAATGAAATGGAGTACGGATCATTCATAACATCATTGAAAGCATTAATACTAGTCCACGTTCTCGAGATCAACCTCCTCTCCTCCACTCTTGCCTCTAGTCCTTTCCTGCACTTTACATGAGATTGAGACACTTGGCATCTAACAGATTCAATCATTCCAAAATAAAACACGTCGTGAACACCGCCTTAATAGAAAAAAAATTATATCGTTTGGGCTATAGTTTCTCACTCATCTTCACTTCCAAAAAATAATTTTTATTTTTTTTAATAACTATGTAAAAACATGTTCATATATATTATTTTACTATAAAAATATTAAAATATATTTATTTATCTATTTAATAAATAAATGAGTTAAGTAGTTTATATTTAGGCATAGATTAAGACAATTTTGTAATGATTAGGTCATGGTCAAGTTGACATAAATGTTGAATCAATTTAAATTATGTCACTTTTAGTGTCTAACACAACAATAATTCCTCAAACTGACTCTTATATATTTTATTATAAAAAATACTAACATATATTTATTTATCAATTTAATAAATAAATGAGTTAAGTGGTTCATGTTTAGGTATAAACTAAGACAATTCTCTAATTATTATGTCATGGCCAAGCTGACATAAACGTTGATTTAATTAGATTATGTCACTTTTAGTATCTAATATAACTATAAATTCTCAATAATTTTAAATATAAATATAAAATTTTATCCAAATTTTAATTTTTTTAATAACTATGCATAAACATGTTCATATTTATTATTTTATTATAAAAATACTAAAATATATTTATTCACCAATTTAATAAATAAATGAGTTAAGTGGTTTATGTTTAGTCATAGACTAAGACAATTCTCTAATGATTATGTCATGGTCAAGTTGAGATAAATATTGAGTCAATTAGATTATGTCACTTTTAGTGTCTAACACAACTATAATTCCTCAAGCCGACTCTTATATATTTTATTATAAAAAATACTGACATATATTTAATTATCAATTTAATAAATAAATGAGTTAAGTGGTTCATACTTAGGCATAAACTAAAACAATTGTAATAACCCGACCTTCGTATGGGTTTCTGATATGCTTTTAGTCCCTTATTCTGTGCATTAAAATGCTTACTGTGAATTTTTATATGAAATTAAGTTTAATTAAGTGAATCCTATGAATATGGTTGCATATCTGTTTAATAAGAGAAAAATCTGTTACCATTATAATGTCTGGATCAGAAATTGAAGGCCTTAGAAGCTTAATAAACTGAAATTGATTTTATATTCGTGATCAGCATGATTTTTAGGTTATAATATGATTTTCTGTGAAATTTCAATTTGGAATTATTAAACTGATTGATTTTCGTCCTTATTCATCTTTATATATATAAATCTATGTTCTTTAACCATTTGACTTAGAGCCATTACTTAAAATATCTCCTGAGAGAAAAATTAGAGAAGAAGAGGGTTGAAAAGAAGAAGAGAAATTCATCAAGAAGAAAGATTGGGAAATTGAGAGGGATTGTAGGGTTTAAAGCTTAAGATATGTGAATTTTACTTGAATTAAGTCCTTTCTTGGTTATGAGTAAGATTTTCTTTGATAAACATGCCAATTAGGGTGTGTATTGGTTAAATTGAAAAGATGTTTTTATCATTGGATTAATTTGGAGTTAAATTGAGTTATATGGAAAAGAATTTCATTCTATTCTTTATCTGAACATATTTGAACTTATTTAGGGATTTGGATGATTACATATATATTTGGGAACTATATAGTAAGGATTCAAAGTGTTTAACTTATGTTTATAAATTGTAAGGAATTGAAGAATCAATTCCTATTGAAATTGATACATATTTGAAATGCCTATGTACATGATTTTTGAACTATACTCTACCAATTAAAAGACCTATTTTGAGCGTTGTAAAAGCTTACCAAAAATTGGGTTTTGTTTGAAATTTCGGACTGCTGCTGGACAAAATTGTCGCATGTGCGGGAGTCATGGCCGCATGTACGGGAGCGTCGTCGCACGTGCGGAGGTCATGGCCGCACGTGCAGAAAATGGAGAATTTTTGGGTTTTGGCTACTGCTAAAAAGGCACGTGTGGGGCTTCCCAGCCGCACGTGCGGGACCAACTGCCGCACGTTGTGCGGGGCTCACAGCCGCACGTGCGGCCCATGCTACAAAATATTACCTGCTCTATTTTACGTACTCGACCCTTTGATATTTTTGGAATCTGTATTTGATGCCTTCTGATGTTTATAAAATTCATTCGAAGCGAAGTGAGTCAAGAAATGATTCAACAAAGAAAAAGAAACTAATTTGCGAGTTATGTATGTGTGCAGGACACACTCCGGGAGCGACTAATGCTCCGTCACAACATAGTGAGTAATAGTACTAAAGATGTAGATTTATTACCGTTAATAATTATTGTTATTAACGTTCTGTTCTTCGCGAGTAATCACGTTAATGTGTATGTTGATTGGGAATCACTCCGGAATTACTCTGCTCTGTTGATATCTGGGCTAGAGGCCAATCTGTGGAATCAGTTAGGCCTATGGCCAATCTGTGGAATTTATTAGGCCTGTGGCCAATCTATAAAATCTGACAGGCCTAAGGCCGTTCTGTATATCTCTAGGCTTAAAGCCACTCTGTTTAAAAGCTGGGCCCAAGGCCGTTCTGGAAATAATTATAGAATAAAGTTAATCATATGCCTCTGCAATTATATGCTTTATCATTCAAGTTAATCACTGACTTGTTAAGTACTATTATTCACTAAGCCTAGCTCACCCTGTGTTATGTCTGCTTCTGCAGGTAACCAACCTGGAGGTCAGTCTTAACCCGTGACGCTCGTTTCTGTTTTGTTAACTTCAGTGTGTCCAGACATTTAGATGAAGCCCGATCATTTTTGTGGAGTCTTGCTAAGCTTTT
This sequence comes from Camellia japonica, assembly GCA_030407325.1. NCBI lineage: Eukaryota > Viridiplantae > Streptophyta > Magnoliopsida > Ericales > Theaceae > Camellia > Camellia japonica. The sequence goes on along the minus strand of JAPPVO010000024.1, from coordinate 51,957,266 downwards.
GGCTTGTACTCTAATTGTCTGCCTAAAGTTGAAATGTATATAACCCCTTATCCTCCAATGCTTTTGTTATGCCCAATCTTGGGGCTGGGTCTGTAAATGTGTATGTACATAACTATCTATCTGATGCACTGTTTATGATCCTGGCATAATAGTGGTTGCTCAATGGATGCGATTTTATGTTATGTTATATTAATAAATGCTTCCGTTCAGGCCCCATAGGTTATGCATATCGGATTTTCTGTTTGTTTCTGAAGTGGTCATGCCCGAACTTTTAGGGGCGGGTTTAGGGGCGTGACAAGTGGTATCAGAGTACGAGTTGCTATCTCACACACGAATCCATTGAGCTTTAGGATGTCTAGCAAAGACTTAGGCATCATGCATAACATTCTGAAAGTATATGAAAAGATCGATGGCAACGTTAAATGTACTCTGCTAACGCTAACGATTTTGAACCATGCCTATTGTATATCTCTTGTGCATATTGTAATTGATTGTTATGTAGAATATGGTGAGAACAAGAACGGAAGACCCAGAAGATGCTACTTCTGCACGATTGGACAGGATGGAGAGAATGATCATGGAAATGGCGGAGACCTTACGGCAACAACAGCAACAGCCACAACCACAACTGCCACCGGTACCTCCGCCTATGGTATAAGATTTTGATGCTAAGGACCGAACTATCACTCTTATGAAGGAATTTAAGAAGATGAAGCCGTCATCATTCAAAGGAGGAATAGAACCGATGAAAGCTGAATCATGGGTGTTGGGAATAGAAAAACTGTTCGAAGTATTTCCGTGTACCGAAGCCCAAAAAGTGCAACTTGCTACCTTCACTCTTGAAGACGAAGCACGGAGGTAGTGGATGCTTATGAGAACTGTGCATCAAGGCTTAACTTGGGATAGATTTTTGGAACTGTTTTACGACAAGTACTTTCCTCAAAGTATGCGAGATAAGAAGGTGACAGAATTTGAAACCTCAGACAAAGGAACAAGACCGTTGTAGAGTATGAAGCCCAATTTGCAGAACTAGCTCGGTTTGCACCTCATATGGTGGACACAGATTATAAGAAGGCACAAAAATTTCAAGGGGGATTACGGATTGCTATCCTGGACCGAGTCAACATGTTAAAGTTACCTGCCTATGTCGACGTGTTAGAGAGGGCTATTATAGCAGAAGGAAATATTGCTGCTCAGACTCGGATTCCGAATGGAGAGGAAAGAGGTAGAACAATCAATTGTCAAAAGCGTCAGTCACTCCACCAAACAAGAAACAATATTCAGGGATTTTTGATACTTCCACATTTACTTCGGATTCAGCTCCTGTTTGTTCAGAATGTGGAAAGAAGCACCGGGGGACTTGTTATTGGTTGTCTGGAGCCTGTTTTAGGTGTGGCAAAATGGGTCATTTGGTAAGGGATTGCCTTCAGAGGAATCAACAAAATGGCAATAGAACGGCTACAAGTTCAGCGGGGTCTACACCAACTCCCAACACTAAGTCAGCTGCCAAACCTGCTACCAATAAAGGCACTGCAAGGCAAGGCAGGGCGTTTGCATTGGTTCCGGGAGATGTGCAAAATGCTGCGACAGTGGTGTCAGGTATATTTACTGTTTACGGTTATTCTGCTCATGTATTGTTTGATTCTGGCTCTACCCATTCCTTTGTGTCAAAACTATTTGCTCAACATTTAGATAGATCCGAAGAAGTATTATCCTATATGCTATGTGTGTCCTCGCCTTTGGGGGATTCTATGATCTGTACCTTTGTATATTTTGCTTGCGAACACCTAATTGAGGATGCCCGAGTATATGCTAATCTGTTACCTCTTGATATGACTTATTTTGATATTATTCTGGGAATGGACTGGTTGAGCGAATAAGGTGCAACTATTGATTGTTTGACTAAGCAAATCAGTTTTCGCCCTCCAGGACAATCAAAATTTACCTTTCAGGGACGTGGAGTGACTTCTCCACCTTATTTGGTCTCTGCAGCAAAGGCTTGTAAATTAATTCAGAAAGGGTGTCAGGGGTATTTATGCAGTGTTTTGGAAGGGCAGGTGATGAATGGGAGTACTGACATGATTCCAGTTGTCTGTGAATTCCTGGATGTTTTTCCGGAAGAATTACCGGGAGAGTTAGTAGACCGTGAAATCGAGTTTACAATTGAAGTGGCGCCGGGAACTCAACCCATTTCTAAGACTCCGGATAGAATGTCACCAGCTGAAATGAAGGAATTAAAGATTCAGTTGCAGGATTTACTTGATCAGAGGTTCATTCGCCCGAGTGTCTCTCTATGGGGTGCACCAGTTCTGTTTGTGAAACAGAAGGACGGAACACTCCGATTGTGTATCGATTACAGGGAACTCAATAAGGTAACAATTAAGAATAAGTACCCATTGCCGCGGATCGATGATTTGTTTGACTAGCTTCAAGGGGCACAAGTCTTTTCGAAAGTTGACTTATGGTCCAGATACCACCAATTGAAGGTCAAAGCTAATGATGTTGAGAAGACAGCTTTTCGAACCCGATACGGCCATTATGAATTTCTGGTTATGCCTTTTGGAATTACTAACGCACCAGCAGCATTTATGGATTTAATGAACTGTGTTTTCAAGCCCTATTTGGATGAGTTTGTAGTGGTATTTATTGATGATATCCTTATTTACTCAAAGATTGCAGAAGCTCATGAGAATCACCTTCGTTTAATCCTTCAAACGCTTCGAGGAAAGAAACTGTATGCAAAACTAAAGAAATGTGAATGCTGGCTACATGAGGTGGCATTTCTGGGGCATGTAATAACAAAGGAAGGAGTCTTTGTTGATCCACATAAGATTGAGGCAATCATGAATTGGCCAACTCCTACCAATGTGACTGAGGTGCATAGTTTTATGGGGTTAGCCGAATATTATAGGCAGTTTGTTCAAGATTTCTCCAAAATCGCTGTACCGCTTACACAACTGGCTCAAAAGGGAGTTGCGTTTGAATGGTCAGAACAGCGGGAAGTTGCCTTCCAGAAATTAAAAATGAAGTTGACTACAGCTCCGGTTCTTGCCTTACCCTCGGGTACTGAAGGATTTGTGATCTACAGTGATGCTTCTCATAAAGGACTTGGCTGTGTACTTATGCAAAATGGAAGGGTTATCGCTTATTCTTCATGTCAGTTTAAACCCCATGAAAAGAATTATCCCACGCATGATCTCGAGCTAGCAGCAGTGGTTTTTGCTTTGAAGTTATGGCGACACTATCTGTATGGTACTACTTGCGAAGTCTACACCGACCATAAGAGCCTCAAGTATCTTTTCACCCAGAAAGAGTTGAATATGCCACAGCGGCGGTGGTTAGAGCTTATTAAAGATTATGACTTGCAGATCCATTACCACCCTGGTAAAGCCAATACAGTTGCAGACGCGCTTAGTCGGAAAAATACGGGAAATTTGGAAAATCTGTTTACGGGGCAAAAGGAATTAGTGATTGACTTGGATAAGATGAAAGTAGACCTTGTGCTGCATGAACAGGAGACCATAGTAGCAACAGTAATGGCCCAACCGACATTACTTGAAGAGATCAAATTACATCAAGTGGAAGATGAAAGTTTAAAGAAGCTATGTGATGAGTTAGAGAAAAAACCGAAACCGGGATTCAATTTGGTGGATTCAGTACTCAAATTCCAAACCGAATATGTGTCCCCAATGTGTTGGAACTTAAACGAAAATTGATGGAAGAAGCACATGCCTCGAGATTTTCAATGCATCCAGGGAGTACTAAAATGTACTGAGATTTGAAACAAAATTTTTGGTGGCCCAGTAGGAAAAAGGAGATCGCGGAATTCATCTCTAAATGTTTGCAATGTCAGCAAGTAAAAGCAGAGCATCAGAGACCAATAGGATTATTGCAACCCCTTCCAATCCCGGAATGGAAGTGGGAACATCTGACCATGGATTTTGTAGTAGGGTTACCACGGACTCCTCGGGGTATGAACTTTGTATGGGTCATTGTAGACCGATTAACTAAGTCCGCTCACTTCCTACCTGTGAAGACTCAGTATAATGCAAATAAACTGGCTGTGATCTATGTGAATGAAATTGTAAGACTTCATGGTGTTCCGGTCTAAATTGTGTCAGACAGAGATCCAAAATTTGTTTCAAGGTTCTGGCAAAGTCTACAGGAAGCAATAGGTATAGAATTAAAATTTAGCACAGCCTTCCACCCTCAGACTGACGGACAATCCGAGAGAACGATACAGACATTTGAAGATATGCTCTAAATGTGTGTTCTGGATTTTCAGGAAAGTTGGGAAACTCATCTACCATTGGTAGAGTTCGCATTTAATAATAGTTACCATTCGAGCATTGAGATGGCACCCTATGAGGCTCTGTATGGAAAACCATGTCGTTCTCCTGTGTGTTGGGCCGAAATTAGAGATAGATCTTTGCTAGGGCCCGAAATTGTTCAATTGACAACTGAAAAAGTTAAAACTATTCGGGAAAGATTGAAAACTGCTCAAAGTCGGCAGAAGAGTTATGCGGATAACTGACGAAGGAATTTGGAATTTGAAGTGGATAGTCATGTGTTTGTGAAAGTTACTCCGATGAAAGGACACCCCAGGTTCAGGAAAAGGGATAAGTTAACACCCCGCTATGTTGGTCCCTTCCAAATTTTGGAAAGAGTGGGTCTGGTAGCTTACTGAGTTGCCCTTCCGCCAAGTATGAGTCAAGTACATAACATGTTCCATGTCTCTATGCTTCGAGGATATCTTTCGGATCCGTCTCATGTTATAGATTACCACCAAATTGTGTTGGATGACAAATTAACTTATACAGAAAAACCAATTCGAATTCTGGACTGGCAAGTGAAACAATTACAGAATCAAGAAATTCCAATGGTAAAAGTTGAGTGGCAAGAACATTACGGAACCGAAGCAACTTGGGAAAAAGAAGAGGAAATACAACACCAATATCCGCATTTGTTCCTATCCTAAGGTAAACCAAGTTTGAGGGACCAAACTTATTTAAGGGGGGGGGGGGAGAGTGTAATAACCCGATCCTCGTATGTGTTTCTGGTATGCTTTTAGTCCCTTATTATGTGCATTAAAATGCTTACTGTGAAATTTTATGTGAAATTAAGTTTAATTAAGTGAATCCTATGAATATGGTTGCATATCTGTTTAATAAGAGAAAAATCTGTTACCATTATAATGTCTGGATCAGAAATTGAAGGCCTTAGAAGCTTAATAAACTGAAATTGATTTTATATTCGTCATCAGTGTGATTTTTAGGTTATAATATGATTTTCTGTGAAATTTCAATTTGGAATGATTAAACTGATTGATTTTCGTCATTATTCATCTTTATATATATAAATCTATGTTCTTTAACCATTTGACTTAGAGCCATTACTTAAAATATCTCCTGAGAGAAAAATTAGAGAAGAAGAGGGTTGAAAAGAAGATGAGAAATTCATCAAGAAGAAAGATTGGGAAATTGAGAGGGATTGTAGGGTTTAAAGCTTAAGGTATGTGAATTTTACTTGAATTAAGTCCTTTCTTGGTTATGAGTAAGATTTTCTTTGATAATCATGCCAATTAGGGTGTGTATTGGTTAAATTGAAAAGATGTTTTATCATTGGATTGATTTGGAGTTAAATTGAGTTATATGGAAAAGAATTTCATTCTATTCTTTATCTGAACATATTTGAACTTATTTAGGGATTTGGATGATTACATATATATTTGGGAACTATATAGTAAGGATTCAAAGTGTTTAACTTATGTTTATAAATTGTAAGGAATTGAAGAATCAATTCCTATTGAAATTGATATATGTTTGAAATGCCTATGTACATGATTTTTGAACTATACTCTACCAATTAAAAGACCTATTTTGAGCCTTGTAAAAGCTTACCAAAAATTGGGTTTTGTTTGAAATTTTGGACTGTTGCTGGATAGAATCGCCGCACGTGCGGGAGTCATGGCTGCACGTACAGGAGCGCTGCCGCACGTGCAGAGGTCATGGCCACACGTGCGGAAAATGGAGAATTTTTAGGTTTTGGTTACTGCTAAAAAGGCATGTGCAGGGCTTCCCAGCTGCATGTGTGGGACCAACTGCCACACGTGTAGGGCTCACAACCGCACGTGCGGCCAATGCTGCAAAATATTACCTGCTCTATTTTACGTGCTCGACTCTCCGATATTTTTGGAATCTGTATTTGATGCCTTCTGATGTTTGTAAAATTCATTCGAAGTGAAGTGAGTCAGGAAATGATTCAACAGAGAAAAAGGAACTAATTTGCGAGTTATGTATGTGTGCAGGACACACTTCGAGAGGGACTAACGCTCCGTCACAACACAGTGAGTAATAGTACTAAAGATGTACATTTATTACCGTTAATAATTATTGCTATTAACGTTCTGTTCTTCGCGAGTAATCACGTTAACGTGTATGCTCATTGAGAATCGGTGTGAACTTATATAAATGTTGAAAGAATCTGTCTACATCTATATCACTCTGGAATTACTCTGCTCTGTTAATATCTGGGCCAGAGGCCAATTTGTGGAATCTGTTAGGCCTATGGCCAATCTGTGAAATCTGTTAGGCCTATGGCCAATCTGTGGAATTTATTAGGCCTATGGCCAATCTATAAAATCTGACAGGCCTAAGGCCGTTCTGTATATCTCTGGGCTTAAAGCCACTCTGTTTAAAAACTGGGCCCAAGGCCGTTCTAGAAATAATTACAGAATAAAGTTAATCATATGCCTCTGCAATTATATGCTTTATCATTCAAGTTAATCATTGACTGCTTAAGTACTATTATTCACTGAGCCTAGCTCGGTGTTATGTCTGCTTCTGCAGGTAACCAACCTGGAGGTCAGTCTTAACCCATGACGCTCGTTTCTCTTTTGTCAACTTCAGTGTGTCCAGACATTTAGATGAAGCCCGATCATTTTTGTGGAGCCTTGCTAAGCTTTTGGCTTGTACTCTAATTGTCTGCCTAAAGTTGAAATGTATATAACCCCTTATCATCCAATGCTTTTGTTATGCCCAATCTTGGGGCTGGGTCTATAAATGTGTATGTACATAACTAGGAATAAAATCCGCGAAAGAGATGCTTGGGGCTGGGTCATGCAAACTTTGCCCATCAGTCTGTGCGCGTAAGAGATTCGGTAGATCATCTGGCCGACTTGTATATTCAGGACATAGTGAGGTTGCATGGGGTCCCAGTGTTGATTGTCTCAGATAGAGATCCACGTTTTACTACTAGATTGTGGCAGAGTTTGCAGAGTGCATTGGGCACTAGGTTAACCTTTAGCACGGCTTACCATCCTCAGACTGACGGGCAGTCCAAGCGTACTATTCAGATACTTGAGAATATACTTTGAGACTGTGTCCTTGACTTTAAAGGGTCATGCGAGAGACATTACCTTTAGTGGAGTTTGCCTACAACAACAGTTTCTAATCGAGTATTGGTATGGCACCGTTTGAGGCCTTGTATGGCCGACCGTGTAGATCTCCGGTATGTTGGGCCGAGGTGGGTGATGCACCTTTGTTGGACCCGAAGTTGGTGCGAGAAACGACGGAGAAAGTAGCACTTATCCGTAAGAGGCTAGTTACAGCCTAGAGTCGCCAAAAGAGTTATGCCGACCGTAGGAGTAGACCTTTGTCATTTGAGGTGGGTGATCATGTCTTTCTGAAAATATCACCTAGGCGGGGTTTGATGAGGTTTGGGAAGAGTGGGAAGTTGTCCTTTCGATTTATTGGCCCTTTTGAGATCTTTGAGCAGATTGGGGAGGCTGCATATCGTTTGGCATTGCCTCCGCAATTGTCCGGAGTACATGACGTATTTCATGTTAGTATGCTTCGAAAATATGAGCCGGATCCGTCACATGTGTTGGATTGGACCGACTTAGAAGTAGACGAGGATGCTTCGTATGAGGAGAGACCGGTGAGGGTCTTGGATAGGCGGGACCAAGTCTTGTGAAGCAAGCCGATTCCCTTGGTCAAGGTATTGTGGAAACATCACGGGGTTGAGGAAGCCACTTGGGAACGTGAATTGGAGGTCCGAGAAAAATATCCGGACCTATTTGTGGATGTTTGAGCTTATATTGAGAAATTTGTTTGGTGATAAACTCTAAGAACATTGTATATGTTTCGGATTATGGAAATATTGAAATTGTTGTATATGTTTCAAAGAAATGAGTTTAATTTAACATTGCATATGTTGAATGTGTAGTAGAAATGAAAATATATTTTTAACATTGCATATGTTATGGAAATTGTAGAATATGTGTATTGGGATTTGTTGATGTGGGGGCCAAATATTAGGAGTCGTAAACATGCCGAATAATGGGACCTGGAAAGTTAAATATTTACATCGCATTCGGCCCTGTCTTATACATTTGAATCCTGACTTATTCGGCCAAATAGCCGGTTGAGTAAGGGGTCGAGTAGAGAGGTTTGCAGCAAAAGGAGCCGAGTAAATAGTTATACAGCGAATCGAAAGTGGGCCTAGCCCCGAGGCCCAAGAAAGAAAAGATATAAATAGAAGAATATCAGCCAGGAAGAGAGATGAGAGAACTAGTATGCTTAACTTAAGATACAAGCAATTAAGAGAGTATACACTGACTTATCCGTCGGAGTGTTAATTCCGGCACCCCCGACCGGAGTGTTCATTCCTTTTCAGGTGACTAGCTGAGGATCACGAGCGTCCCCCAGGATCTGAAGAGTATTTCCAAACCACTTCCCCACAATTGGCGCCGTCTGTGGGAATACTCAAATACATCCATGGTAGGCGTAACGGAAGACCCTCCGATAGTCACTGATGAAACCACACAGAGAGACGACCTCACTCCAGCAAACATGTTTGGACCGGAGACTATCGCCGCAAGACGCGCCTTGAACTTTGCCTCGCCCTCAACTTCAGCGCCTGAGACAATGCAAGCGATCATGGAACAAGCAAAGCAAAACGAACAGAGGTTGGAGAACATGATCGCTGAGAATGAACGTCTCCGTCAGGATTTGGCCTTGGAATTGGCGAAGTCCAAACAAGCTGTACGCCAAGATCCGGAATGACCTTTGAAGGCAGGTGGTCGACGACCTCGGGCCCGACAACAAGACACTGATAACGACTCCGACTCATTATCCCCGGAGCCCAAGAAGAAGGGACGACCCGAAACTACCAGTTCCTCTGAAGAGAGTCCACGTATAAGGCATAAGCGAAGAAGAAACAGTTCAGACGAAGAAGACCAGCACGATCCCTTTGTACGACGGATTGTAAGGGCAGTGCTACCCAAGAAATTCAAAGCCCCTTCATTCACCTTGTACGACGGTAAATCAGACCCCACCGATCACATCCGTCATTACAAACAAGCCATGACTCTGCATGCAGACGACGAGGCTCTCATGTACAGAATATTTCCGAGTAGTTTGGGACCACTAGCTGTCAGGTGGTATTATAAACTGGAGTCGGCTTCGATCAAGAGCTTCCACCAACTCCAAAAATCCTTCAGGGCAAGGTTTATCACTAATGAGGTCCAGCCAAAGCAAGTCGATTCCCTCTGGGCAATGCAGATTCCACCGGGGGAAACCCTTTGTGCATATTCGGCGCGGTATTGGGAGTGTTTTAATCTGGTAGATGATGCTTGCAATGACTCCATGGCCATTACCGCCTTCAAGATGGGGTTACATCCCGACAGTGCCCTCCGCAGCTCTTTGACCAGACGGTCCCCCAAAATAGTCTAGTCGTTGATGAAGAAAGTTGAGGAATACTGTAAAGTGGAAGATGACGCTTTGCGGGTTAAAGCCGGAAACGTGGCCAATAAGACAGCTCCTTCTGAAACTGCTCAGCCGTTAAATTCTGTACCACCTCAGAGCCTTGAACCACGACATCGGGCTAAACGAGACAAGAGACGGGATTCTCGCCGATCAAACGACCAATGCCCCCATCGAGCAAATGAACAACTGCAAGTTGATAGCAGGCGCACAAGGCGCGCCGACAAGAAATATACGGAGTTGTCAGAGCCGATCAGCGCGGTTATGTCCAAAATCCAACACCTTGCATTCTTCAAATGGCCGTAAAAAATGGTGGGACCTCCCGACATGCGAAGACGGGATAGGCGGTGCGAGTATCACAAGGATTATGGCCATGCTACTGAGAGTTGTTATGCATTGAAGGATCACTTGGAGGAATTGGTACAAGATGGTCAGCTACAACAGTACGTCCGAAAAGGCAACCCAACCAAAGCAATAGCCTTAAGACAGGATTTACCTCCGTTCGGCATGATACACATGATATACAGCCTGCCACTGTCATCCGCGGTGCATATGATTCAGTCGAATCCCGACCCTCAAAATTAACTCACTCCGGTTAAACGGCCCCATGAAGCTGTAAACATTGCTTTTGATGATTCAGATTTGGCCGGGGTGACACTTCCCCACATTGGTCCCTTGGTAATTGAGTTATGCGTAAACCGATTCACTGTTGAGCGCGTACTCATTGACCCATGGAGCACATCGGAAGTTATGTATTACAAGACATTCACCAAACTCGGCTTCTCTGAATCGGACCTTTCTCCGACTCCTTATCCACTATTCGGCTTCAACGCCAATCCAGAATACCCGTTGGGGAAAATCACACAACCCGTTCGAGTGGGCTCCCGAACAATGGATGTGGAAATCTTGGTAGTCAAGCTGCCATCGCCGTATAATCTCATCATGGGGCGATCTTGGTTGCATACTATGCAGGCTGTGCCAAGCACCTATCATCAGCTGCTACGCTTCCCGACATAATGCAGCATTGAGCAAATCCGTGGCTCCCAAAAATCGGCACAAGCATGTTATCTCCTTGCTGAAAAGACGCCAAAGGAATTGCAAGTGAACTCTATTCAGGTAACGGATCGGGAGAGCCTCGACGATGTTGGGCGGCTCCCAAGTGAAAAGGCCATGGAAGCCCTAGACCGAGTCGAAATTGACGGAAACCCAGTTAGGTTCTTCATGGTCGGCGCTTCCCTGAATCAAGCTAACATGCAGCAGCTGATTTCCTTCCTGCTCGGCAACCTTGATGTATTTGTGTGGACTCCATATGAGATGCCGGGTGTAGATCCGTCTGTTTCGCAACACCGTTTAAATGTTGACCCTAAATGCAAGCCGATTATCCAGAAAAGCCGCGCGGTCAGCCGTAGAGCACACTGCCGTCGTAGTTGAAGAGGTTGACCGATTGCTTGATGCCGGGGCAATCAGGGAAGTGACCTACCCTTCATGGCTCTCTAATACTGTGGTTGTGAAGAAGAAAAATGGGACTTGGCGAGTGTGCATTGATTTCACGGACCTTAATAATGCCTACCCCAAAGATTGTTTTCCTCTCCCCAGAATAGACCAACTTGTAGATGCGATGGCACGCTATCAGCGTATGAGCTTCCTCGATGCTTACAGAGGCTACCATCAAATTGCCTTGCATCCGGAGGACCAAGACAAGACTGCATTCCTCACCCTAAGAGGAACCTATTGCTAGAAGGTTATCTCTTTTGGGCTGAAGAATGCAGGGGCAACTTACCAAAGATTAGTCACTGCCATGTTCAAGGAGCATCTCGGCCACACTATGGAAGTGTAAATCAACGATATGGTGGTCAAGTCCAAAGAAGAGCAAACTCATCTAGCCGACTTGGAAGAGACATTCGGCATTTTACGCAAATACAAAATGAAGCTGAACGCTTCCAAGTGTGCGTTTGGGATCGGCTCTGTCAAATTCTTGGGTTATATTGTCAACCACCGAGGAATCGAAGCCAACCCAAGGCAAATCACAGCAATCTTGGAGCTCGGCTCCCCTTGTTCGGTGAAAGAGGTTCAAAAGTTGATGGGGATGGCCGCCGCACTCAACAGGTTCATCATTCGGTCCACAGATCGCTGCCGACAATTCTTTCACACTCTACGGCAGGGGAAGGCTTTTGAATGGACTACCGAGTGCGAAGCTGCTTTCAACGGCCTCAAGACCTACCTCCGATCAGTTCCACTCTTGACAACACCTTCGGCAGGCGACCCGCTCATTTTGTATTTGGCGGTTTCCGACCGGGCCGTCAGCGCCGTACTGATAAAGGAGGAGATGGGGAGCAGCGGCCAGTGTATTATGTGAGTAAGGCAATGGTTGATGCCGAAACACGCTACCTTCCGTTGGAAAAACTCATTATGGACCTCGTCATGGTAGCAAGAAAGCTGATGCATTACTTTCAGGGGCATACCATCGGGGTACTAATGGACCACCCCCTCCGGTCGGTACTCCGTAGTGCAGAAGCATCAGGGCGCATTTCAAAGTGGGCTCTTGAACTCGGCCAGTACGATATCCAATTTCTTCCTAGAACCTCAATCAAGGGACAGGTGCTTGCCGACTTTGTGGCTGAATTCATCGGGGGTTTGGCCGACTTCAAGTCTGATGAAATTCAACCTAAGCCGAACTAGAGAATTTATGTTGGGGACATTTGGCAGTTGTACTGTGATGGATCGTCCAATCAACGCGGCAGCGGGACCGGAGTAGTGATAATGGCTCCCGACGGGGCAATAATTGAGTAGGCTGTCAAACTCGGTTTCAAAGCATCAAATAACAAGGCCGAATACGAGGCCCTGGTAACCGGCTTGCGGAATGCACATCTCCTGGGTGCTCGGTATCTTCTTATATTTTGCGATTCCAAATTGGTGATTAATCAGCTAAAGGGGGAGTACGCAGCAAGAAACGACCGTATGGCCGCTTACATAAAAACGACAAATTCCTTGCTGGCAAAATTTGACCATCATGAATTGAACCAAATCACCCGTGACCAGAATACACATGCAGATGCCCTGGCTTGCCTAGCCTCCGCCATCAACTCAGAGATTAAACGGACCATTGAAGTTGGTTTCATCCCGGAGCCAAGCATTGGCCCTTCTGAGGAAGTCTAGGTCAATGTCATAGAGTTAGGACCGAGTTGGATGGACTCCATTGCTGCATTCCTGTCTTCCGAACAGCTCCCGGCGGACAAGAAAGAAGCGCACAAACTACGAAACAAAGCCCTGTGATACTACTTGGATCCGCAAGGAAAGCTTTATAAAAAATCCCTTTCTGGTCCATACCTGGAATACGTTCATCCGGATAAAGTCGAGGAACTCCTGACTGAAATTCATGAAGGTAGCTGTGGTGCCCATTCTGGCGGGCGCTCTTTGGCCCATCGAGCTATAACACATGGGTATTATTGGCCGACAATGAGAGCTGATGCTGAATGTTATGTGGAAAAATGTGAACAGTGCCAGAAGTTCTCCTTGTTAACCCATCTACTTGCCGAAGAGTTAAGCTCTATCACCAGTCCCTAGCCGTTCGCCCAGTGGGGACTTGATATCGTCGGACCATTGCCGAGGGCCCCTGGAAACAAGCGATACTTGATCGTCGCGACAGATTACTTCACAAAAAGGGTCGAAGCGGAGGCACTAACGCACATTCGGGATGCTAATGTTAAGTGCTTTGTATGGAGAAATATTATAACACGATTCGGCATTCCAAGAGCACTTATCTCAGACAACAGCACCTAGTTTGATTGCGGCGTCTACCGAGATCTGTGCAGCAAGTATGGTATCCGGCCTTACTTTTCCACGCCGGCTTATCCACAAAGCAATGGTCAAGCTAAAGCCTCTAACAAATCCATCTTGGATGGCATCAAGAAGAGGCTGGAGAAAGCTAAAGGCAAATGGGTCGAAGAATTGCCGAGTGTGTTGTGGGCTCATCGAACTACGCCGAGGCGATCCACTGGGGAAATGCCATTTGCATTATGCTTTGGAACCCAGGCAATCATACCCTTGGAGATCGGCCTCCCAACCTTGAAATCGAAAGTTTTTGATATGGGCCAAAACGACATGATGCTGGCCCTGGATTTGATTCTGATTGAAGAACAAAGAGACCGTGCCGTTGCATCCACGGCACGGTATCAGCAGCAGCTCGCTAAGTCGTATAATCAACGTGTTCAACTGCGCCGCTACACTCCAGGAGAGTTGGTCCTGAAGAAAGTACTCCCAGCTGCCAGGAAACCAGCTGATGGAACATTGGGTCGTAACTGGGACGGCCCATATCAGGTCGATTCGATCGCGGGAGTAGGGGCATATCGGCTCAAAGACATGTCTGGAAGGAGTCTACCACGGCCTTGGAATTCAACGCACTTGCGTAAATTTTATCATTAAACCCGGCCTGTAGGGAATGATACTAGTTTTGAATGGTTCACCATGTACATATTTCATTCTTGTAATACAAAGTTTCCCATTTCCTTATCGCGCAATTCAGTTCAAAAGCCTCCGGATTCGGAGCGCCCTTCGTGGATGTCACGATTGGCCAAATAAAGTCTCCAGATTCGGAGCCCCATCGGTGCATAACACCTTTGGGCCGATTAAGCCTCCGGATTCAGAGCGCCCTTTCGTAGATGTCACGATTGGCCAAATAAAGTCTCCGGATTCGGAGCCCCATCGATGCATGACACCTTTCGGCCGATTAAGCCTCCAGATTCGGAGCGCCCTTCGTGGATGTCATGATTGGCCAAATAAAGTCTCCGAATTCAGAGCCCCATCATTGCATGACACCTTTGGGTCGATTAAGCCTCTAGATTCGGAGTGCCCTTCGTGGATGTCATGATTGGCCAAATAAAGTCTCCGGATTCGGAGCCCCATCGGTGCATGACACCTTTGGGCCGATTAAGCCTCTAGATTTAGAGCGCCCTTCGTGGATGTCATGATTGGCCAAATAAAGTCTTCGGATTCGAAGCCCTATCGGTGCATGACACCTTCGGGCCGATTAAGCTTTCGGATTCGGAGCGCCCTTCGTGGATGTCATGATTGGCCAAATAAAGTCTCTGGATTCGGAGCCCCATCGGTGCATGACACCTTTGGGCCGATTAAGCCTCCGGATTCGAAGAGCCCTTCGTGCATGTCACGATTGGCTAAATAAAATCTCCGGATTCGGAGCCCCATCGATGCATGACACCTTTGGGCCAATTAAGCCTCCGGATTCAGAGCGCCCTTCGTGGATGTCACGATTGGCCAAATAAAGTCTCCAGATTCGGAGCCCAATCGATGCATGACACCGTTGGGCTGATTATGCCTCCGGATTCGGAGCGCTCTTCGTGGATATCACGATTGGCCAAATAAAGTCTCTGGATTCGGAGCCCCATCGGTGCATGACACCTTTGGGCCGATTAAGCCTCCGGATTCGGAGCGCCCTTCGTAGATGTCACGATTGGCCAGTATTTAAGTGCCCAAATTCGGAGCCAGAGCCGTGCATAACACGTTTGGGCCGAATATGACTCCGAATTCAGAGCGCCCTTCACGACGAAGGTTAAAGCATACAAATATTGAAAGTGATGCTTCGTTAAGCGGAGCGGGCAAAAGCCGTTTACACTTTAAAGCATATAAATATTCAGTGGAATGCTTCGTTAAGCTGAGCGGGCAAAAGCTGTTTACACTTTAAAGCATACAAACATTGAAAGAGAAATGCTTAATTAAGTTGTGCCGGCGCAACCGCATAGACATTAAAATATGCAAAAATTCGAAGCAAGATTCCTAATTAGGCATGTAAACGTTCAAAATGAAACACAAACATTTAAAATAAAATATTTTATTAAATTAGCAAATAGATACATAGCTGACGCCCAATCTGTGTTGAAGCATTTACAGTATATATTCAATTCTATTCGGCATCGCCCTCGTCATCGCTCTTCTCAATTTTGAAGCCATCAAAAGGAAAGTGCTGAAGTTGATATAATGGCGACGCCGACTCAATTCCTGCTTCTCGGAGTGCTTCTAAGGCTTGGAGAGCCTTAATCCACAAGTGCTTGAAGCCCCAGTTCTCGTATCGGCAAACCTCCTCCGTGAGTTTCTCTTTGGTCTTTTCTATCCCAACTTTTCGGCCATCATGGAAGCCTTTTTCATAACCCATGGTCCTTGAACTTTCTACGGCAAACATGCTTGCAATATCCCGATCGGAAATCGCGTGACTTAACAGCCGTTGAGTCACTCTCTCCTCCACGACCGGGTTAGATTGACCTACCGCACGCGGCTCGGTGGTCTGAGCCTTCTTGAGCTCCCTGAGCTCACGCTCGGCCTTCTCAGCGCGAGCCTCCAAATTTCGAATTCATTCGTCTTTCTTCTCTATTTCTCGTCGGGCGGCGCGCATGCGCATGCCAACTTCATAAGCGGTATACAACCCTTTCACCGCCCCATGGATGCTGTAGACGTCCCCAAACGCCCCGGGAGGGTTAAGTCCCGTTCCGTTCATATTGGGGTTACTACAGTTCAAGGACTCAAATTGTCACGGTTCTTAATCTGAACCAAAGAGTCCACCTCTGGCAAATCGTTTTGAGAAAAACAGATTTTGAAAAGTAGTGCCAAACATGGACTGCTTTGCCAGATTACAGAGTCGCCACCTAAATATTTTTTAATGGGGGAATTTAGGAAACCCTGACTCGGTGCCGAAGGCCACGTGTCCGTCATCACCAAAGTGAACTTGGCTCGGGAGCTTGGGTACGATCGGGGAAGGTCAGCTATGAGCACCCCCTTTTGCCCGGTCCGAAGACCGGCCTCTACTAACCATGATATCCTATTTTGAAAACTTTATGCGTTCTTATTCCGGTTATTAACCTAGAATTACTATGTTATGCGCACAGCAAACAAGTATAGACTAGATTGCCTAATTCGGAAATAATCATTGCATATCCGTTTGTTTTGAAAGCGTTTCGGGTTTTGCTACTCGTAAGTAGGCTAAAATACGGATTTCAATGAGTTTTCCAACTCAAGCAATCCAACCTCCACCCACAGGCATTCAAACAGTTTATCACATAAGCAACTAGCCGCATGGTAGATATGCTGTCATGTTAACATTCACACGCATGCGAGATGCTAAAGCATAAATACTTACATAGTACTCCAAGCCAAAACAGAAGCTTATCAGAAATCCATGCATGGACCTAAGCATACTGAAATGTCTAATGCAACACATGCAAAGTTGTAATCTAGGCAGGCTCGGCTATCCTAGACATGGCATGTGAAATGCTACAACTATCACGTATTCAATTTGGAATTGAAAGTGCGATGCAGTTTGTATGATGTACCGAGCCCGGTGCATGTTTAGACAAATGCATGGATGCACGCATGCGTTGCATAAGGTATGCTAATTTCAAATATGCCCTAATCTACCATCGTAAGCAGGTAAATAAAAGGGAAGAAAGAAATGGGGGTTGGAAGACATACACACACCCACGCACACTTATTACAGATTTGCTCTCACACGGAGAGACCGAATAAATATTACAGTCCGAATAATAAATAAATAAATTATTACAAAACTTCTAATTATTTAACAAATAAATGCAAAAAGGAAAGGTGGCCACAGCCGCCCGCCTCGGGATGCGCGAATGATGCATGCTCGATCCAACTTGCCCGGAAAGCCCACACCGCACCACTGCTGCCTCTGTTTCACTGTCCTGCCTCCCTGGAAAATTGCCAGAGTCCCAGAACACCTTCCAAATTCACTGCAGTGCACCACCGGCTAGAGGAAATAACCACCGGCTGCTTGAGGTGGCCACCGGCTGCTGGGGAGCTTATCGGCACAAAAAGATTGCCGGTCGGCACTAAAGAGTGCCGGTCGGCACTAAATTCCTGCAGGAGACAGTTTTGACAGCAAACAGCAAACCAGCAGTGCATAGCATAGAATTTCTAGGCAAATGTATGCATGGACACACTCCCTATCATGCAATGGACTCAAGGGAGCATGGCCCTCGACCCCCGGGCCATCAATCACGCATTTCAATGCATGATGGCCCGAAAGCCAAGTTAGCAACTTTGATATCAAATGAAATGCATACAAACAAACAAGAGGCCCAACCTCTATCATGGTGATTCAGGAGGCAAGACATGCATGCCAAATGCAACCTAAACATGTGAACTAAACATGCAACATGAACATAGAGGCAAGTATACAAACATGCAATATGTATTAGGCACACAACCTAAACTAACAAGTATGGCATGCAACAAAACATACAATGGTGGTCTTAAACTAACACGGGTAACTCGCAAGCATGCCAAAATCAGCGGCCATGAGATGAAAATGAGATGCCTCGAAATGCGTGCGTACGGGCACGCAAACCGAGGAGATGGCATACGCAATGCAATGGGACTAAAATGGCATATGCAATGCAATAGGGACTTATACTAACATGAGTGGACCTCAGTCACACTCACATAAGAGGCCGTGAGATGAAAATGAAGTGCCTCGAAATGCGTGCACACGGGCACGCAAACCGAGGCAATGGCGTAAAGGCATGAAATGGCATGGCAAATGATATGCAAACATGCTAATGGAATTTCAGTAGCTAAATGAGGGGCGAAACAGCCCCGAATCATGGCCAAAGTACACCCGATGCACGGAATAGTCCCGAAACATGAATTTTAGCACCCGAAATGGCCTATAGCTATGCCAAATATGCAAGATATGAACATGAAGTATGAAGACAGCAACTAGACAGTCCCAAAAAAAGCATGTTCATAGTACAAAGCATGGCAAGACAGCAAGCACAAGTGGGACTAACATGGCATGCAAAAAAATGGCTCCTCAAGGGAGGCAATGAGGCAAGTGATAGATACAATGCTCAAACAGAAAAATGTCCTTCTACAACACTGAATAGGGACCAAAAATATGAACATTTACAGTAGATAACAAGTCCCAAAACAGTATGCACACATACTCAAAATGCAATGCAAGATTAAGGCCCACAAAGGGGTATAACATGAAGTACCAAAAGGATGCACCAAACAGCCAAACACCCTTCATGAGACATGTAGAGGGGGTCAAACTAAGACCCTTTTCAGGCCTGTCGAAGACCCAAAAACAGAAGCATGGTAGGCTAACAAAGCATGCAAAAATGGGGGCCAAAAGGGGGTATAATGGTAAGTACTACATGGAGACCCCCAACAGTGTTGAGCCCTTCTTCAATGTTGAAGAAGGGCTCAAAACAAGCAACTTTGTAGTTTACATCGAAGCTCAAAAATACATGCAACTATGGCTTAGATATGAACCAAGAAAATGCTAGTTTGAGGGAAATAGACACTTACCCTTGAAGACCAATGAACCAGCAGGTTTTCATCCAAGAAAATGAACTCCTAGCCTCTGCAAATGACCTCCAATGTGCTGGAAATGGAGTGGTGGTGGTGGTGCTAGGTGGTGGTGAAGAAATAGCCCAAGATCAAGGGTGTTTGGAGGTGGAATGAGAGAGATATATTGAGAGATGGAGGGATGTATATGTATATATCAGATATACATATATTTCTCTGGTTTTTTGTTCCAAAGTCTCCAACCTTTGAGCAATGGAGAGGGGGCATGCTTATATAGGCAAGTATAAGCCAAGACTTAGAGGCTAAGTCATTCAAAAGGGGTCAAGGGGGCCAAAGCTTATTCAAGAAGCTTGGACAGCTGGTAGGCTTCTTGAGGAAGCCAAGACAAAGGGGTCAAGGCTTCCCCAAGAAGCCTTGAGCAAAGGGTGCAAAGGAGGGGGTTCAAGACTCAAAATGGTGCAAAATATGCACATGCATGCACGTGTATCTGGTTCTGTGCATCCCAGCTGGCACAGCTGGCCTGCACCATGCCTGCAAGGGTCAAAAGGGGCAAACCGGCCAGCAAAAACGATCATCGGCACAATAAATGGCCGGTCGGCACAATATAGTGCCGACCTGCACTTTATTCTGGCCGGTCGGCACAATGGAGTGCCGGTGTGCAGCCGGTAAGGTCACCAAGTGCCGGTGGAAGTCTAGATTGAAGCCCCGGAAGTTAGCTTTCCAATGGCGCAAACCTTTCCTTAAAATTCCTCCTGTGCAAAAAGTTATGCCCTTTTCCGTGAAGCCGCGCAGACTTGATCCAACCGGACTGATCCCCTGCTTTAACCAGTCATATCTCCTCCACCCGGACTTGGATGTAGGAGATTCTTGAACCAAAAATGAAGCCCCGAAAGTCTTCTTTCAAATGGTGGTGGCCTCATAGCTTAACTCCAAGTATGCGGATGAATGGGCCTGATTCAGCGAGGGCTGCGCGACTCGCTTCTACCCGGATTCATGTCGAACTTCTCCCAAACCTATTTTCTTCCCTCTTCTCCTCTTTTCTTGAACTCCAAACCCTTAAACAAAGTGTTTGGAAAGTTTTGCCTCTCTTCTTGCCAAAGAAACTGAACCTGTGGCCTGCACATCTCTCAACATCGACCAAAACATCAGTAATGCCCAAGTCTTGAGGGCAGTCAAAAATGGGGTGTCTACAGATGCCCTCTCGAAATACTTCGAAATCCTATCGACCGACCATCGACTGCTGGACTTCCGGTGGAAAAATCTATCAAGCGAACTCGACTGCTACACCTGGGTCGTTAACAATGGAGTCTGCCTCTATCATTGGTTTATTCCCCACAAAAACCGTAAAACTCAATGGTCGCGGCGTCGCGTCCGGCTCATTTCTCAGTCCCGGTCGCGGGGAGCTTCCCCGTTGCTGTTTTTCTTTTCGGGGTGATCTGCTTCGACGACTTGGGGGCTGACGTTTTTCCCGTTCCTTGGATGTCCTACCTCCCGTGCGTGTGGACTCGCTGCTGCGATTCATTTCAATGTCTAGCTCAGCCAATGTTCGCCTTTCTCCTCTGCTGTTGAAGAACAGTCTACTTGACATCTGCGTTAATCTGACCTTCCGCAACAAACTGGTTTCAATTGAGTATAAACACAATAAGTGGATTTATGGGCGCGAAGAACCCACCCCATTTATCCTTAACACATGCAGCGCCCCCGAGGCGGTCTCATTAATTACTGACGGCTGGACATAGAGCCAGTCGATCTCGCCACAACCACTCCAAGAGCTAACAGTATTCGACTTTTGGAAATCATGCGCTGGCTGGGGCCAAGGGCAAATTTATTAATCTGATCGGCCAAATATCTAAGCCCGATGCCGATCGATTTATGCCGCAGCCACTCCATGAGCTAACAGTATTCGGCTTTTGGAAATCATGCACTGGCTGGGGCAAGGGCAGATTTATTAATCTGATCGGCCAAATATCTAAGCCCGATGCCAATCGATTTATGCCGCAGCCACTCCATGAGCTAACAGTATTCAGCTTTTGGAAATCATGCATTGGCTGGGGCAAGGGCAGATTTATTAATCTAATCGGCCAAATATCTAAGTCCGATGCTGATCGATTTATGTCGCAGCTACTCTACGAGCTAACAGTGTTTGGCTTTTGGAAATCATGCACTGGCTGGGGCAAGGGAAGATTTATTAATCTGATCGGCCAAATATCTAAGCCCGATGCTGATCAATTTATGCCCCAGCCACTCCATGAGCTAACAGTATTTGACTTTTGGAGCTCATGCAATGGCTGGGGCAAGGGCAAATTTATCTATCTGATCGGTTATTCGACAAGGGTAAATTATTAAACTGCCTAGTTATCTAATCGGCAAGTGTACGCGAATGTTTTATCCAAAGTACAAAGGAAATTAAGCAAAAACTGTACAAAGGAGGTTTAATAGAAAAGTACATTCATCAATAGCAAAATTAAGCACAAATAATAGCAAAGAACAAAGGAAATTTTCATTAGTAAATTGGGCACAAACTGTAGCCATTTTACATGTGAAAACTACTAAACAAAAAGCTACAAGTTCGCATGAAAATGCCTAGCAAAAACCTTAAACTGTAGCAATACATAAAAACTATTAAAACAAAAAGCCGTAACAAAAAATGTTGCCCTAATTAATTCTCGGAGTCAGACTCCAGCGGCTCAACATCCACTTGCTCGTATGGAATTGGCATAACCAATGTCACATCAACAGCAGCAAGGGCTTTGAGCCAGCCGTGTTTGAATCCTCGATTTTCAAATTTGGGGACTTCTTCCACATAATTGTCGAGAGCGGTGCTTTGCCTAGCCTCATACGCTTTGGAAGCCTTGGAG
Source organism: Camellia japonica (assembly GCA_030407325.1). Taxonomy (NCBI): domain Eukaryota; kingdom Viridiplantae; phylum Streptophyta; class Magnoliopsida; order Ericales; family Theaceae; genus Camellia; species Camellia japonica. Next base: position 51,935,305 of record JAPPVO010000024.1, on the reverse strand, counting down.
TCGGCTTCTTCCTTCGCCACCTTCAATCCTTCCAATTCAGCCTCTAGTTTGGATATCGCCTTTTGGGCTAACTTGAGCGCGTCTTCGCTCACGTCAGCCCTCTTCTCGGCGTCCAATCTCAGCTGGTCCGCATTTCACGCCCTCTCTATCTCGGCCTCAGCCCTCGCAGCTTCCATTTTTTCCCTCGCCGCTTCGAAATCGACCCTGCTCCTCTTGCCCTCTACTTCCGATTGTAAACGTTCGAGTCGTTCGACAGCGTCATGCTGGCGACGGCCTATCTCGGCTATTCTCCCAACCGTCTGCAAAACAGGAAATTAAAACCAACACAATATTTGCATAAAAGGGAAAGACAAGGTCAAGGTATATACCAGAAGAGCTGATTGAGCAGCTAACGCTATCGCCAGCAGATCTGGCTCCGCCCGAAAAGTTGCCTTGTCAGCCTGCAATGAGACGGACGTAGCCATGCTCAACGCCACGGCTGGGTCTTTAATAGCCGACGCGTCAGAGGAGTTCGGTGTGTTTTTTATTTTTGTTTGAATGACAAAGGGCATAATCACATCTGACTCCTCTAAACGCGGCCGTTTGTCAGCACGGTTTTCTTCAGAGCTGGCCGCGACCTTGGCAGGACGCTTCTCCGTCCGCTTAGCCTCTTCATTGGTCTGCACAACCGCCTCGGACTCGGCACTTTGAGTTTGAGCCATTTCCTCCTAGATAACAGGCATGGAGGGCTGATTTTCGGCGGCAGGTGGCACTTCAGATCGAATGGCCTTTGCTCTTCGCTGCGCGGCCGTTCTTTCCGCGTTTTTCTTTTTGGCGAGTTGTGTGAGGCTTAACCCAGCCATGTCTTCAGGATATGCGCCAGGAAGGTCGTCTAGACCTGCAAAAATGTTGTCAAACGGAAGATCCACTCGGCCCGAAGTGGACGGAGGATTGGCTGAATTGAGGCCGGCTTCCTCAAAGGCCAACTTCAAAGCCTCATCTACTTCGGCTTCCAACTTGTCTGACTCAGCAGCCTTAACTACTTCTGCCCGCTCCGAATTGGACCCCTCGAAACCAACTTGCCGCAAGTTTTTGAAGTCGGTCAAAATAAGGGCCGTAAAAAACTCTTCACCCCTCGGAATTGGGATGTTTTCTGCCGCCAAAAATGTCATATATCTCGGCTCATACCGAAGGAGAATGTGAGCTGCCCTCCCTTGTTTCTAAAGACTCGGACGGTCGAAATACTTGAGCGCGACTTTAATTTCCAAAAGATGGCGTCGTCAGTTGAAGTCAAGACTTTCTTCAAATCGTTTCCTGCACAAGCAAAACCATGAGATCTCAAAAATGAAGCTTTATAAATATAAGAAAAATAAACGCAAAAAGCTATACGGCCACCTGGTTTGCTCCTCCGTCTGGGAATAGAATCAAGGTGATCCTCGCCTTTGCCGAATTGCCAGTTGCCACGGACAATGATCATAACATCATCGACTTGCTTCCCAGAACTGGAAAGCATAGTCACTAATTGGTGGTCGGTGTCCTTGGTCCTAAGGAAATAATGTCCATGCCGACAAGAACACTTGGCCAAGGCATAACAATGTTGAATAGCAAGAATGCCGAGGTTAATCCTAAGGCGACGGTTTAGCTCTATAATCCCCATTACGATTCTAAAAAAGTTGACGTTGGGTTGGGAGGGGATTAGACCCCAATGGCGAAGGACAGCTCTAAGAAATGGGTGAAGCGGGAAACAGACTCCGCCCTCAGCAATTGATAAGAGGGGGAAGACGATTGTGTTTTCATCAACCCTCTCCATATCGAGGGTGTCGTCTGTCACAAGTGACAGACGAACGTCATCAGGGATGGAAAAATGGCGTCGAAAGCCAGAGATTCAGTCCGCGGAGAGGAGGTCTTTCAGATGCTTTGCCATTTCGGTCAGCCTATAAGAGCGTACAAAACTAAAGGCAAACCAGGAAAAGGGATTCAAAGCAGAGAGGAAGAGAACTTACAAGAGATGGAGAGGTCAGTGAAGAATGAATGGAAGTTGCAGAGTTGAGTCGGAAGGCAGTCCAAAAACTATCATCCAAAAATGCGTGTTTGAAAAGATGAAAAGATTTTAAATCATAATAAATGGAAGCATACAAAGGGGCGGGAAGTTGAACTGATAACCGAGAGGTGTGTGCTCTGACATCTGCGTTGGAAGGAGGTCCGCCGTCGAATTTCAATTCTGACTTTTCGAGTTCGAAACCAAACACCCCAGCTAACTGTCGTTAGTGGAGTGCTTGGGGGACAATTGTGGGGGCCGAATATTAGAAGTCGTAAACAGGCCGAATAATGGGACCTGGAAAGTTAAATATTTACATCGCATTCGGCCCCGTCTTATACATTTGAATCCTGACTTATTCGGCCAAATAGCCGGTTGAGTAAGGGGTCGAGTGTAGAGGTTTGCAGCAAAAGGAGCCGAGTAAATAGTTATATAGCGAATCAAAAGTGGGCCTAGCCCTGAGGCCCAAGAAAGAAAAGATATAAATAGAAGAACATCAGCCAGGAAGAGAGATGAGAGAACTAGTATGCTTAACTTAAGATACAAGCAATTAAGAGAGTATACACTGACTTATCCGTCGGAGTGCTAATTCCGGCACCCCCGACCGGAGTGTTCATTCCTTTTCAGGTGACTAGCTGAGGATCACGAGCGTCCCCTAGGATCTGAAGAGTATTTCCAAACCACTTCCCCACTGTTGAAATTCAAAAGAATGCATGTTGATAATGCATATTGAGCTATATTTGTAAAGTTGTTCTCTTGAGAGGAGATGGAATGATCGGTAGTGGATCATGTTGATAAGTGTTGCATTGTAATCATGTTAAGAATTGAAAAGATCACAATTTTGAAACATATATATCTAATTTCGGGGACGGAATTCTTTAAGGGGGGGAGGTTTCAGCGATTTCGGTTTTCCCTATCATGTATTGTATTCCAGACTCGGTTCTGTGGGTGGTTGTTGTTGTCTATATCTCATTTCCGTCCTTTAATTCTTTGTATTTGAGTTGTGGGATGTGTTGGGTAAGTTTGGAACAAGTTGGTTGGGTATTGGAACAAATGGTTGTTTTCCAAAATTCGGCATCTTCGCTCGAGCGAGGCTTTTGTCGCTCGAGCAAGCCTTGGGTTTTAGCTTCTTACGCTCGAGCGAACTTTGTGTGGTGTGTCTCCTCGCTCGATTGTTTACTCTTTCGCTCGAGCGTGCGTCTGTGTCTAGTTTGGACCTGAAGGTTGGTATTCTTTGCTCGAGCGAGGCTTTTGTCGATCGAGCGAGCGAGCTCTATGTTTTGTGTTCCTTCGCTCGAGCGAGAACTCTTGTGCTCGAGTGTGCATCTGGGTTGCAGACTTGAAGCTTTGAATTGTGCGCTCGAGCGAGGCTTCTTGCACTTGAGCGAGGTGTTTGTTGTGTCCGGTCGCTCGAGCGACCACTTCTTCACTCAAGCGAGCCTCGCATCTATCAGATCGCAACATCGGTTCTCTTCATCACTTTCTCATCTCTTTTACACTCCAAACCCTAGATCTGGCTGCCTCTCTCTCTACAAACACTCCATGTTCTAGAGGTTTTCTACCCTAGTCCCTTTGTAAGAAAGCTAGGGCTTGGCTTGAGCTTTCCATTGATCCGAAAATTTGTGGATTTGGAGCATCTTGGGTTTCACTCTTCTTCTCCTTTGAGATTCTTCATTTGAGGTAGGGATAATTTACTCATTTCTACAAGTTTTAACATAAATGTTGGGCATTTATATAAATGTAGGGATTTTGGAAGTTTTGAAAAGTTAGGGTTTGATTTGAGATTATAAAAGAGGAGTTTCTTGGTTTTGGACTTTCTTGTGAATATGAGTTCTTGAAATGGGGTTATTGGTGTACAACTGATGAAAATGAGCCTTAGAAGTGTTACTTGAGAAAGAGGGAAAAATGCCCTAATTGGGATTAAATGAATTATTCGTGAAAATAATGAAATTAATTATGGGAATACATAATTGAGTTGGGAATGATGAAATTGGGGAGAAATGTAATAAATTGGTATAGTTGGATTGAAAATCGCTTACCTATGGAAAATGTATTAATTTATCTGTTGATAAATTTAACTATCTGTTTAGAAATAACTGTTTTGGGTTATCGATGGAGGATAGCCATGATTGTTGTAGAGTTGCATGATGATTAGGTAAACTGAAACTAATCAATTGGAATATGTCATTGAATATGACGTTTGGAATAACACATTGAATATGTGCATTAATTGATCATTGTATATGATGAAGTGTTTAAATATATTGCATATGTACTCCATGGTTTGGGAGGAGATAGGGGATTGTAGACACCCCATTTTTGACCGTCCTCAAGACTTGGACGTCACCGCTTGAACATTCGGTGATCATCCATGTTTGTGTTCGTCTTGAGTTCCTGGAGGTCTCGCCTACGCGCCTTGCCTCAGGATCTCTCGACTCGACTGTTTCGTGTCTGGTTTTGCACCAAACACTTGTGCTTTGCCTTGGAGGGGCAGGGAATGGCTTGTGGGCCATCCCCACACTCCACCGGCCATGGCTTGAGGCCACCGGCTGTGTTTTGTTTCCACCGGCCAAATGTTTGGCCGGCCGACACTATAGATGGCCGGCCGGCTATCTTTCTTTGGTCAATTGCATTTTTGGCCGGTCGACTACTGTGCATCTGCTTTTGCAGATATTTTTTGCAGCTGGCATACACTTTCACCCCCTCCATACACGTGTATGGAGGGATTTCCCTCTTGTTAGCTTCCTTTGGAAGCTTTACAAGACAAAATTGTCTATAAGAGGGAGCCTCTTCTTTCTTGTTGAGGTTAGACAAGTTGGACAACATTTTCAGAGGGTTTTGAGTTTTAGGGTTAGGGCTTATATATCCTCCATCTCTATATCTCTCTCTCTTTTGTGTTTAGTGAGTGTTTTGCCTTAGTTTTGCACACAAACACCCACCATCACACCTTCTCTTGGAGCTGAGGCCCTTGAGGGTTGTTTTTGAAGTTTTGGAGCTGGTTTGAGCCAAAGAAGCAGCTGGTCTTCCATTCTTGAAGAGGGTCTACAAGGGTAAGACTTTTGTCCCTTTTTACCCCATTCTTGCATTGTATTTTTGCCTACCTTACAACTGTTTTTGAGCTTTGTGTATAACATAGAAAAGTTCTGTTTTCTAGTGCTCTAAATAGTTGGTTAAGGTTGTTTTAAGCTTTGGGGTTGTTTGACCCCTCTTAAGCTTTGTTAGGCTTCATTTTGTGCCATTTTTGGTTGAGCTCCGGGACCATTGTGTTTGGGCCTCCTCACCACTAAAATCTTGAGGGATTTCAGAGGTGAGGATGGTGCCTTGAGGTCCTAAGAAGGAGAGGGCCACCCCCTCTCCTTATTGTCCTTGAAAAGGGCTATTTTTGCCTCTTGAGGGAGCATCTAGTTTAAGTGTGTGTTGACCATGCCTTGACTGATATTTATGCTTATTTTGTCATGAAATAGCATTGTGTTGAGTTGGTTTGGACACACCTTGCATGACTTGCATACATGTCTTGTAATGCCATCATTTAGCCTTAACATGCATCTAGGCTTTGACCTTTGTTCAAGCATGTTTTAGGCCCAGCTTTGTGAAGCTTTTGTACTTGTTTTTCCATGCTTAAGGCCTACCCTTGGTTGTTTTGGTCGACCATGGCATGCATTGCATAGCCCCTTTGCATTTTGGCTTGTAAGCCTTAAATGTATAGACCTCTAGCATGCATCCTTGCATCATTTTAGTGGTTTGGAACCACTTGCCATGCTATTTTAGTCCACTTAGCATGCTTGTATGCTTGCATTTCATGGCCCCTTTGATGTTTCAATAGGTTATGCCCCATGCTCCATGTTTGGTCATTGCGTATGCTTCCATGTATAAGTCATTTAGATGCCATCTAAGTGGTCTTTTGGCTTTGTTTTAACATGCTAGAAATCTGATTTTAGTTGTTCAATTCATGCCATGTTTGGTTTTGTTAAGGATGGTTCAATACCCCTTTGGATTACCTTAAGTCTTGGCTTTGCTTGCATGCTTTGATGGCCCTTGTTTAAATTGATTTGACATCATTTTACAACATGATTTTCAGAGCTTAATGTGCATGCTAACTGTCCATATTGTTCTCCTTTTAAGTGTACTTAAGAGTCTCTCTTTGTGCTTAAGTGATGGCCCATTAACATGTGCATGTGTGTGTGTGTGTTGGCCCTCATGTTTGAGCACTTTGGCCACTGTTTTAGGTTAGTTTGAGGGCTGCCTAAATTAGTCTAAGTCCATTTTTGCATGTTGTGACGTGCTTACCTTGTGTGTTGATTGCATGCTTGGCCTATCATGTGTTGTGGCATGTTTAAGTGACTTTGCATTTGGCATGCATTTCTCTTAGTTGAATTGCCTAACATGTTGCATGCTTTACATACTTGCATGCTTGAGTAACTAGCGTATTTGCATACCTGTGTACCTTGAGTTGTATGCCTAACATCATTGCTTGTTTGTATTGCCATGTTGCATACTTAGCTTCTATGTCTAAGTTGCATTGCATTAGCATGCATGCTTAGCCTCTTGAATTGCTTGTGATAGAGGTTGAGTTCCATTTGTTTGATTATGTGCATTGCATTCCATATCAAAATGCACACTTGATTCTTTGGGCCATCATGCATGGAAATGCACGATTGGTAGTCCGAGAATCGAGGCCCATCCTCCTTTGAGTCATACACATGATAAGGAGTGTGGTTGGTGCATACATTGCTTGAAATGCATTGCCATGCCAAGTATTGTCCTCTGCTGCTGTCAAATCAGTTTCTGCAGGGAGATTTGGCCGGCCGGCCATCTTCAGTGCCGGGCCATCCATTGTTGGCCGATGGAGTATTTGTGGCCGGTGACCATTATACATGGCCGGTGACCAATCCCTTCAGCCGGTGGTGTTCTACAGCACTCAGAAAAGCAACCCTGGGAGTTGTGTAGTCTTCAGAGGAGGATAACAGCCAAAGCAGAGGCATCTTGTGCATGGCAGTGACTTTCTAAGCGGAACCGAGCGCGCATGCATTGGACCCTCTTCCCGAGGCTGTTGTTTACTGCTTAATTAGATTAGTTAATTTGCTTAGCTAATTTAATTGATTTGTAATATCTAATTAGCTTGTAGGTTAATTAAATTGTATTATTCTTTCGGCCGCTCCGAGCGAGGGCAAATTTGTAATAAGTGTGGGTGCGTGTGTGCATGTCTTCCAACCCCCACTTCTTTCTCCCTTTTACTTACCTGCTTTGATGGTTAGTATTAGGACATGTTTACTTTAGCATACCTTATGCTATGCATGCGTGCATCATTCATCAGTATTGCATGCACCGGGCTCGGCGCATCATGCTAACTGCATAAGTATTTCAAATCTAACTTGAATACGTGTTACTTGTCACATTCCACATGTCATCCTAGATTAGCCGAGCCTATTCTAGATTGACATTTTGTATGCGATGCATTAGGCACTTAACATGGACTTGGATCATGCATGATTGCTAACAGTTTATTGTTTTGGCTTGGAGTACACTGTAAGTATTTTATGTTTTAGCATCTCGCATGAGTGTGAATGTTAACATGACAGCATGCTTACCATGCGGCTAATGCTTATTTGATTACCTGCCTGAATGCCTGTGGGTGAAGGTTGGATTGTTTGAGTTGGAACAACTCATTGAAATCCGTATTTTAACCTACTTGCGAGTAGCAAATTCCAAAGCATTTTCCAAACAAACGGATATGCAATGTTTTGTTCCAAATTAGGCGATCCAGTCTATACTTGTTTGCTGTGCGCACAACATAGTAATTCTAGGCTAATAACCGGAACAAGAACACATAATGTTTTCAAAATTGGATATCATGGTTAGTAGAGGCCGATCTTCGGATCGGGCGAGAGGGGGTGCTCATAGCTGACCTTCCCCAATCGTACCCAAGTTCCCGAGCCGAGGCAACTTTGGTGATGACGGACACGTGGCCTTTGGCACCGAGTCAGGGTTTCCTAAATTCCCCCATAAAAAATATTTAGGTGGCGACTCTGTATCTGGCGAAGCAGTCCATGTTTGGCACTTCTTTCAAAATCTGTTTTCTCAAAATGATTTGCCGGATTTGGACTCTTCGGTTCAAGATTAAGAACCGTGACAAGACGAGTCCGAACTGTAGCATTGAGGTCCATCACAGACTTGTTACAGTTTCTGGCGACTCTGCTGGGGATTTTAGAGAGCTTGACTCGAACTCGTGATATCCTGTTTTGATTTCGCTTATGTGTCGCTTTGCATTGCATGTGGATTGGTGCGCCTAGGACACCGTGTTGGCCATCTGCTATTCCTGAGCGGTTTGCCGGAGGCTCGCTTCGCGGAGCGTGCCATAAGGCTGACCGGTTGCGGGCTCTGCCAGTATGGGAATGCAAACCCCGGTTTTACCGGGGCACCCTTTTTGACCATTTGACCTAGTGCATATTGAAATCCGTAGTGACCATTCCAAGCTAGGATAGGTTGCTTACCCGATGTTAGGTTGTTTGAAACCGCTGCGTGCGTAGTGAAACCCTAGCTCCTGACAAAATAGAACAGGGAAACCCTACCCCAACATAGGGGTGTTTTGGCTCTCTTTACTTGCTATGTGCTTTTAGAGTGTATCTCTACAGGGACGCATATATCAGTTTGCAAGTTTGAGTATCAGGCCTGAGGGCACCAGTGTCAGTATTTGTGAGAATCAGTTATAGCTGTGGATATCCGATTCAGTGTTTTGGGGCAGTGATTCTGGGGAACAGTGATCAGTAGTAGAGTACAGTCGTTCGGCTACTCCTGTGTTCGTTCCGTTTGGGCTGAAATGCTGCTTGTTTTTCCTTTCTGTTCAGAGAGTTGATCCAGAATAGTCAGTGTTCCCCCTTGCTGAGGCAAGACAGATATCTGATCCGTCAGTCACCGCTCAGAACAGTGGACCTATGATGATGCAGAATTCGGAAGAGATTGTGGTTATGACAGCCGCATTAGATCAAGGAATCACTCTGCAAAGTGAGACCAATGTTGATGTACCGCATCCACCCAGGTTGCCTGTCGCGCACCCGGTCTGGACCCCCCAGTTGTACCAGGCTCGTGAGCCCACCACATTCGAGTTGATGGGGATGATAAGTGACCTCCAGAGGTCTGTGGCGGATCTTGCCTACGAAATGTCAGCTTCGCCACCAGCTGCACCATATGCCGGGAGTTTTGTACCACAGGAGCCCCCGTTATTGGGACGGATTGTGATCAAACTTAGCCAACCCGAAGTAGCCTCCGGCTATGGCAATGACATATTAACATCAAGCCAAACCCTCGATCAGGCTGAGGCCAGAGGTAAGGACAAAATAAAGGCAGATGCCGATCCCATTGAACAACTGCTGTGGGCAGTCGGGGTTTTGAAAGCCGGGTGGATGAGTAAGCAACAGGTGTTCGCAGTCATGACCAAGACTGTGGATGATGTTTTCCCCACTCCAGCCGAAGGCAGTACAAGCCAGTCAGAAAACCGGGATAGGCCCCGTCATGCCAGAATAGTTCCTCCCGCTCCCAACCCTGCACTTGGGAAAGATCAGAAATTCAAGGCAGTGTCTGCTGACCCTTTCGCCAGTGCGTCTAGCAAGAATTCTCAGCCTTCAAAGTACCTGCCCCGAGGGCGCAGGGTCTTTCATGCTCTCTACATGCCTCTGTCCAAGGCACTCCAGATCCTGGCCGAAAGGGGGCACCTTAAACCCTTGGAGCCTCGGCCTCTCCCGAAGAATCTCCCTCCCACACATGATGCTGCCTTGTACTGCGCGTACCACCAGCAAATAGGTCATGCTACCGATAATTGTTTCCGCCTCCGTCATGAGGTGCAAGATTTGATCGACAACGAGGTTATCCTCCCGCCCACCTCAGCTAAGTCCGTTACTACCCAGCTATTGGATTTTGAGGATACTGATACTGCGAGTATGTAATCAGGGAGTGCACCACCTGCGGGTGGTGCTTGGTGTATTTTTGGATGTGGCGTCTGGCACACATTTTTGAGCATCTGCAATTGCTAGTTTTGTAAATTCTGGATTGGGTGTCGAGTCAGTCTTTTGTTTTGTTTTGAGTCTGTCTCATTGTCTTGAGTCAGTCCTTTTTGCTTAAGGGTCTGTCTTGTTGTAGCGAGTCAGTCCCCTTGTATAGAATGTCAGGTGATTCTGGGGTGTCGCCTCGAACACCGTTTTGTTTTGTAATTCCCCTTTTGTTTTCCTTTTGAGTCTGTCTCTGCTGTGGAGCCAGTTGCAACCAGGAAATCTGAATGAAACAGCTGCGGCTATCATGTTTCCGTGCTTATTGCTATTTTGGACTAGTTGTGCCAAAGGATTTGAATGGAACGACAGTACATTCCACCTGCTCTCTTGTACCCTGAAAATCATTGTAATGACCTAAGTTTTTTTTCAAACCCTTTTTGAACACTGTGGTGATGAAAACGAAGAGTAAGGAATTCCTCGGGTTTTGCAAAACTTTAATCAATTTGAGAGAAAGATATGCGTGCTAAGCCCTTAATGAATGAAATCGTGCTTGTTAGCGTGAGTACTGAGAAGGACGCTGGCTTGATCCAGATTGGTTCCACACTATCTTCAACGCGAGCGATGTGTCGCTTTCGTAAAAACTTTCAAAAACAAAATGTTTTGCGCGGTCCTGTGAAGACCTGTGTGGAATCGCTCTTGAGATTGTGCAGCCTAGGATCGCTCTCAGCCTCAAGATTCAATCCGTCTGTTTTCGAACCTTGAACCTATTCAGAACGTCCAACGGTCAACCATCATGTGAGGCCTGCGTGGCCAGGCTTGAAGCAGCCCTCGAACAAGAGGCACCAAAGTCAGATCAAGAGGTCAGACGTCGTCAACGGAAGCTTGCAAAGCTAGAACAGAAGCACCCCTCAAACTAGGGACAGAAAAATGTCAAATGTCTCGAAGAGCCAAATACAACAGCTATTCTCCTGGATACAGAGAGGCTTCAATCTCAAAACCATTTGGCATGGACTTGTTACACTTTTCCCCTTTGAGAGGCTCGCTGGGCCGAAAACCTGGAAGGGCGACCCAGGCAAAAGTTAGAGCAAGGAAAAAAATATATAAAAAGAAAAGAAAAAAAGAATACAAAAAAGAAATGAAAAAATAAACAATACGAAGAAAAAAAAGAAAAAGAAGGAAAAAAGAAGCTCGCAAGGTCGAAAACCCGCATCGGGCGCCTTGGCAAAAGTTAGAGCAAAAAAAAAGTGAAGGTTAAAATACCCGAGTGTACCTTAACCGGAACTACGTAAGGCTTGATTCCCATGTTTGGGATACGTAGGCAACTTCATCCTGAAGTCCAGCCCCCAACGCTTTCATAGCGTCTCAGTCCATGTAATGGTTTTGATCACCTTTGCCTCCTCTGAATCCGATAGTTCGGTTGTGACAACCGGAACACGCAGTCAACTTCCTCTTGAAGTCCAGCCACCAACGCTTTCACAGTGACTGTGTCCATATATTGGTTTGACCGTCTTCGTCTTCTCCGTGTCCGAGAGTTCGTTTGCAATCATCACCGATGAGGACTGGTTTTCAGCATGCTGCGGCATCATCCAAACAAGGGCAACTTTCCGTTGCCATGAGTCGCCGTCTAAACCAGGGGCAACTTTCCGTTGCCATGCACCCCTTTCAAGCAAGGGGCAATTTTCCATTGCCTCGATCCGAGGTTGCGCATCTCGAGGGTAGGTTCCATGCTCGTTTAGCATTGGCCGTTTGCAAAAATAGTTTTTGAAAATTTTTACTGAGGTTGACTATTTTCTCGAAAACTATTTCATTTTCCAAAACTAGACCATAGTTTGGACCCAAAAAAAGGAAAATTTTCAGTGCTTATAGCCTGACTTGCATGATTTTAAATCAAAAATCGAACAAGCATGTTAATCTAACTCTCATTTTGGTCAAAACTGTTTTAGTAGAAAACCAAAACAAAAAATGGTCAAAGTGATGAACTAGGGGCACAGTCGAGTCAGGTGTTCTGTCTTTCCCCTGTCATCAACATACTTGCCAGAAGGGCACCTTATTCGCCGGAAGAAGGCACAGCTAAAGCTGTCTGTAAAGGGCTGAAAGCTCTAATATCCTCCAAACAACGAGGTATTAAGCCAAGTGCGAAGCACAAATTGGGACAGATCAAGATACACCATTTGTCTGTCTGGAACATCGACTAGACGTCACCGGAAGAAATAGCCGCGAGCCAATAGTGTTGGGCGTGAACCCGCAACTTCCTATTCATCCATTAATAACCCTGGGGAGGGACGAAAAAATGAGAGAATAAAGAATAGAGAGGTGTAAGTTGAGAGAAAAGTAAGAAAAGGGTTTTGAGAGAAAAACCGAGCCTGAGGGCCGAGTGATGTGAGAATCACAAATCAGAAAGGGTGGGAAACATACCCGGAGGAACTGGCTCCTCGAGATTTGAGGTCTCTTGTTTTGTAAACATGTCCGTGTGTCGTGTCTTTTGTCTTGTTTAGCCCAACTTTCGTTTTGGGTCTTTTCCAAGCGTGTTTCGTTGTGTTTAGGTCGTGTACCTTTTGTTTGAGTCTTTTTTCGCTGTGTTCAGTTGTAGGCTCGATACCCCGGTTGAAAAACCCTTTTTCAAATTTCAAAAATCGTTTATGCTCAGAGTGCTGTGCCATTCTCTACATTTAGGCGAACCAAAAGAAGAAACGGAAAATTTGGGTGTCTGAGTGTGTTTCAGTTTCAGCTGATTCCGCCTTCGTATTCCATCTTGTCAGATTGGACTATTGCTCAGGGTTGCCGTATGCAGAATGAACCGAATGCTGTGTTACGGGCTGTATGCAGATGAATCCCCAACAGAGTATGAGCCGGGTGTTCAGACTAAGTAGTGGGTTGTGTGAGTTGCTTTGCCATTGGCCAGTTCATTACTTGGTTATTACAATGCAAGTGTTTAATATTTAGACGTGCAGATCAATCCCATTGTTATGTGGTGTAGCATGATGCAATGCAGTGCAAAGATGAAAGGTAAAGATGTAAACACTTTTTCAAAAAAAAAAAGAGAGTTTGTTTCATTTCATCATCTGTTTCAAGTACATAAGTTTTGGAAACAAAAAAACCTGCCTGCTGCAGTACAAAGTATTTTAGCTACCAACGAAAAAGGAAAAAAAGTACAAAAAGAAGAAAAACAGCAAAAATCTGTATCAATATCAAGTGGCCTCAGGCCTGAGGGTCCGTCCTAGTCCTCTTCCTGGACGAAGGTCCAGGAGCATCATCAGCACTGTCATCTGAGCCCGAGTCCGAGCCATCTCCGGTCTCCTCCTCCGATGACTCTGCCTCCGCCTCTGCCTCCGCCTCAGACTCCTCCTCCTCATCATCATCTGGAACTGGCACCCGAGCGCTACTTCCAACGTGAGTGCGCCCCGCCTTGGTGCGGGGGTATACTTTGCTCTCTCCATCTCCTCCGGCAGGAATAAAAGGCCTGGCTGGAACATCTCCTACGGTGGGAATCTGGAAGGGAGGCTGAAAAGTACAAAAGGCAAATGCATCAGTATACTGTGAGCAGTTTATCAGTGCAGAATGCAGTGTATGAGTACAGTGTGTGAATACTGTGAGCAGTTTATCAGTGCAGAATGCAGTGTATGAGTACAGTGTGTGAATGCAGTGTATGAGTACAGTGTAGCAGATGCCGTGAGGGCAGTGTGTCAAGTATCGTGTTGTGCATCAGATTATGTGAAGCAGTTTAGTTATGGTTTGGGACTGTGGTTGAAGAACATACCGGAATACTATAGAGGGCCAGGAGGTCAAAAGTCCGCTGTAACATCCCCATCATGGAGGCATTCAGCTCTAGAGACTGCCGGGTGTACTCGGAGGAAGCCTGCAAAAGTATTAGATGCGTCAGTATTCTACAGAATATTAAAAGAAATGAAATGAAATGAAACGACAATGCAAGATGCAAAATGTAGTAGTACATACCGGAGGCAAGTCGTGAAAACCGACTAACTCATGATCAGCCGAGGGAGGAGCAAAGGGGATCTGGTAAGTCGCCCCGCCCTGCCCTCTGTATGTCATCGTCGTGGGCAGAGCAGGCCAACCAGCCCCCCGCCCTCTCTGAGCTCCACCCCTGCCGCGGACCCGAGCTCTCCTCGACGCTCCTACTCCAGCCCCGCTCCCGCCCTAGCTGCCGGCGCCACGGGCCTCTCTCCCTCAACTCGACGGCCACCGCTCAGAGGCCGCATGATATACGTCTGCACGTACTCTCTGTAGTCGCCTATGCCTCTGAAGCGGATCGCGTCCCAGCCGATCGTATAGTCGGCCATCTGCTCGGCAGTGAATCTCTCGGTCTCCCTCATATGCTCAGGAGGGTGAACCGGGACTATCTGCTCTGGTAACCCTAGGGTCTGGCGTAGGAAACGCTCACCCAGGTACCAAGCCCGACAGACCGGGCCCTCCAGCAGAATCCGGAAACGCGAGGTCTCCTCAGCACCGGCAAATCGATCCCGAATCACAGCTGGCAATGGAGCCCAAGGCTGCCAGGTGATCTGAAATGAAATGAAGTCTAAATAATAGTGAAAAAAAACAGTGCAAAGCGAAGCTTAAATAAACTCTAAAGTTGAACATACCTCCGCGGGGGTGATGGTGTCAAAATAGCGGCGGAAGAAGATAAACGTCTCCCGGGTCTCCGCACACCTCCCGTCAAAGCGCGCGAGAAAAGGGACGACGAGAGGGGTCTCCACATCGGGCACTGGGGCTAGTCTAGGAAAGTAGGCGTAGACCCACAACTGCAAAGTAAATACCAATATGCTTATCAGATAAAGTAGAATGCAGAATAAAGCAGAAATAACAGAGCCGTGTATCATGCAGTGTATTGTGCAGAGTGTACAGTGTGAGCAGTGTACAGTCGGTGTAAAGCAGAGTATATGTGTGCCGTGCGTGCAGTATATAGTCAGCATGAAGCAGACCGCAGTGTGTGCAGTGTACAGAGTACAGATAATAGAAAGCAGGAAAGTAAAGCAGAAAAAGAAATGTACCTCCCAAGCACGCCAGTAGCCCCCGAGCAACTGTCCGCTGCCACGGGAAGCTGAGCTCATGTACCTATAGAGGGTGGCCAGAGCGGCGCCACCCCAGTCATAGCGCAGGATCTGTGTGACGTCGACAAGAGCGCTGAGCAGACAGAGGGGCACAGTGTTCGCCCGATCGGCGAAAATAGTAGTCCCAAGTAGAAACATCAGAAAGCCGCGGGCGTACTGCTCTACCGCCTCCTGAGTCATCGGAGCCTCCCCAGCTAAGGCTGGCTGAACCCTGAACTGCACCTCGAACCAAGAATATCGGACGAAACCTGGGACGAGCGAGAGGCGGCCTCGCTCGCCGAGCAATAAACCTGAGCGGCCTCCCACTCGTCCATATCAGTGTCGAAGGGGATCGGATCACCCCCTACCCCGATGCCTGTGAGCATCGAGAAATCATAGGGAGTCATCGTCATATCTTCCGTGGCGGAGAGGTGGAACGAGTTGGTGGTGTCCCACCACCTCTCCGCTAGAGCGGCAAGGAGAGGCCTGCTCGTGGTGAGTCTGGAAAGTCCTCTGCAGAATGCACCGAACCCGGCCTGGTCCACGATCTGGCGAACCGCATTGGGTAGCTCCGCGTACCAATCTCGAGCGGCAATATTCCCATACCCGCGACGGTATGGGAATCTCCCTGTTTTCAAGCAAACAATGCGAAGCAAGATAAAACATACAGTTTTGAAAAGCATTTAGAGTTGGTAATGATACGCAGTGTGTGCGCGTGTTCAAATTCCAAACAAATACCGGGTGCCGGTGTGCGTACAGTAAACTACAACATGCGATGTGTCAGTGTGTTTGCATGGTTCAGTACAGATATAGCGTGTGTGCACGTTTTCGAGTTCAAACAGATATCAATTGCCAGTGTGCGTACAGTAAACTACAACATGCGATGTGTCAGTGTGTTTGCATGGTTCAGTACAGATATAGCGTGTGTGCACGTTTTCGAGTTCAAACAGATATCGATTGCCAGTGTGCGTACAGTAAACTACAACATGCGATGTGTCAGTGTGTTTGCATGGTGCAGTACAGATATAGCGTGTGTGCACGTTTTCAAGTTCAAACAGATACTGGGTGCCGGTGTACGTACAGTGAACTACAGTGAATGATGTGTCAGTATGTTTGAGTGGTTCAGGGCAAGTGCAGTGTGTGTGCGCGTGTTCAAGTTCAAACAGATATCAGTTCCAAGTGTGTTCACAATCAACTACAGTGTACAGTGCACCAGTGTATTTGAGCTAAGCAAGTTAAGAACAGAATCAACTATGGCAGTTAAGCGTTCTACATTGCGGAAAATGAAACCGGGAAAGAATGTACCTCGGAGGCGCCGTGTAACAGATGTGACTCTGGCTCACGTAGTAATAGCTCGGGTGGCACACCCCTCTCAAAGCTCCTGAACTGACGGAGTCCGTCAGGGGGCAGAACATGAATTGCCGGCCGGTAGGTCGCCGGGTCGAATGGGCGAACGCTCAAGGGGAGGAGCTCAACCCTGGGGTCCATCTCGTGATCCGGGGGAGTCCCGCCCTGTGGGATATCGTCCGCCATGTCAAAAGTCGTGTAAAAATGGCCGGGAAAGTGGAAATAGGGCTAGAATGCGAAAAGTCAACCCCTGAGAGGGTGGAAAATGGTCGGAATAGCCGGGAAGTGGAAAAGGTATAGAAATCAAGAGGAACACGAGGGGAACAAACCCGAAAAGTGGAAATAGCAAAGGAAACACCGAAACAAAGAAATGTTCGGTTCAAAATGTTTGAAACGCGAAGGAGATCGCGAATCGAACGATGAAACGGAGGCTAAAACGCAAGAAAACGGGAGAATGAAAGAAAAAAAGTGCTCTAGAGAGAGAGAGAGAATGAATTTTTGGCTAAGGGAAATGAAGAAAATAGGGTTTGGAACCCTATTTTAAAAGACCCGAGGTGAAAAGTCAAAACTGCCCCGATTCAGGCATTTTTGGCCAGTCGGCTACATTTTTGGCCGGCCGGCCAAATATTTGGCCGGTGATGTGTTTTGATGGCCGGTGGATGGCCGATAACTTCCCCTTCTGGCCGGTGAGCCTCCTACAACCTTGTTTGGGTCAGATCTGTAGTTTGGGGCCTTTATTACTCAAGATAGTACAAGAAAAGGCATTTCCGAAGCTCAACCGGCCTCCGTTTTGACCTCGGACTGTGTCTTCTGTGCGTGGCGCTCGAATTCGTGCAAGGTGTATCCTTCCCGTATCCTTTTGTCTTTTACAAAACTCGAAAGTTGCCCCATGTGCATTTCAAGTCAATCGCATTGTCTTGTGCATCACATCTCATTTGCGCTATCTTGCGCACCTCAATCGCACTGTCTTGTGCACTTGCGTTGTTTTGCGTATCGCGCTATCTTGCGCATCGCACTGTCTTGTGCACTCGCGTTGTTTAACACATCGCGCTATTTTGCGCATATTATCGCATTTTGCATGCATTCAATCGCGCTATTTTGCGCATTTCATTGCATTTTGCATGCATTCAATCACACTATTTTGCGCATCACACCGTCCTGTGCACTCCATGGTCTGGCAAGACCTTAAATACGCTCGGTCGGGCGAGACCTTAAACACCCACGGTCTAGGAGACCTTAAATCCTCAGAAGGTGCAAGACCTTTGGTGCATTGATGTGCACATTTCATTTGCATTTTCATGCATCTCAAGCCGCGCGTTTTAAAGTTCATGCATTTTCATGCATCTCAAGCCGCGCGTTGTCGCGCATTAAAAAAGTTCATGCATTGTCATGCATTTCAAGCGACTTGCGTTGTCGCGCACTCCATGCAGCATGCATTTCAAAAACAAAAAACAAAAAAAATAGTGCATATGTCATGCATTTCATTGTAAATATTGCATATGTCATGCATTCCATTGTAAATATTGCATATGTCATGCACCATTGTAAATATTGCATATGTCATGCACCATTGTAAATATTGCATATGTCATGCATTCCATTATAGATAGTGCATATGTCATGCATCATTGTAAATATTGCATATGTCATGCATTTCATTGTAAATAGTGCATATGTCATGCATTTCATTGTATATAGTCCATATGTCATGCATTCCACTATAAATATTGCATTTACATACATCCCATTGCATATTGTAGATATCGCATTGTAGTTGAATGCATTCACTGCATCACCCCTTTTATCTAGGCTCGCGCCTTTCCTTGTTGAGCTTGGTCTGTATGTGCTCATACTTTTCACGTCGAAGCACAGTTCTGCATGTGTACGCGCCTATTCCACGCTGGTATGTTGGTTTGAGGGTTGCGGCACCTTTTCTGTGTTAGACATGGCTTGTTTGTGTCCATGCCTTTCCTAGGCAAGATACGGTTTGGCCTGCGTGCCTTATCCATTGTAAATATCCATTCCATTGCATAGTGTAAATATTGCATTGTAGCTTGCATGCATCCACTGCATCATCACCTCCATCTTTGGCTTGCACCTCTCCTTGTTGAGCTTGGTTTGGTATGTGCCCATACTTTTCACGTCGAAGCACAGTTCTGCATGTGTACGCGCCTATTCCTTGATGAACTTGGTTTGAGGGTGGCGGCACCTTTTCTGTGCTAGACGCGGCTTGTTTGTGTCTATGCCTTTCCTAGGCAAGATTTGGTTTGGCTGTACGCCATATCCACTGTATATATTACATTGTAGTGTAATTTTTGCATCCGGCATTAGGATCATTGTTCTTTCGTTAGCGGGTTGTTTCCCCACTCATGTCATTCCACCCAATACTCGTTCTTGTGTCTGTCTACATCACTCATAGTTCTGCATGTGTACGCGCTTTGAGGGTTGCGGCACCTTTTCTATGGTAGACGGACTTGTTACTTCGATCAATCTATTTGACATTTGTGTGGTTTTGAACCGCTCATGATTGGATCATGATTCAATTGCATTGCATTTCGTTTGCATTGTTTCAATTGCATTGCATTTTCATTTGCATTATTATACATAGTTTTGTATATATTGCATATCATTTTGCATTCATTTTGCATGTTATGCATGTTGCTAACGGCATCATACCTGTTAAGTTGCTTTCTTTGCAGGCACGATATTGTATGTACGGTTCACTTGAGGCTGGTGCAACCAGACGAACCGGACAGGTATTGTATTCTCCGAGTGAGACGTATCGAGAATTGCATAATTCTCTTACATCCTTTCTGCATGATAGTGTAGTTTGGTGTATGCTAGCTTAAAACTGTCGCATTGTTATGCTTCGTTACAGCTTTCTTTGCATGATCATAAGTTATGCCCGGCTCTGTGCATTGTCTTGCATTTGCCCCTGCCTTCGGGCTCATATCTTGCTTGTCTTGCATGCTTTGTCTAAGTCTTCGGCCTTGTCAAAAATGGGTCGTCTCTGGGCTTTAACATTCACTCCCGTCATTGTTATGACTTTCGAGTTCTGTCAAAGAGGGGCAACTGTAGACACCCCATTTTTGACCGTCCTCAAGACTTGGACGTCACCGCTTGAACACTCGGTGATCATCCATGTTTGTGTTCGTCTTGAGTTCCCAGAGGTCTCGCCTACGCGCCTTGCCTCAGGATCTCTCGACTCGACTGTTTCGTGTCTGGTTTTGCACCAAACACTTTTGCTTTGCCTTGGAGGGGCAGGGAATGGCTTGTAGGCCATCCCCACACTCCACCGGCCATGGCTTGAGGCCACCGGCTGTGTTTTGTTTCCACCGGCCAAATGTTTGGCCGGCGGCACTATGGATGGCCGGCCGGCTATCTTTCTTTGGTCAATTGCATTTTTGGCCGGTGCCGACTACTGTGCATCTGCTTTTGCAGATATTTTTGTGCAGCTGGCATACACTTTCACCCCCTCCATACACGTGTATGGAGGGATTTCCCTCTTGTTAGCTTCCTTTGGAAGCTTTACAAGACAAAATTGTCTATAAGAGGGAGGCTCTTCTCTCTTGTTGAGGTTAGACAAGTTGGACAACATTTTCAGAGGGTTTTGAGTTTTAGGTTAGGGCTTATTTATTCTCCATCTCTATATCTCTCTCTCTCTCTTTGTGTTTAGTGAGTGTTTTGCCTTAGTTTTGCACACAAACACCCACCATCACACCTTCTCTTGGAGCTGAGGCCCTTGAGGGTTGTTTTTGAAGTTTTGGAGCTGGTTTGAGCCAAAGAAGTAACTGGTCTTCCATTCTTGAAGAGGGTCTACAAGGGTAAGACTTTTGTCCCTTTTTACCCCATTCTTGCATTGTATTTTTGCCTACCTTACAACTGTTTTTGAGCTTTGTGTATAACATAGAAAAGTTCTATTTTCTAGTGCTCTAAATAGTTGGTTAAGGTTGTTTTAAGCTTTGGGGTTGTTTGACCCCTCTTAAGCTTTGTTAGGCTCCATTTTGTGCCATTTTTGGTTGAGCTCCGGGACCATTGTGTTTGGGCCTCCTCACCACTGAAATCTTGAGGGATTTCAGAGGTGAGGATGGTGCCTTGAGGTCCTAAGAAGGAGAGGGCCACCTGTAGACGTCCCCGAATGCCCCGAGAGGGTTAAGTCCCGTTCCGTTCATATTGGGGTCACTACAGTTCAAGGACTCAAATGTCACGGTTCTTAATCTTGAACCAAAGAGTCCAAATCCGGCAAATCGATTTTGAAAACAGATCTTTTTGGAAAGAAGTGCCAAACATGGACTGCTTTGCCAGATACAGAGTCGCCACCTAAATATTTTTAAAATGGGAAATTTAGGAAACCCTGACTCAGTGCCGAAGGCCACGTGTCCGTCATCACCAAATGTCTTGGCTCGGGAGCTTGGGTACGATCGGGGAAGGTCAGCTATGAGCACCCCCTTTCGCCCGGTCCGAAGACCGGCCTCTACTAACCGTGATATCCGATTTTGAAAACGTTACGTGTTCTTATTCCGGTTATTAGCCAAGAATTACTATGTTATGCGCACAACAAACAAGTATAGACTAGATTGCCTAATTTGGAAATAAGCATTGCATATCCGTTCGTTTTGAAAAGGCTTTGGAATTTGCTACTCGCAAGTAGGCTAAAACACGGATTTCAACGAGTTTTTCCAACTCAAGCAATCCAACCTCCACCCACAGGCATTCAAACAGTTTATCTCATATAAGCATTTAGCCACATGGTAAGCCTACTGTCATGTTAACATTCACACGCATGCGAGATGCTAAAGCGTAAAAACTTACATCGTACTCCGTGCCAAAACAATAAACTAGTTAGCAAACATGCATGTCCTAGTTCATGTTAAGTGACTAATGCATCGCATACAGAATGTGATTAGGATAGGCTCGGCTAACCCTAAAATGACATGTGAAATGCAATCATTCGGTGCACGTATTCAAGTTAGATTTGAAGATACAATGTGGTTTGTATGATGTACTGAGCCTGGTGCATGCAAGACGAATGTATGGATACACGCATGCATTGCATAAGGTATGCTAAAATAAACGTGCCCTAATCTACCATCGTAAGTGGGTAAATAAAAGGGAAGAAAGAAGTGGGGGTTGGAAGACATGCACACCACTCACACACACTTATTACAGATTCGCCCCCGCTCGGAGGGACCAAATGAATATACAAATTAATTAACTACGCAAGCTAATTAAATATTACAAATTAATTAAATTAACTAAACAAATTAAACTAATTAAAACAGTAAAACCCTCGGGAAGCGGGTCAGATTGCTCGGAATCGCACTGCCATGCATAGTTTGCCTCAGTTTTCCCTGCTTTGCTCCTCTGAAAACTGCCAAAGTCGCAGGAATGCCTCTCTGGACACTGGAGAATACCACCGGCTGAATAGAATTACCACCGGCAATGAATTGTGGTCACCGACACAAAATTCATCCATCGGCTGTTGATTTACTGCCGGCCGGCACAATAGGTTGCCGGTCGGCAAAGAATGCCTGCAGAACCTACAACTCACAGCAGCAGAGGACAGAATCTTGCATGGCAATGCTATTCAAGCTATGTGTGCACCAATCACACTCCCTATCATGTTAATGACTCAAGGGAGGATGTGCCTCGATTCTCGGGCCACCAATCACGCATTTCCATGCATGATGGCCCAAAGAATCAAGTGTGCACTTTCATTTCAAATGCAATGCAAACAATCAAACCAAGACCCAATCCCTATCAATAAATCAAGGGACAAGGTATGCATGCAAAGTACAATGCATCCTAGGCATGTTAGCTAATATGCAACATGATCATGAGGGCAAGCATGCAAGCATGAACATGGACGATGTACAAACATGTAAGGTAATCATGCAACCAAGCAAATGGTGGTCTTAAACATGTTCTAGGCAACTCTAATTAGGCCTAAAATCAGCGGCCAAAGTGCTCAAAAATGAAGGTTAAACACACATACACATGTGCACATATGATGGTCCAAACTTTAAGCATTTAAACAAGCAACTTTCAAGCCCACTTGAAAGGGGATATCATGGACAATTAGCATGCAATACAAGCTCTAAAAAAATCATGCTAGAATGTGGTGCCAAACCGACTCAAATGAAGCAAACATTAGCATGCAAATGGCCCAAATACTTGAGGCAAGCCAAGAGGCATTGAAGCACATTTAGCATAATCAAACATGGCATGCATTAAACAACTAAAAACAGATTTTTAGCATGTTAAAACAAGGCCAAAGGACTACTTAGATGGCATCTAAGTGGCTCAAATTCAAAGGCATTCACAATGGTCAAAACATAGGGCATACAACACATGCTCTCAAAGCAACAAAGAGGCAACTAAGGCAAGCATATGAGCATACCAAAGGGACTGAAATTACATGTTGGATGGTTCCAAACCACCAAAATGATACAATCAACACATACTACACATTCACATACTTGAGGCATACGAGCCCGACAAGCCACAAATGCAAAGGAGCTATACTAAGCATGCCAAAATCGATCCAAACAACTATGGACAGACCTAAAGCATGGCAAAATAAGCACAAAACATTCACAAGGCTAAGCCTAAAACATGCTCGAACAAAGGCTAACAACCTAAGGCATATTAAGGCAATTACAAGGCATTACATGGTAGGTATGCTAAGCATGCATGGTGTACCAAAACCAATACACAACATGATTATATTATGGCATAATAAGCATGAAATGAAGCCTAGACATGATCAACACACACTCTAACATAGGCTCCCTCAAGAGGCCAAAAATGGTCCCTTTCAAGGACAACAAGGAGAGGGGGGTGGCCCTCCCCTTTTGAAGACTTCAAGGCACCATCCCCACCACTGAAATCCCTCAAGATTTCTGTGGTGAATAGGCCCAAACACCAAAGTCTCGAAACTTGCACAAAATAGCACAAAATGGGGCCTTTCAAGGCCTAAGGGTGGTCAAACACACCCAAACGACAAAACACTCTTAATAAACTATCAAGAGGGCCTAAAAATAGAACTTTTTTATGTTATACACCAAACACAAAAACAGCTCTAAGATAGGTAGAAATAGGATGCAAAAATGGGGTAAAAAGGACTAGTTTCTTACCCTTGAAGTCCTTCTTCACAAGCAATGCTCCAGCAGCCTTCTTGAGCTTGAATCCACTCAGAAACTTCCAAAACAACCCTCAAGAGGGTTTAAGTCCAAGAGATGGTGTGGTGGTGTGTGTTTGTGAGCAAAAGTATGACCAAAAACACACTTATAGAGATAGGATATGTATCTAACCCTAACCCTAGAACTCAAACTTTAAGAAAAGCTGTAAAAATGTCTAACCCTAATGCCAAGAGAGGAGGGCTCCTCTTATAGGCAACTAATCTTGTAAAGCTTGTCAAGGAAGCTAACAAGAGAGCCATCCCTCCATACACGTGTATGGAGGGGAAGCAAATGCCACACAGCTGTCCTAAAATATCTGCAAAAGCAGATAAACAGTAGTCGGCTGCTCAAAATTGTCATTATGACAAAAATGACTGCCGACCGGCAACAAAGAGTGCCGACCGGCAATAAACATTGCCGGTGGCAACAAAAACCGGCCGGTGGCCTCTAGCCACTGCCGGTGGTGTGTGGGGATGCCTCACAAGGCATTCCCTGCCTCTCCAAGGCAAAACACAAGTGTTTGGTGCAAAACTAGACACAAAACAGTCGAGTTCGGAGATCCTGAGGCAAGGCGCGTGGCCGAGAACTCCGGGAACTCCAAACGAACACAAACATGGATAATCACCGAGTGTTCAAGCGGTGACGTCCAAGTCTTGAGGACGGTCAAAAATGGGGTGTCTATAGTTGCCCCTCTTTGACAGAACTCGAAAGTCATAACAATGACGGGAGTGAATGTCAAAGCCCAGAGACGACCCATTTTTGACAAGGCCGAAGACTTGGACAAACATGCAAAACAAACAAGGTATGCGCCCGAAGGCAGGGGCAAAATGCAACTGAAAATGCAAGAAGCCGAGCATAACTTATGATCATGCAAAGAAAGCTGTAATGAAGCACGCATGCGACAGTTATAAGCTAGCATACGCCAGACTACACTGCAATGCAGAAAGGATGTAAGAGAATTATGCAATTCTCAATACGTCTCACGCGGAGGATACAATACCTGTGCGGCTCGTCCGGTTGCACCGGCCTCAAATGAGCCGTACATACAATATCGTGCCTGTAAAGAAAACAAACTTAACAGGTATGATATTGTTAGCAACATGCATGACAATGCAAGAATGAATACAAAATGATATGCAATATATACAAAACTAAGTATAAACAATGCAAATGATAATGCAATGCAATTGAAACTATGCGAACTAAATGCAGAGCAATTGAATCATGATTCAATCATGAGCGGTTTGAAACCACACCACTTATGTCAAATAGATTGATGGGAGTAACAAGTCCGTCTACCATAGAACGATGTCTGAACTATGAGTGATGCAGACAGACACAAGAACGAGTATTGGGTGGAATGACATAAGTGGGGTGACAACCCGCTAGGGGAAGAACAATGATCCTAATGCCGGATGCAAAACTTACACTACAATGTAATATATACAATGGATATGGCATGTAGCCAAACCGTATTTTGCCTAGGAAAGGCATGTACACGTACAAGCCGCGTCTAACACAGAAAAGGTGCCGCAACCCTCAAACCAACATACCAGCGTGGAATAGGCGCGTACACATGCAGAACTATGTTTTGACGTGAAAAGTAAGGGCATATACCAGACCAAGCTCAACAAGGAAAGGTGCAAGCCATAGATGGAAGATGATGCAGTGGATGCATGCAACTAAAATGCAATATATACAATATGCAATGGAATGGATATTTACAATGGATAAGTGAAGGTGAAACATGCGTATCGACGCAAGTGAAGAATGCACGACAATGCGGGTGGAAGCGAAACATGCGCGTCAACGCAAGTGAAGAATGCACGACAATGCAGGTGGAAGTGAAACATGCGCGTCAACGCAAGTGAAGAATGCACGACAATGCGAGTGGATAATGCAGTGGGTGCATGCAAACTATAATGCAATATAGATGGATGTTTACAGAAAATGCATGACATATGCACTATATTACAACGAAATGCATGACATATGCATGGTTTTTTTTGGATTTTTTGAAATGCACGACATATGCAGTATTTACAATGATGCATGACATTGCGTTTTTTTTTTTTTTTTTTTTTTTTGATGCATGACATATGCATGTTTTTTTTTTTTTTTTTTGTGTTTTTTGAAATGCATGACATATGCATGTTTTTTTTTTTGATGATGCATGACATATGCAATATTTACAATGCAATGCATGACAATGCGGTATTGTGCACACCAATGCGCCAAAGGTCTTGCACCTTCCAAGGATTTAAGGTCTCCTAGACCGTGGAAGGCGTGGAGATGTAAAATGATGCGTACTACAACGCATGCAGACATGCGCAACAATAAAGGTTTTACACCTTCGAAGGATTTAAGGTCTCCTAGACCGCTGTGACAATGGAAATATGACACGCATGCCACGGCAAATGAGACATGCATGCTAATGGAAATGTGACACGCATGCCAACGAAAGTGAGGCGCACGTGCCAATGCAAATGAGGAGGCACACGTGCCGATGAAAATGAGGAGGCACACGTGCCGATGGGAATGGGGCACACGTGCCGATGCAAATGAGGAGGCACGCGTGCCGATGCAAATGAGGCACACGTGCCTATGGGAATGGGGCACACGTGCCGATGCAAATGAGGAGGCACACGTGCCGATGAAAATGAGGAGGCACACGTGCCGATGCAAATGAGGCACACGTGCCTATGCAAATGAGGAGGCACACGTGCCTATGGGAATGGGGCACACGTGCCGATGCAAATGAGGAGGCACACGTGCCGATGAAAATGAGGAGGCACACGTTCCGATGGGAATGATAAACGACGCAAGTGAAACAATGAGACACACATGCCTCATAAGAATGCAAAAATGATGTAAGTGTGACACACATGCCATACGGAATGAAAAATGATGCCAATGAGGTACGCGTGCCTCAAAGGATGCAAAATGATGCAAGTGTGACACACATGCCACAGTCCATCAAAAGTTGAGGTTTGTTTTTTAAGTTCATTTGAATCTAAAAAAATTGGAGGCTAGTGAAGCCCATTACTAGTTATGAATCTGAGGTCATTTTTTAAGATTATTTACATATGAAAAAAATTAAATTAATTTAATAATTATAATATTTTTGTTTTATTACGTTTATTTTCAAAAAATAGATAACTATATATTTTTAAAAGTAAATCATTTATTGTTTTAAAGACAAATACAAAAAAATAAAATAAAAATTACAATTATCAAATCGACATATTTTTAAAAAATATATATATACATGAGTATTTTTACAAAATAAACAATTTAAATTATCAAAATAAGACTAATAATAAAATCATAAATCCATTAATTCTCCTAGATTTAAATTTAAACTTGAAAGTCTACACCCGATAAGTGCTTTACAGTAGACAATGTAATTGAAGAATGGAATTCAATTCCGTGGATACGACTCTCAATTCTCGAGTCAGAAACTGAAAACATCCAATGCATAAACATGCTCTCATCTCATCACCCAAGGCAGAGAATTATTCATTGCTTAAAGAAAAAATTTTAATTAGTTGTGGGCATCACATGTATGTGACAGGTGGTGCCTCACATTAATTAAAATGTGTCCGCTAAGTTAGATGTCAATGGGCTATGGCAAGTCAGCAACCAACAGTTAACTCAAATTCATTTAAAAACACCTCACATAAATGGATGGACCTTAACGCTGTATTTGGTTAAAAGATTTGAGAAAAAATTTTAAAAAGATAAGAAAAAAATATAAAATATGAATAAAATATACTTATATTTCATATAATTTTACACACTTTTTCATTTTTTTTCTCAAATCTTCTAATCAAACACAACATAAATACCTTAAACTTCTCCATCTTTATCATGAATGCGCTCCAAAATTTAAAATTTTAAACTTTTAAATTGAACTAAACAAAATTTGAAGAGAATGATACTAGTAAATATAAAATCCAAAATTTAAAATATACTTATATTTCATATAATTTTACACACTTTTTCATTTTTTTTTAAAATTTTTTTTCTCAAATCTTCTAATCAAACACAACATAAATACCTTAAACTTCTCCATCTTTATCATGAATGCGCTCCAAAATTTAAAATTTTAAACTGAGCTAAACAAAATTTGAAGAAAATGATACTAGTAAATATAAAATCCAACAAAAAAGAAAAAGACTTATTTGAAGATCATTCTCTCTGGTTTGGGATAAAGAAATTTTTGGGATAAATAAATTCTCTCGGCTCCCTCAGCTTCAACTGGCCAAAATTCAAAAATTAGCTTTTAATCTATATTTTAAGTCACATCAATTTTTTACTTTTTTACACATTTTTTTTAGAAAAAACTAAAAAAAATAAAAAAATTAATTTTTAACTAACTTACCAAAACAACCTACAATCGGCCATGAGCACTGCCGTCAAAAGCCAACTTCTCAGCCTATTAATTCGTGCAAGCAGCACACGTAGAGAAAGATAGCAGGCCGAGTTGGGGCGGCACTTTGATGAATTGATTTGTTATATTATAGCTTGTGCAAGAGTTTTGAAGACACAGACTAAGGCCCATTTTGGCAAGAAAAAACAAAAAAATAAAAAAAAAACAAAACAAAAAATACCCTCTTTTTCCAATTTTTTTTTATCTTTAGTATTTTTTTTTAAATTATGTCAATTTTTTATATTTTTTCGGCTTGTCTTGTTGGGACGAATCTAAAAAGTATATTTTTTGTGAAAGTTTTTAGAAAAAAATTATATTAAAGATGAAAATAAGTTAAAAAAGATTGTTTATTTTGATTTTTTTTTTTTTTTTTGTCTTTTCTACATTTTTTGATTTTTTTAAAAAAAATTATAATTTTCTGATTCGTCTTATCAAGTTGAAACAAAAAACCTAAAGCTTTATGAATTTTTTTTTTAAATTCACTAAAGACAAAAATAAACCAAAAGAAAAAAGCCATAAATGCAATTCTCAAAACCGTGTTTGGTTGGGAGTTTTAGAGAGGGATTTAGAAAGAGAAATGAAAAAAGTGTGTGAAATTAGGTAAAATATATGTATATTTTATTCACATTTCACTTAACTTTTCTATTTCTTTTTCCAAATTCTTTCTCAAATCTTCCAATCAAACACAGCGTAAGTGGAGTATGGTATGAAAACAAATGTGGATCTCAATTGTATTAGCCTTCAAATAATTTTTCTCCCCTCCAAATGTACTGCAAAGTTGTGTTTGTCTGTATATAGGATTTAAAAAATTTTGTCTCTTGTAACCTGTTGTAACCCTTGCCATTGTTCATAAGTTGTAGTTTTCTAAATATAATAGAACTCTATTGGTGAATTATCTGAAATATCCTCTAAGCTTTTGAATGCAGCATTCTTGGTATAAGCTCCTTTTGATAAAGAATTGGCTTTAAAATGGATTGTTATTTGACTTAAAGATAAAACTGTAGTTGGCTTTTTTATTTGGTAAATGTAACTCCTAAAGCAAAATTTTAATTGTGATAATGAATTAGACATTCATTTTATGAAATATTGTGAATGGATTTTTTTTAGTCTCATTTTATTTTATTTTTTGCTTATTTTCCCCAACAAATTCTAGTTCCAAATATGTGCTTTATGTTAATAGTGAGGAAACATCCAGGCCCTTTCCTATAAAATTTTGTTAAATAGCTATGTTTGGATATTTTCTTTCTTGGATAGCATTTAGATTTGTGCTTCATTTTTATTGGAATGATATCACTACTAGTCCAGTAATTAACAATTTCCACAACTAAAACAGTTTCAATAAATCGGCCCAAGAGACGTGCTTTCCACTACTGCCACCTCATTACAAATTCTACCAAGAATCTCATCATCTAAGAACTCATCGAAGGTAGGATTGTTGCACACCCATGCCATGTTTCTCAAGAGCTCAATGAATTACAACACCGGGAAAAAATGGTTAACCAAAAAGAATAACAATTTTGAGAAATTGTGTTTGTCAAACTAATCAAAAAAAAAAAAAAAACTACACTCACTCTGGAATTACTATCAACATTTGATGTACATTGTGCAACAAAGATTTTGAAAAAAAATTAGCGCTTTTTATTTGTGGCCAAAACCAAAGTAAAAAGAAGGTAAAATCGTAGTGGTGCAAGCTATGTTTCCTCCAAATACGAATTGGTATTTTTCAAATATTTTCCTGACGATCGACTATGGTGATTCATAGTGGAAGAGGTTGTAGATGTTTTGGCCACTAGAAAAAAAAGTCAGCTTATTAGCTTATTGTAGACGTCCCCGAACGCCCCGGGAGGGTTAAGTCCTGTTCCGTTCATATTGGGTTTACTACAGTTCGGACACAAATTGTCACGGTTCTTAATCTGAACCAAAGAGTCCAACTCTGGCAAATCGTTTTGAGAAAAACAGATTTTGAAAAGAAGTGCCAAACATGGACTGCTTTGCCAGATACAGAGTCGCCACCTAAATATTTTTTAATGGGGAAATTTAGGAAACCCTGACTTGGTGCCAAAGGCCACGTGTTCGTCATTACCAAAGTTGCCTTGGCTCGGGAGCTTGGGTACGATCGGGGAAGGTCAGCTATGAGCACCCCCTTTCGCCCGGTCCGAAGACCGGCCTCTACTAACCGTGATATCCGATTTTGAAAACGTTATGTGTTCTTATTCCGGTTATTAGCCTAGAATTACTATGTTATGCGCGCAGCAAACAAGTATAGACTAGATTGTCTAATTTGGAAACAAGCATTGCATATCCGTTTGTTTTGAAAGCGTTTCGGAATTTGCTACTCGCAAGTAGGCTAAAACATGGATTTCAACGAGTTTTTCCAACTCAAGCAATCCAACCTCCACCCACGGGCATTCAAACTGTTTATCTCATATAAGCATTTAGCCACATGGTAATTATGCCGTTATGTTAACATTCACACGCATGCGAGATGCTAAAGCGTAAAAACTTACATCGTACTCCGTGCCAAAACAATAAACTAGTTAGCAAAATGCATGCCCTAGCTCATGTTAAGTGGCTAATGCAACACATACAGAAATGCAGTTTAGGATAGGCTCGGCTAACCCTAAAATGGCATGTGAGATGCTACAACTCGATACACGTATTCAATTTGGAAATTGAAAATACAATGCGGTTTGTATGATGTACCGAGCCCGGTGCATGTAAAACAAATGTATGGATGCACGCATGCATTGCATAAGGTATGCTAAAATAAACGTGCCCTAATCTACCATCGTAAGCGGGTAAATAAAAGGGAAGAAAGAAGTGGGGGTTGGAAGACATACACACCACTCACACACGCTTATTACAAGTTCGCCCTCGCTCGGAGGGACCAAAAGAATAATACAGATATTAAATTAACTAAACAAGCTAAATTAAATATTACAAATTAACTAAACAAATTAATTAATCTAATTAAAACAGTAAAGCCCTCGGGAAGCGGGTCAGATGCAGCGCGTGCTCGGGATTTGCTCGGAATCGCACTGCCATGCATAGTTTGCCTCTGTTTTCCCTGTTTTACTCCTCTGAAAACTGCCAAAGTCTCAGGAATGCCTCTCTGGACACTGGAGAATACCACCGGCTGAATAGAATTACCACCGGCAATGAACTGTGGTCACCGGCACAAAATTCATCCATCGGCTGTTGATTTATCTGCTGCCGGCCGGCACAATATGTTGCCGGTCGGCAAAGAATGCCTGCAGAACCTGCAACTCACAGCAGCAGAGGACAGAATCTTGCATGGCAATGCTATTCAAGCTATGTATGCACCAATCATGCCCCCTATCATGTTTGCGACTCAAGGGAGGATGTGCCTCGATTCTCGGGCCACCAATCACGCATTTCCATGCATGATGGCCTAAAGAATCAAGTGTGCACTTCAATTTCAAATGAAATGCAAACCAAACAAATAAAGGGGCCCAATTCCCATCACCAAATCAAGGGACAAGGCATGCATGTCTATGTGTGCAATCCTAAGCATGTCAACTAGATATGCAACATGGGATGCAAACAAGAATGCTAGTATGCAAACACACATACAAGGCAAGCATGTAAACCAAGCAAAGGGGTGGACTTAAACATGACTTAGGCAACTCCAATTAGGCCCAAAATCAGTAGCCAAAGTGCCCAAAAATGAAGGCTAAGCACACACACACGCATGCACATGTTAAGGCACAAACCTAAGCATTAAACAAGCAACTCTCAAACACACTTGAAAGAGGCTAAACATGGACAATTGGCATGGAATGAAAAGCTTTAAAATCATGTCAAAATGTGGTGCCAAACCAACCCAAATGAGACAAGCATAAGCATGCAAGCATGGTCCAAGTACTTGAGGCAAGTCATGAAGCCTTGAAGCACATTTAGCATAATCAAACATGGCATGCATTAAACAACTAAAAACAGATTTTTAGCATGTTAAAACAAGGCCAAAGGACTACTTAGATGGCATCTAAGTGGCTCAAATTCAAAGGCATGCACAATGGTCAAAACATAGGGCATACAACACATGCTCTCAAAGCGACAAAGAGGCAACTAAGGCAAGCATATGAGCATGCCAAAGGGACTGAAATTACATGTTGGATGGTTCCAAACCACCAAAATGATGCAATCAACACATGCTACACATTCACA
The DNA here is from genome assembly GCA_030407325.1 of Camellia japonica. NCBI lineage: Eukaryota > Viridiplantae > Streptophyta > Magnoliopsida > Ericales > Theaceae > Camellia > Camellia japonica. The sequence continues at coordinate 51,903,110 of JAPPVO010000024.1, read as the reverse complement.
TACTTGAGGCATACAAGCCCGACAAGCCACAAATGCAAAGGAGCTATACTAAGCATGCCAAAATTGATCCAAACAACTATGGACAGACCTAAAGCATGGCAAAATAAGCACAAAACATTCACAAGGCTAAGCCTAAAACATGCTCGAACAAAGGCTAACAACCTAAGGCATATTAAGGCAATTACAAGGCATTACATGGTAGGTATGCTAAGCATGCATGGTGTACCAAAACCAACACACGACATGATTATATTATGGCATAATAAGCATGAAATGCAGCCTAGACATGATCAACACACACTCTAACATAGGCTCCCTCAAGAGGCCAAAAATGGTCCCTTTCAAGGACAACAAGGAGAGGGGGTGGCCCTCCCCTTTGGAGACTTCAAGGCACCATCCCCACCACTGAAATCCCTCAAGATTTCAGTGGTGAAGAGGCCCAAACACCAAAGTCTCGAAACTTGCACAAAATAGCACAAAATGGGGCCTTTCAAGGCCTAAGGGTGGTCAAACACACCCAAACCACAAAACACTCTTAACAAACAATCAAGAGGGCCTAAAAACAGAACTTTTTTACGTTAAACACTAAGCACAAAAACAGCTCTAAGATAGGAAAAAATAGGATGCAAAAATGGGGTAAAAAGGACTAGTTTCTTACCCTTGAAGTCCTTCTTCACAAGCAATGCTCCAGCAGCCTTCTTGAGCTTGAATCCACTCAGAAACTTCCAAAACAACCCTCAAGGGGGCTTAAGTCCAAGAGATGGTGTGGTGGTGTGTGTTTATGAGCAAAAGTATGACCAAAAACACACTTATAGAGATAGGATATGTATCTAACCCTAACCCTAGAACTCAAACTTTAAGAAAAGCTGTAAAAATGTCTAACCCCTGGCCAAAGAGAAGACCCTCTCCTTTATAGGCCATTCCCTCTTGCAAAGCTTATTCAAGAAGCTTGTTTAGAGGGAAATCCCTCCATACACGTGTATGGAGGGGAATGGGGTGGGTGCCAGCTATCACAGCTGGCACAAAATATCTACAAAAAGTAGATGAACAGTGGTCGGCCGCTCAAAATTGTCATTTTGACAAAAATGACTGCCGACCGGCAACAAAGAGTGCCGACCGGCAATAAACATTGCCGGTGGCAACAAAAACCAGCCGGTGGCCTCTAGCCACTGCCGGTGGTGTGTGGGGGTGCCTCACAAGGCATCCCCTGCCCCTCCAAGGCAAAACACAAGTGTTTGGTGCAAAACCAGACACAAAACGGTCGAGTTCGGAGATCCTGAGGCAGGGCGCGTAGCCGAGAACTCCGGGAACTCCAAACGAACACAAACATGGATAATCACCGAGTGTTCAAGCGTGACGTCCAAGTCTTGAGGACGGTCAAAAATGGGGTGTCTACAGTTGCCCCTCTTTGACAGAACTCGAAAGTCATAACAATGACGGGAGTGAATGTCAAAGCCCAGAGACGACCCATTTTTGACAAGGCCGAAGACTTGGACAAACATGCAAGACAAACAAGGTATGCGCCCGAAGGCAGGGGCAAAATGCAAGACAATGCAAGAAGCCGAGCATAACTTATGATCATGCAAAGAAAGCTGTAACGAAGCACACATGCGACAGTTTAAGCTAGCATACACCAGACTACACTATAATGCAGAAAGGATGTAAGAGAATTATGCAATTCTCAAAACATCCCACGCGGAGGATACAATACCTGTGCGGCTCGTCCGGTTGCACCGGTCTCAAATGAGCCGTACATACAATATCGTGCCTGAAAAGAAAGTAAACTTAACAGGTACAATGTTGTTAGCAACATGCATGACAATGCAATGATGAATGCAAAATGATATGCAATATATACAAAACAATGCATAAACAATGCAAATGATATGCAATGCAATTGAAACAATGCAAACTAAATGCAGAGCAATTGAATCATGATTCAATCATGAGCGGTTCGAAACCACACACTTATGTCAAATAGATTGATAGGAGTAACAAGTCTGTCTACCATAGAACGATGTCTGAACTATGAGTGATGCAGACAGACACAAGAACGAGTATTGGGTGGAATGACATAAGTGGGGTGACAACCCGCTAGGGAAAGAACAATGATCCTAATGCCGGATGCAAAACTTACACTACAATGTAATATATACAATGGATATGGCATGTAGCCAAACCGTATTTTGCCTAGGAAAGGCATGTACACGTACAAGCCGCGTCTAACACAGAAAAGGTGCCGCCACCCTCAAGCCAAGTTCATCAAGGAATAGGCGCGTACACATGCAGAACTATGTTTTGACGTGAAAAGTAAGGGCACATACCAGACCAAGCTCAACAAGGAAAGGTGCAAGCCATAGATGGAAGATGATGCAGTGGATGCATGCAACTAAAATGCAATATATACAATATGCAATGGAATGGATATTTACAATGGATAAGTGAAGGCGAAACATGCGTATCGACGCAAGTGAAGAACGCACGACAATGCGGGTGGAAGCGAAACATGCGCGTCAACGCAAGTGAAGAACGCACGACAATGCAGGTGGAAGTGAAACATGCGCGTCAACGCAAGTGAAGAATGCACGACAATGCGAGTGGATAATGCAGTGGGTGCATGCAAACTATAATGCAATATAGATGGATGTTTACAGAAAATGCATGACATATGCACTATATTACAACGAAATGCACGACATATGTATGGTTTTTTTTTGTTTTTTGGATTTTTTGAAATGCATGACATTGCGGTTTTTTTTTTTATGATGCATGACATATGCAGTTGTTTTGTGTTTTTTGAAATGCATGACATATGCATGTTTTTTTTTTTTGGTGATGCATGACATATGCAATATTTACAATGCAATGCATGATAATGCGGTATTGTGCACACCAATGCGCCGAAGGTCTTGCACCTTCCAAGGATTTAAGGTCTCCTAGACCGTGCGTGTTTAAGGTCTCGCCAGACCATGGCGAACAAAACAATGCGATGTATAATGCAAGTGAGACACGCATGCCATGAAGGAATGGAAAAATGATATGCAAATGAGACACGCATGCCTCAAGGAATGGAATGAAATGCAATGAGACACGCATGCCTCAAGGAATGGAAAATGAAATGCAAATGAGACACGCATGCCTCAAGGAAGGGAAAATGATGCAAATGAGACATGCATGCCTCAAAGGAATTGAGGCACGCATACCTCAAAGGAATTGAGGCACGCATGCCTCAAAGGATGTAGAATGAAATGCAAATGAGACACGCATGCCTCAAGGATTTGAGGCACGTGTACCTCAAAGGATGTAGAATGAAATGCAAATGAGACACGTATGCCTCATAGGGATGGAAAATGAAATGCAAATGAGACACGCATGCCTCAAGGATTTGAGGCACGCGTACCCCAAGGCTTGAACTGAAATGTAGATCGAAAGATGCATGACAATGCGAATGAACTAAAGTGCGTGACAACGCACATCTTTTGAAATGTACGACAATGCTCGTAATAAATGCATGACAATGCATAAGGGGGTGCGTGTCGGCGCGACGCAACGCACCAGACAACATGATAAATGCATGCAATGCACGCGGGGCAACTTTTGAGTTTTTGTAAAAGGTAAAAGGGTACAAAAGGATACAACATTGCATGAACTTGAGTGCTACGCACAGAAGACACAGTCCGAGGTCAAAACGGAGGCCGTTGAACGTCGGAGATACACTTTCTTGCACTTTCTCGAGCTATGATGACCAAAAAACCACCCATATTGCCTAAACAAGGCTGTGGGAACACCACCGCCGGGCTAGGAAGCCACCGGCTGTCCACCGGCTACAAAAGAATTCCATCGGCACAATATTATGCCGGCCGGCACAAAATGTTGCCGAACCGACAAAAAGTTGCTGAGTCGGGGCAGATTCGACTTTTCACCTTGGGTCTTTTAAAAAGGGTTTCTAAACCCTATTTTTTACTTCCTCTAGCCGAAAATCACACTCTCTCTCTCTAGAGTTCTTTTCCTTCCTTGATCCCTCCGTTTTCTCGCGTTTTACACCCGTTCTATCGTCGTTTGATTCGCGAAGTTTATCGCGTTTCGAACATTTTCGACCGATTGAAATTTCATTCGTCGGCACATCTTTGCCATTTCCGCCTTTGAGGCTCATTCCCCTCGAGTTTCTCTCGAGTTTCGCGCCTTTTTTTCATCCCGACCTTTCCGGCCATTTTTTCACCTCCCGGGGGTTGACTTTTCGGTTGACTCTTCGTATTCCGACCCGATTTCCATTCCTCGACCATTTTCTCATCATTCTCGATATGGCGACGACATTTCCCCACGCGGTGGGACTCCCTCGGATCACGAGATGGATCCGAGGTCGAGCTCCTCCCTTTGAGCGAGCGCGCCCGTTCGACCGGCGACCTACCGGCCGACGATTCACGTTCTGCCACCCGACGGACTATGCCAGTTCAGGAGCTTCGACATGGCGTTGACCCTGAGCTCTTGCTACGCGAGCCTGCCTCCCAACTATCTCCGGCGCTTCCGAGGTAACCTTCTTTCTGCTTTACTTTCTGCAATGTAGAATGTTTAACTGCCAATTGTCATAGCTGGTTGCATTTTTTAACTGCTTAGTTTCCGATACACTGATACACAATATATTGTAATTGATTACAAACGCGTTTGCAACTAATTATCTGTTTAAGACCCACACGTGCACATACTGCACTAGCCTTGAACCACTCAAACATGGCACACACCGTATTTCACTGCAAACACCGACACCCGGTACCTGTTTGGATCTGAAAAACTTGCACGCATGCCACATTTGCACCGAGCCACACAAACACGCTGACGCATCACACGTTGTAGTTCACTAAAAGCACACCGGCACCCGGTATCTATTTGAATCTGATAAACTTGCACGCATGCCAAATTTTTGCATCGAACCACTCAAACACCGCTGACCATCACACGTTGTAGTTCACTAAAAGCACACCGGCACCCGGTATCTGTTTGAATCTGATAAACTTGCACGCATGCCAAATTTGCAACCGATTTTGATTGTTCTTCAAAACTGTACATTTTATATTACTTTCGCAACTACTTGTTTGAAAACAGGGAGATTCCCATACCATCCGCGGGTATGGGAATACTGCCGCTCGTGAGTGGTACGCCGAGCTTCCCGACGCAGTTTGCCACATTGTGGAGCAGGCCGGCTTCGGCGCGTTTTTGCAGGGGGCTGTCCCGACTCACTACATGCAGACCTCTCCTTGCCGCTCTGGTGGAGAGGTGGTGGGACACCACCAATTCGTTTCATTTCTCTGCGACTGGGGACATGACGATGACCCCTTATGATTTCTCGGTGCTCACAGGCATCGGGGTAGGAGGTGATCCGATCCCCTTTGATACAGATATGGACGAGTGGACCGCGGCTCAGGTCTACTTACTTGGCGCGGCACCGCCTCTCGCGCGTCCCGGCTTCGTTCGATACTCCTGGTTCGAGGTGCAGTTCCGGGTCCAGCCCCTCCTCGTCGATGCAGCCCCGATGACCCCAGAGGCCGTGGAGAGATACGCACGCGGCTTCCTTATGTTCCTGTTTGGGACGACCATCTTCGCCGACGGGCGAACACAGTGCCTCTCTGCCTTCTCAGCGCACTGGTGGACGTCAGGGACATATTACATTATGACTGGGGTGGCGCCGCTCTGGCCACCCTTTATGGATATATTAGCTCAGCCTCCCGCGGCAGCGGACAGTTGCTCAGGGGTTATTGGCGTGCTTGGGAGGTACATTTCTTCTCCTCCGCTTTACATTTTAGTTCTATATTTTCTGTACTCTACACACTGCACACACTGTAGTCTGCTTTGCACTTGCTGTATACTGTACACACGGCACACACATACTCTGCTTTACACTGATTGTACACTGCTCACACTGTACACTCTGCACAATACACTGCACAACACTGCTCACACTGTACACTCTGCACAATACACTGCACGACACACGGCTCTGCTATTTCTGCCTTCTATTCTGTGTTCTGCTTTATCTGATAAATGCATTGGTATTTACCCTGCAGTTGTGGGTTTACGCCTACTTTCCTAGGCTCGCTCCTGTACCCGATGCAGAGATCCCTCTGGTCGTCCCTTTTTCGCGTCGCTTTGACGGGAGATGCACCCGGAGGCCACGGGAGACATTCAGCTTCTTCCGCCGCTACTTTGACACTATCACCCCCGCCGAGGTATGTTTTACTTGCAGTTCATTTAAACTTCGTCTTTCCACTGTATATTTCAATAACGGTAGATAACAAATTGTATTTCATTTTCAGATCGTCTGGTAGCCCTGGGCTCCTTTGCCAGCCGTGGCGCGGGATCGGTTTGCCGGTGCCGATGAGACCTCGCGTTTCCGGATTCTGCTGGAGGGCCCGGTCTGTCAGGCTTGGTACCTGGGTGAGCGTTTCTTGCGCCAGACCCTAGGCTTACCTGAGCAGATAGCCCCGGTGCATCCTCCTGAGCATATGAGGGATACCGAGCGATTCACTGCCGAGTAGATGGCAGACTACACCATTGGCTGGGAGGCAGACGATTTCAGAGGCGAGGGCGATTACTCGGAGTACGTCCGGACCTTCCTTATGTGACCTCTGAGCGGCGGCCGCCGAGCAGAGAGAGAGAGACCTGTGGCGCCAGCGGCTGCAGTGGGAGTGTCGAGGAGAGCCTGAGTCCGTGGCAGGGGCGGAGTGCAGCGAAGGCGTGGGACCGGTTGGCCTGCTCTGCCCGCTGCATTGACTTTCAGAGGGCAGGGTGGGGCGACCTATCAGATCCCCTTCGCCCCTCCGCCGGCTGATCATGAGTTTGTCGGTGTCCCCAACTTGCCTCCGGTATGTATTACTTCATTTCGCATCTTGCACCGTTATTTCATTTCAGTTTATTTGATATTCCACAGAATACTGATACATCTGGTACTTTTGCAGGCGTCTTCTGAGTACACCCGACAGTCATTGGAGATGAATGCCTCCATGATGGGGATGCTACAGCGGACTTTCGACCTCCTGGCCCTTTACAGCATTCCGGTATGTTCTTTCTGACCACAGCCTCAAACCATACACAAACTGCTTTACATAATCTGATACACAACGTAACATCTGATAAAACTGCCCACGGCATCTGATACACGATACTCATACATTGCATTCTGCACTAATAAACTGCTCACGGCATACACACACTGCACTCATACATTGCATTCCGCACTGATAAACTGCTCACGGCATACACACACTGTACTCATACACTGCATTCTGCACTGATAAACTGCTCACGGCATACATACACTGTACTCATACATTGCATTCTGCACTAATAAACTGCTCACGGCATCCATACACTGTACTCATACACTGCATTCTATACTGATTTACTGCTCACAGTATTCTGATGCATTTGCCTTTCATGCTTTTTCAGCCTCCCTTCCAGATTCCTCCGGTGGGTGGCGCTCCAGATGGACCTCCCATTTCTACCCGGGATGGCATAGTATATCCTCGTACCAGAGGGGGGCGCACTCATGTCGGGAGCAGCTCGCAGGCTCCAGTTCCAGATGACGAGTCTGAGGCGGAGACAGAGGCGGAGGCGGAGTCGTCGTCGGAGGAGACCGGGGACAGCTCGGGCTCGGGCTCAGACAGTGGTGCTCCTGGTGGTGCTCCTGGTGATGATGCTCCTGGACCTTCGTCCAGGAAGAGGACTAGGACAGATTGATAGCTCCGGAGCCATTTTTTATATTTGATACAGTTTTTTTTTTTACTGTTTTTCTTCCCTTTTTGCATTTTCCTCTTTTGTTAGTGATTAGGATACTTTGTACTGCCGCAGGCAGATTTTGTTTCCAAAACTCATGTACTGGAAAAGATTATGAAATGAAACAAACTTTTTGTCTAAAAGAGTGTTATATCTGCGCATTTCATACCTTGCACTGTATTGCATCATATTACACCTCAAATGTAAATGATATGGATCTATTGTTTGAAAATTGAGCACTTGCACTGATGATAATCGGATAACCAACCAACTAACAGCAAATGACTCATACAAACCACTACTCAAACTGCACAATACAGCCCATACTCTACTGGGGATTGATCTGCATGCAGCCCATACCACAACACTTGGTTCATTCCGCACACAGCAAACCCTGAACAAACAGCCCCAATCTGACAAGACGGACCACAAAAGCTGACACGGTTGCAGTTGAAACACACTCGGATGTCCCAAATTTTCCCTTTCCTTCTCTTGCTTCGCACGAATGTAGAGAATGGCACAACATTCTGAGCACAAACGATTTTTTTGAAATAAAGAAGGGTTTTTCAACTGGGGTATCGAGCCTACCACAGAACACAGCGGAGGGACTCAAACAAAGAAACAAAAGGCACACGACCTGAACACAACGAGACACACTCGGAAAAGATTCAAAATAAAAGTTGAGACCGACAAATCAAAAGACACGACACACAGACGTGTTTACAAAAAGACCTCAAATCTCGAGGAGCCAATTCCTCCGGGTATTATTTCCCACCCTTTCTGATTTGTGATACTCACACCGCTCGGCCCTCAGGCTCAATTTTTCTCTCAAAACCCTCTTCTCACTTCTCTCTCAGCTTACACCTCTCTATTCTTTATTCTCTCATTTTTCGTCCCTCCCCAGAGTGATTAATGGATGAATAGGAAGTCGCAAGTTCATGTCCAATACTGCTAGCTCACGGCTATTTCTTCTGGTGGGTAGAGTGCTTTTCTGGCAAATGCGTTGACGATAAGGGTGAGACAGAGCACCTGGCTCAACTGTGCCCTTAGTTCATTACTTTGCCCATTTTTTGTTTTCTAAAACAGTTTTGATCAAAATGAGAGTTGGATTAACATACTTGTTCGATTTTTGATCCAAAATCATGCAAATCAGGCTGCGAGCACTGAAAATTATCCTTTTCGGGTCCAAGAAGATGGTCCGGTTTTGGAAAATGAAATAGTTTTCGAGAAAATAGTCAACTTCAGTAAAAATTTTCAAAAACTATTTTTGCAAACAGTCAACGCTCAACGAGCGCGGAACTTACCCTTGAGATATGCAACCTCGGATCGGAGGCAAAGGAAAATTGCCCTTGGCTTAAAGGGGGATAAGGCAACGGAAAGTTGCCCGTGGTTTGGACGGTAACTCAGGGCAACTTATGGCACTGTATGGCAACGGAAAGTTGCCCCTTGTTTGGATGATGCCGCGGCACCTTGTAAGCCAGTCCTTGTTGACGACGATCGGACCCTCGGACACGCGGAGGAGACGAAGACGGTTGAATCAATATATGGACACAGTCACCTGGAAAGTGTTGGTGGTTTGGACTTCAAGAGGAAGTTAATCACGTAGTTCCAGGTTGCTACAATCGAGACATTGGATTCAGAGGAGGCAAAAGTGATCAAAACCATGACATGGACTGAGACGCTATGGAAGCGTTGGGGGCTGGACTTCAGGATGAAGTTGCCTACGTATCCCAAACATGGGAATCAAGCCTTACGTAGTTCCGGTTAAGGTACACTCGGGTATTTTAACCTTCACTTTTTAGGCTCTAACTTTTGCCAAGGTGCCCAATGCGGGTTTTCGACCTTGCGAGCTTCTTTTCTCTTTCTCTTTTCTATTCTTCTTTTCTTTCTTTCCTTTTTTCTTTATTTCTTTTGCTATTATTTTTGTATTTTCTTTATTTTTGCTTTTTTTGTATTTTTCTTTTTATTCTTTTTCTTTGCTCTAACTTTTGCCTGGGCTGCCCTTCCGGGTTTTCGCCCAGCGAGCCTCTCAAAGGGTAAAAGTGTAGCAAGCCCATGCCAAATGGTTTTGAGATTGAAGCCTTTCTGTGTCCAGGAGAATGACCGTTGTGTTGATTTGCAGAAAAGTCCATCACGGTTGCTTCACGAGCCTTGTGGTGGATCTGATCTCCTTGATCTGACTTTGACGCCTCTTGCTCGAGGGCTGCCTCGAAATGGGCCACACAGGCGTTTCATGGCACTGTTGAACGTTTTGAACGGTTCCAGTTTGCAACAGATAAATTGAATCTTGAGGCTGAGAGCGATCCTAGGCTGCACAATCTCAAGAGCGATTCCACACGGGTCTTCGCAAGACTGCGCGAAACATTTTGTTTTTGAAAGTTTTTAAGAAAGCGACAAATCGCTCGCGCAGAAGATAGTGTGGAACTAGTCGGGATCAAGCCAGGGTCCTTCTCAGTACTCACGCTAACAAGCATGATTTCATTCATAAAAAGCTTAACACACCTCTCTTTCCCTCAAAATGATCAAAATTTTGCAAAACCCAAGGAATTCCTTCCTCTTCGTTTTTCTCACCGCAGTGTTCGAAAAGGGTTTTATGAAAAGCTTAGGTCATTATAACGATGTTTAAGGCACAAGAGAGTAGGTGGTATGTACTGTCGTTCCATTCACATCCTCTGGCAAATCAGCTGAAACAATAACAAGTACGGAAATGTGATAGCCACGGCTGTTTCATTCAGATGCCCTGATTGTGACTGGCTCCTCAACCGAGACAGACTCAAAAGGAAAAACAAAAGGATAATTACAAAACGGCGTTCGAGGCGACAACCCCGGAATCACCTGGTATTCTATACAAGAGGGACTGACTCATTACAAAAAGACAGACCTATAAGCAAAAGGACAGACTCAAGACAATGAGACAGACTCAAAACAAAACAAAAGACTGACTCGACACCCAAGTCAGAATTTACAAGACTAACATTAACAGATGCCCAAAAATGCGTGCCAAACGCCACATCCAAAAATGCGCCAGGCACTGCCCACAGGCGGTTCACCTACTGACTACATACTCGCAGTGTCTGTGTCCTCAAAATCCAACAACTGGGGTGTGACGGACTTTGCTGAGGTGGGGAGGATAACCTCGTTGTCAATCAAATCTTGCACCTCATGCGGAGGCGAAACAATTGTCGGTAGCATGGCCTGTCTGCTGGTGGTACGCACAGTACTGAGCAGGGTCATGAGTAGCAGGGAGATTTTTTGGGAGAGGCCGAGGCTCCAGGGGTTTAAGGTGTCCCCTCTCGGCAAGGATTTGAAGTGCCTTGGACAATGGCATGTAGAGAGCATGGAAGACCCTACGCCCTCGGGGCAGGTACTTTGGAGCCTGAGCACTCTTGCTAGATGCACTAGCGAACGGATCGGCGGGTGCGGCCTTGGATTTCTGATCCTTTCCGGATGCAGAGTTGGGAGCGGAAGAACTGTTTTGGCATGACGGGGCCTATCCCGGTTCTCTGATTGACTGGAACTGCCCTCAGGCGGAGTGGGGAAAGCATCCTCCACAGCTTTTGTCACAACTGCAGATATCTGTTGCTTGTTCATTCCCCCGGCTTTCAAAGCCTCGACTGCCCACAGCAGTTGTTCGATAGGGTCGGCATCTGCCTTCATCTTACCTTTGTCTCCGGCCTCAGCCTGATCTAGAGTTGGTTTGATGCGTCGTTGCCATAGCTAGAGGCATCTCCGGTTGGCTGAGTTCAATTACAATCCGTCCCAATAGCGGGGCTCCTGGGGGACAAAGCCTCCGGCATATGGTGCGGCTGGCGGCGAAACAGACATTCATAGGCGAGATCCGCCACGGATCTTTGAAGATCACCTATCATTCCCATTAGTTCAAATGTAGTAGGCTCGCGAGCCTGATATAGTTGAGGAGTCAAACTGGGTGTGCGGCAGGCGACCTAGGTGGATGCGGCAGTCAATATTAGCCTCACTTGCAGGGTGATTCCTTGACTCAACGCGGCCGTCATGACCATGATCTCTTCTGAATTCTGCGTCATGCTCAGTCCTGCCTCAGCAAGGAGAAGGCACTAGCTGTTCTGGATCAACTCTCTGAATCTCTGAACCCTAAACGGAAAACAAGTAGCATTTCAGCCCCAAACAGATCAAACACGGGTGTAGTCAATCAACTGCACTCTACTACTGATCACTGTTCCCCAGAATCACTGTTCAAAACTGAACTGATACCCGCAGACATAACTGATTCTCAACAACACCGATACTAATGCCCCCGGGACTGATACCCGGACCTACAAACTGGTATATGCATTCCTTGTGGAGATACACTCTAAAAGCACATAGCAAGTAAATGAGAACCAATACATCCCTATGTTGGGGGAGGGTTTCCTTGTCCTATTTTGTTAGGAGCTAGGGTTTCACTACGCACGCAGCGGTTTCAAACAACCTATATCGGGTAAGCAACCTGTCCTAGTTTGGAATGGTCACTATGGATCCGAACATGCACTAGGTCGAATGGTCAAAAAGGGTGCCCCGGTAAAATCGGGGTTTCTGTTCCCATACTGGCAGAGCCCGCAACCGGTCAGCCTTATGGCATGCTTTGACAAAGTCAAGCCTCCGGCAAACCGCTCAGGAATAGCAGATGGCCAACACGGTGTCCTAGGCGCACCAATGCACATGCAATGCAAAGAGACACATAAATGAAGTCAAAACAGGATATCACGAGTTCAAGTCAAGCTCTCTAAAATCCCCAGTAGAGTCGCCAGAAACTGTAGACGTCCCCGAACGCCCCGGGAGGGTTAAGTCCTGTTCCGTTCATATTGGGTTTACTACAGTTCGGACTCAAATTGTCACGGTTCTTAATCTGAACCAAAAAGTCCATCTCTGGCAAATCGTTTTGAGAAAAACAGATTTTGAAAAGAAGTGCCAAACATGGACTGCTTTGCCAGATACAGAGTCGCCACCTAAATATTTTCTAATGGGGAAATTTAGGAAACCCTGACTTGGTGCCAAAGGCCACGTGTCCGTCATTACCAAAGTTGCCTTGGCTCGGGAGGTTGGGTACGATCGGGGAAGGTCAGCTATGAGCACCCCCTTTCGCCCGGTCCGAAGACCGGCCTCTACTAACCGTGATATCCGATTTTGAAAACGCTATGTGTTCTTATTCCGGTTATTAGCCTAGAATTACTATGTTATGCGCACAGCAAACAAGTATAGACTAGATTGTCTAATTTGGAAACAAGCATTGCATATCCGTTTGTTTGAAAGCTTTCGGAATTTGCTACTCGCAAGTAGGTTAAAACACGGATTTCAACGAGTTTTTCCAACTCAAGCAATCCAACCTCCACCCAGGGCATTCAAACAGTTTATCTCATATAAGCATTTAGCCACATGGTAATTATGCTGTTATGTTAACATTCACACGCATGCGAGATGCTAAAGCGTAAAAACGTACATCGTACTCCGTGCCAAAACAATAAACTAGTTAGCAAAATGCATGCCCTAGCTTCATGTTAAGTGGCTAATGCAACACATACAGAAATGCAGTTTAGGATAGGCTCGGCTAACCCTAAAATGGCATGTGAGATGCTACAAACTCGATACACGTATTCAATTTGGAAATTGAAAATACAATGCGGTTTGTATGATGTACCGAGCCCGGTGCATGTAAAACAAATGTATGGATGCACGCATGCATTGCATAAGGTATGCTAAAATAAACGTGCCCTAATCTACCATCGTAAGCGGGTAAATAAAAGGGAGAAAGAAGTGGGGGTTGGAAGACAACATACACACACTCACACACGCTTATTACAAGTTCGCCCTCGCTCGGAGGGACCAAAAGAATAATACAGATATTAAATTAACTAAACAAGCTAATTAAATATTACAAATTAACTAAACAAATTAATTAATCTAATTAAAACAGTAAAGCCCTCGGGAAGCGGGTCAGATGCAGCGCGTGCTCGGGATTTGCTCGGAATCGCACTGCCATGCATAGTTTGCCTCTGTTTTTCCCTGCTTTACTCCTCTGAAAACTGCCAAAGTCTCAGGAATGCCTCTCTGGACACTGGAGAATACCACGGCTGAATAGAATTACCACCGGCAATGAATGTGGTCACCGGCACAAAATTCATTCATCGGCTGTTGATTTACTGCCGGCCGGCACAATATGTTGCCGGTCGGCAAAGAATGCCTGCAGAACCTGCAACTCACAGCAGCAGAGGACAGAATCTTGCATGGCAATGCTATTCAAGCTATGTATGCACCAATTTGCCCCCTATCATGTTTGCGACTCAAGGGAGGATGTGCCTCGATTCTCGGGCCACCAATCACGCATTTCCATGCATGATGCCGACTAAAGAATCAAGTGTGCACTTCAATTCAAATGAAATGCAACCAAACAAATAAAGGGCCCAATTCCCATCACCAAATCAAGGGACAAGGCATGCATGTCTATGTGTGCAATCCTAAGCATGTCAACTAGATATGCAACATGGGATGCAAACAAGAATGCTAGTATGCAAACACACATACAAGGCATGCATTAAACCAAGCAAAGGGGTGGACTAAACATGACTTAGGCAACTCCAATTAGGCCCAAAATCAGTAGCCAAAGTGCCCAAAATGAAGGCTAAGCACACACACACGCATGCACATGTTAAGGCCAAACCTAAGCATTAAACAAGCAACTCTCAAACACACTTGAAAGAGGTATAAAATGGACAATTGGCATGGAATGAAAAGCTAAACTCATGTCAAAATGTTGCAAAATGTGGTCCCAAACCAACACACCAAATGAGACAAGCATAAAGCATGCAAGCATGGTCCAAGTACTTGAGGCAAGTCATGAAGCCTTGAAGCACATTTAGCATAATCAAACATGGCATGCATTAAATACACTAAAAACAGATTTTTAGCATGTTAAACACAAGGCCAACAGACTTAGATGGCATCTAAGTGGTTCAAATTCAAAGGCATGCACGATGGTCAAAACATAGGGCATACAACACATGCTCTCAAAGCGACAAAGAGGCAACTAAGGCAAGCATATGAGCACGCCAAAGGGACTGAAATTACATGTTGGATGGTTCCAAACACACAAAATGATGCAATCAACACATGCTACACATTCACATACTTGAGGCATACAAGCCCGACAAGCCACAAATGCAAAGGAGCTATACTAAGCATGCCAAAATTGATCCAAACAAATATGGACAGACCTAAAGCATGGCAAAATAAGCACAAAACATTCACAAGGCTAAGCCTAAAACATGCTCGAACAAAGGCTAACAACCTAAGGCATATTAAGGCAATTACAAGGCATTACATGGTAGGTATGCTAAGCATGCATGGTGTACCAAAACCAACACACGCATGATTATATTATGGCATAATAAGCATGAAATGCAGCCTAGACATGATCAACACTCACTCTAACATAGGCTCCCTCAAGAGGCCAAAAATGGTCCCTTCAAGGACAACAAGGAGAGGGGGTGGCCCTCCCCTTTTGGAGACTTCAAGGCACCATCCCCACCACTGAAATCCCTCAAGATTTCAGTGGTGAAGAGGCCCAAACACCAAAGTCTCGAAACTTGCACAAATAGCACACAAAATGGGGCCTTTCAAGGCCTAAGGGTGGTCAAACACACCCAAACCACAAAACACTCTTAACAAACAATCAAGAGGGCCTAAAAACAGAACTTTTTTACGTTATTAAACACTAAGCACAAAACAGCTCTAAGATAGGAAAAATAGGATGCAAAAATGGGGTAAAAGGACTAGTTTCTTACCCTTGAAGTCCT